>CABEEJ010000491.1:102361-172417 GCA_901482245.1 Timema douglasi | reverse complement strand
CACACACACACACACACACACACACACACTAGCTGCTGCCCGCGATAGTAACTACCTAACATACATGCATTGTTTCATAGAGTGGTTTGCAGTAATTATCACGACAATTTTTATTTTGTTATACTTTTCATAACTTTAAAACCAATGTACCAATTTGAATAATTTAAAAAGTAATTTACTCCTACGTAAACAGCCTAAATGATTAAATAATTGATTTGGATAAGGATTCATATCATGATACAGATAACACTTTTTGTTCGCATCCGTGTTTTAGTTGACTAATTTCAACAAAATATGTTTATTGTAACATAACTGTAATAATTACATATATTGTCTCGCGGACTTTTTTGTTCACATTAGTGAGAACGTTCAATATGTATAGTATTTTTTTATGTAATACCCATAGTTTTTGCAGCACACGCGGAGAAACATATTTTTAGGCAATTTTTTATACCTTGTGTAAAACTATCAACATTTTTATGAGCAATAAATTAAGTTTTCAAAATAAAATATAGCCTATGTTACTCGCTGATAATGTAGCTTTATATTGGTGAAAGAATTGTTTAAATCGGTCCAGTAGTTTTTGAGTTTATCCATTACAAACAAAAAATCAAATCTTTCCTCTATATAATATTAGTGTAGATATATATATAATTGTTCAATGATTTCAGTATGTCTCCATAGCTACGTAGATACATTTATGTGATAAATGGGGTTGTGCAATCATAGAGGAGTGATGGTTAAATTTTAAGACTTTTACATAATATGATATAATATAATATAATATACATTCATGGTACTGAATATGAATGCACTTACTAGTGACCTTACAGTCTTCATGAATTACATTTTAATCTCTTTTTTTTTGTAAACTTTAAAATTTTTCTCATTAAATTCTTTAATAGGAAGAATAAAATTCTCAAATACAAATAATTTTTATCTACAAGCTATGTCTAGTTTTCAATGAAATAAAACTGAGATTTTAATAACACAAACGAAATTGTATATTTTAAAATTGTTACAACATTTAACTTTATAAATTTAATTGTACTTTTAAATAAAATAATTCTCGAGATTTATATAAATATATCTTAAACTACGCTCTGACTACATTATGCAAGCATCATGAATATTTTGTCTTTAATATACCTTAAGAACCTGGATTTTAATTATAGAACTACTTGCTTTGATAAATATAAATTAATTCCATTTTCTAAAATATATCTTTTCGTTATTCTCTTGGTGCAATTTCCTTGATATCAAATGCAATTATTCTAAAACATGCACTTGCAATCGGTTTAAGATTTCATCTCCTCCAGTCCTATAAATTCAGTAAACAAATTAAGTTCCACCATATTTATTTGAAACACCTTAAATGCTCTCCTTCAAAAAGTTCTATTTTTCCTTAATTACTTACTATGTTCTATTTTGTAAAAAACTTCCTTATTATCTTTATTTGTATGTTTAACACAAGATTTATTAAAAACTTAATCTAAAAGTTAGGGCTGAGGATAGCTTAAAGAATATGCACCCACATCACCATAGATGCGAGAACAACCTATGTACATGGCTGAAATTTTAACTACAACCAACCCTTTCAACAATCACTTAGTAGGCATGCCATTTCAATTTTTCTTTGAGAATAAATTGAACCATAATCTCTTTGCTAATATTATATTTTGTATAATGTGTTTGGTTTGAGTAATCACAAAATTGATCTTCTCTTATATATTATATACTGTAATCTTGTACTGACTATTAAAATTGTCTGAAAATGATATACCTTTTTCAGGTTGCAACCTAAAGGTTTCAATCAAAATATGTATAGATATTATGTAGTAACTCACTGAAAAACACAATCTTTATACAGAATATGATGTGTATTTCTTGTAGAATTTAGCTTGTAGAGCTGTTTAAATTACAACCAGCCTATTATTTTACCTTTATTGTATATTTTTTGTGTGCTCTTCAAGTTATTTGGATATTTGCCATTCATTATAGTTACCATACTATAATTTTCTTAAAAAATTTGTTTCATATTGTAAATGAAATATTTTTTATTTTTTAGGAAATAAAAGGACGCACATTTAATGCTCGTAAAACATTCCAATTTGCAATCTTATGTGTGCGTGCAATGGTTCGAATTCGACGACTGCACTTCACACCCGACACCTTATCCATCAGTGTAGCCCAAGTAGACCCTTATCGTGTCAAGGTTCTACGAAAGGTAGGACTATTTTCCTTATATTCTTTAAATTGAAAATATAGCATAAATGTAACACTAATGATAGCTAAAAAGGTTTCCTCTAAGTTTCAATGAAAAAATTAGGTAAAAATTAACAAAACATTTTAATTCAACTTTCTTCTTTTTGGTAGGGGTGAATTAAACAGAATTGTGAGTGTGATTCCTTAGACCAGTGGTATTCAACCTCCTTTTTTTGTTTGATACCTTCAGATATTTCTATTAAATTTTGTACTCCAAAGTTGTTGGTGTATAATGCAAGCGTTACATATTCTATAATTTACATCTAAAATAAATTACACCCAAAATAATTTATTAGAAAATCAGTGTTAACCCCACTTCGGTGCTTGCATGGTCTAACGCACTACTCTCACAAACTAGATTGCTGCTCGAGGTTTGAACCTCGGATTGGTGTACGGAGGGTGGTTTTTCCTTAATAGTTTTCCACTCATTTTTCACTCATGCGGACACACTTCCTATAAATATAACCTTCCTCTAGAACCATGAGTAATTAGTACATAAGCTTATAGCCTGAACGGGTTGTAAGAAGCAGTACTAAAAACAAGTTTTAAATTATCTGTATAATTTTATGTACCCCCTAAGATATGTTAACATATCCCAATTGAATGCCACTGACATTAAATTATTTTAAACTATACCATACCAAAAATAGTCAAATATACTTATTTTGAATTATTGTTTAGACTCTTTTACCTTAATTTATTATAGAAATCTCACAAAAGTAAACTTCCATTTCCAAATAATAATACATATATATTTTTTGTACATTGCCTATAGCCATCTGTCTAAATGTTGATATAAACATGACCATGCTATTTCTGTTCCATATCCATACATACACAAATTATACCTTTATATTAATAGTCATATGTATTTCCAATGTATATATTTACACTCATCCAGTGACAGTGTGTCTTTGTGCCGTACCATTGGATATTGTTGACAACACCATTTCAAGTTTTCACTGTGGTGTCACTCACAATGACAGCAGTGTTTTCAGTGCATTTTATATCTGCTTAATTGTTGTTTTCATTAACTACTTAGTTGTAATTCCTACTTTTGCAAGATGTATATAGTTTTATTTTAGTTAAACCTGGATGATTAGATTCTTACAGAACTAGTTTGCTTAAATCAGGCGCTATATAATTTATCTAATCCCAACTACAATATCTTGATGGTAGCCTTCTTTAGTGTTATAGAATCAGTATCAAACCCAAATATGTTAAAAAAAAGTAATCATGTATAATTTAAACAAGGTAAAAGTAACATTAAAAATGCAACCATTTTCATCACTGCATAAAATAATCTAATAATAAATCTACATGACGGTGGGCCTAGAGAATTTAGATACTTTAAAGATACAGCATAGTTGACACATGGACATCTTTAAATACTTGGGTTGGACTAAGCACATGTATGATACTGACATAGAACACACCTGAAGTTACATGTAAATCAACCTTAATTGCAGCTGTATTTTATTTTAACCACTGAACAAATGTTACAAAAGTGTTAAGTATGAATGTGTTTAGAAGGAGGGTTATAAATAACTAATTTAGTATTGCATTCTGATCATCTTTAACTTATATTTATTATCATTACATTTTTAAAGATTTTTTACCATGATATTGGCAGTCCTGATTGTGAAGCGATAGGAAAACATTTGACTAATTTAAAATGTTAATTATTTCAATATTATCGATCCTAACCTAACATAACCTTCATCTGTTAAAACACATTAAAAGTTAAGTTTTTAGTTAGCTTGTAAATAGTAACTAAAACACTTCTTTTAATAAATACAGTAGAACATTTTTAATTCCAAGTCTGAGGGATATCTAAAAACATTTGAAATATCCAAAGTTCAAATTAACCATGTTTATGAGTAATTATACAGCTGGTATACAATAAATCGATAACCTCAAATATGCTACATATAAATACACACATACGTGAAAAAACAAGCAAAAGGTAAACACAAAATATAATAACTTGGAAAAATTAAGATACAAAAGTTGCAAACTTCATTGAGGATATGCAACATGAACGTTATCCCATCCATGCTGGGCCACACGTGATTACATTGTCACACTGAAGTGATGAAAGCAGAGTCAACACATCTCCTATTCTAGGAAACCCGCTCGCTACCAGTTCAGAATTCCTCGCATTATTTTTACTATGATTTAATAAAGATAATTACTAGCCTTGGTGGTGTAGTTAGCTAACACGCTAGTTCAGTTGAGCTAGACTGCCGAGGACGGGGAGATCGAGGTTTGAATCTCGGTCAAGTGAACTGGGGGTGGTTTTTCTTAAATGGCTTTCTACGTCCCTCCATGCAAATTCGGGTTCACTTCCTCTAAATTCAACCTTCCCAATTCTTAATCCATTAGCATAATTAGTACTTAGGCGTATAACCCAAATGGGTACTAAGAAGTGGTGCTAAATAAATAAAGATAGTTAAGCAAGGTTTGAGATAATCACAAGGTTGAACAAATTAACAATGTCTGGGCTTCTAACTATCAAAATATTTCCCATTAAAATTCGAATGAAATGCTATTTTTCAGCATTGAGTTGAATAGGAATTTCATAGGGAATCATGGTGGGTTCGAACTATTCAATTTTTCGAATTAGCCGGATCCTACTATACTAGTTTTTTAAGTTGCCCCTACTGAGTCTCGTAGGTGTATGTGGGTGACACTTTATGCCAATTCAGAGGTATTAGTAAGTAATTTATCTTATTCGACGTATAGATCTAAATTATATTTGTATTATTATAGATACAGACACTACTATGGGCCATTTTCATAGATTGAGATAGCCTCAAGTGTGGCGCTTCCCTAAATACATGACACCTATCTAAACTATAATGGAACTGGCCAGTTTTGTATTTGACGCTGGCCCATTCCATTCTGGTCTAGGTAGGTGTCACCCTGCATTTAGTGTAGCGCCACACGTGAGGTATACTCACTCGGAATATGAAACTGGCCATATATATTGAGCTGTCTGTATCTATAATAATACTTGTCTAATAGTGTTGGTCCAGAAAATTGTTAATCTTTAAGGACTATAATATTTACACATATGGAATTGTTCCTAATTTCCCTAAATTTCAGCTTCCTGGCCTATTGGGAACTAAAGAAAATATTCAAGGCAGACCCTCTCTAAAATAAATACATCCACTATTATTTCTACTTCTTAAAACTTTTCTATAATAATAATAATAATAATAATAATAAAAGCTTTAAACGGTCTTTCTTCTACTATTATTTCCTGACTGATCAAATTTGTTAAAATTCCATACAAATGTGTTTACTGCTAGTTCTCACTTTGGGTTGAGCAACGTCAAGAAGTAATTTCAAGTTATGTATTGCAAAAATATACTAATTTGAAAATTTATTTTTTATTCACACAATCCATTTTCTGACAACAAAAGTTTTAATTTAATCTTATAAATGTAATTAATTAAAGAAGAATTGATAAAAATAGCTATTCTACATTACTTATAGTAAAAGCCATAGCTGCGGGGAGGGGCGGGGAACTAGGTGGTTAAAACCAGGGATGGGATATAGGAAGCAAAATATTGATATGAATATCGTTTACTAATATCGATATTTGATAATATTGAAAGTTTTACTAAGAACTGTCATTTAATGCAAATTTGCACCCTATAGCGTGCTGTAAAAAATATTCCGAATATTTTAGAGGTCATTACCTTACATCAAGGAGATACATAACAAATTAATCAGTAATATTATGATAAAATTAAATACAGGTTTAATTAATTTAAAATACTGTCACTTCAATTTAGGGAAAAAATATAGTTCGGGTTTGGCATCACTGCTTGCTACGTCTGCCGCTAGGCACCAGCGACTGTCTGCTGTCTTGCGTCTCAGTTCAGCTGTTAGATTGACTCACTAACGCTTTGTCTGGGCCTCATTTAGTATTACTTCCTTTATTTATTCAGTGTTTATGACATACACGTTCATTTTTATTTGTGTCCAAGAGTGTATTTCTATGTGAATTTGTGTGTCTGTCTATAACTGTGTTTGTCTTGAGTAAGTGTATAACCTCTCTGTGCCATGCCACCAACAAAATCAAAGTGGTGGTTTCACTTTTTAAGAATTGATGATAAAAGTGTCAAATGCAAGACTTGTGGACATATAGTCGAACATCTGGCAATACCAGCAACTTGAAGGCTCACATGGACAAAATCCATCCTGCATTGTCAAAGCCGGTGGCTTGGCCCAGCCCTTGGGAAACAACTTAATTTCAGATCCAGTGGTAGTGGAACATCTTTTTCAGCCGCATTTTTCGACTCGGATGATATTGAAGTAAGTGGTGAAGATTTACCAACTTCTCTTTCAAAACATCCTCCTAAAATGAAATTACATAAAGAAGAGAGGGACACACAGCATCAACCGTTATCCTCTAAAGCTCCATATTTAACTGTACAATCTACATTGGACGAGTCTTTAGGCATATTAGCTGCTCACCGGGAAAGAGGTAAGCACCACAGTTTAATTGCAAATGCCATAATCTACCTTCTATGCCAGGCAGATCTTCCTTTGTCACTTGCGAAACCTTGCAGATGAGAAGTTTTTTAGGCATTACAGTACACTATTTGGAACAGGATAATTTGACTTCTTGCACCGTAGGAGTTTTTGAAATGGAGAAAGATCACACTGCGGAATACATTTCATCAATAATTCTAAATATCTTACAAGAATGTGGCTTGAAGAGGGAAATGTTACACTTAGTTGTTAAAAATGGAGCGGCAAACATGGTGAAAACTATAGATATCGCCTTTGGAAAGAAAAAACATATATGTTTTGCCCATCTTCTCAGTTTGGGCTCTTACCGCTTTGTTGAAGCTGTACCAGAGTTGGATTTACTAATTGATAAGGTAAAAAGAGTGTTAACTTGGTTAAAACTGTTATCCACCCCTTGGTTACCTCCCCAAAATAAAAGACAGGTTGGTCACAAGAGAGTTTATTTATTTAAAAAAAAACAATATGACAAAAAAATACTCTTAAGAGAGAGAGAGTGAAGCGTGAAATATGTTAGGCGCCGGACAAGTTAACAACAATGATTGAATCATAAAATATGGAACATGCGAGACCCCGTCTCATGTTAAATGGTGGCATTAGATACATCACACAACTCCAGTTACATTGACTTCCATAAACATCATATTAAAGTAATCATAATAAATACCCAAAAACGCAAGTAATGCTGAAGGCATTCCCTCGCCACTGCCGGCGATCCTCTAACAGTAAATAAAGACTCTCTGATAACGGCTTTCTCTCTAGCCGCATTTGGGCTTAACAGTAATAGAGAATAACAATTTAATATACAAACAAATGTCTTTACTGCCAGCATTTACATTTATTATGACATCCATATAAGAGAGCAAACTCGCTGACTTGCAGCCAGATTTAACTAACATAATGTAATATTTTAAACAGTAGCACTAATAACCTAATTTCCAAAGGATAGCAAGCGAGAAACATTTAAATATACGAAATTGACAAAACAAGCAAAGATGCCGCAAGAATCCATCGAGAACCTAATATGGCGGCGCTCTACAGCATACGACCATCGTGAAGCAGAAGAAGTTGAAACTCCCTTTTAACAAATATATAAGTTCTCCCAATAGATCACTAGGTGATGTTAAATAGATCGTACGGCTAAGCCGTGCAAAATTGTATATGTTATCCATGGTCAGCAAGCCATATGAAGTAAGACCAGATACAATAATTAATGAATTATTTTAAATACAAAATTCTGAACTGTAATTTTAAAACCTAAAAGCCAGATGGAATTCAGAATACAGAGACGTGAATCTAACATAGGTAAAAATGTCTCTCGGCTATTGATCGCTAAGTAATGAGTGCCGCCACTATCCAACAGTGCCCTATATATATCAGATAAGTGACGCTATGTGCACTCAAGGCATTGAACAAAGTAGGGGGTAAGGAGGAGCAAACGTCTAGAACACACTTGGCTCACCTCCGCCTTTTTCAAAAGGCACGCTCAACCATAGTTCAGATAGTCTTTGTACACTGTCGCTAACACGCATATCATCTCTCTTCTTTTTTTCTTGGGCGCGGCGAGGAATTGAAGCCAGGCCTTGTCAGTGAGGTGTTGTTAGTGCTGGTGTGTGTTTGTGGTTTTGAGCGGAGCGGAGCACGGCCAAGGCCGGGTCAACTGGGGTACGGGGGGTGAGCCAAAGGTTTTCTTCTAACATATGTTGTAACAAGGTTACAACAAAGTGTTCGAGCCTCTAATGAACTGAGGGCAGAAAGCGATCTGAAGCTTTTACAAAGCCTAAACATAAGATGAAACTCTACATTTGAAATGATTAAAAGGTTTCTCAGCTTTATCCCAATCCTCAACATCATTCATTGTCACACATCTGCCCCAACCATGAGGTCGGCTGCAGAAGATCGAGACTTGAAGGAAGTCGTGCAGCTACTTGAGCCCCTGCAAGCAGCTACAAACCAAGTATCAGGTGATAAGTTTCCTACCGTCAGCCTTGTTATACCCATAGCTACCAACTTGCAAAACAAAATTTCTAGCTTTTCCCTACATCCAATGTTGGTATCAAGCTGAGAGAGGTAATCTTAGAAGCACTGAGAAAACGGTTGATGGTTGAACATATTCCGGTCCTAGCCCTTATTACATTGTTGAACCCTCGATAAAAGATTATACTTTAGAGGACCTACGGCTACCACCAAAGCCATTAGAGAATTAAAAGGAATGTTGATAAATGCTCATCTTCCAAAAGGTGGTCATGGCCATAGCTTTGATTCTGACTCTGGAGAAGCTGTTTTATTTGGTGATCATGCAAAAATTGTCCAAAAAAAACCCACGGAAACAATGGAGCTCTCTAGTTGGTGCAGGCTCTGATCTCCCTGATGTTTTAATTTTATTAATTTTAAACTTAATATTGCCTAAAACTTTGATTTTGTCCATTTTTATAAATATATTTTAACAGTGTATTTTTTATTTAAGTTGCCCTCGACTATACATTTTATTCTTGTTATAAAATTGAGAAAATCAATATTACTGAAGAGAAATAGTGATATCACGATATTATCAGAACTGAAATATCGATGTTCAAAATATCGAATATTGAAAGCAAAATATCAAATTCTCCCCCCTCAAAATTGTCAAAAAATAACCGACTTATTTACTGTTTACACAAAACAAGAATATACTAGTTAGGCTGTCGCCACTATTCTAATGTTAGAGTACATTAAAAAAAGTAGTGTTGCGATTGTGTTAATTAGCCATTAATACAGTTGGATAGACCAAGACCAAATATTTATAAAGGACATAGAAATTATTAGTGAGTGTGGGGAGAAAGGTGGGAGAGGGTAAGTCTTTGAGATTAGGGAACAGCAAAATTTCTCAAGTGGAAACTATTTGAATGCTAATCCTGAGAACAACACAAATTAATCTGGAAAGAAAGAATGAGAGGGTAGGGAAGGGAGTGGCATTGGTTTAAGAACAGCTTACCTGCAAATTAGTGCATGCAACATGTGAATGCTTTTACTTTAGCTAGTTTATTGTGTAGTGTAAACTAGTGTTGGTTATTGCGTAGGTCAAACTAGTATACTTACGGCAAATGCTTCCCCCCACCTCCACCCTCCCCCAAAGACAACACTAAGATTTCTAGTAAATGAACAAAACAATCTAGTCTTTTGTTTTTTAGTAAGATGCACCTTTTAGAAAATACAATTGATACAATTTTTCTATTTTACTAGTGTTTTTATAGGCATTAATAATATATATCACTCGCTTCAATGGCCGCAGGGTCTAAGATGCTACTTTTGGAATAGAATATACTGCTGATGAGATTGGGGTTCGATCCTGATCAGGTTGTCCACTCTCTCCACACAAGTGTGGAGTACAGTTCCTATAAATATAACCTTCCTCATCCCTAACACATTCACATATAACTCTAATGGGTAGTAAAATCGCGGTGCTAAAAATAATATATATCTAATGTCAGAGCTGTAGATCACATCAAATGACCTGACACATGGATATCTGTATGAAAATTGTTTTTAGTAACTTGTGTAACCGTCAAAAATGTATCTTCTATCTGAATCTGACTATAGACAGACATGGTGGTTTGAATAGTGGGTTGACTACCCAAGGTACAAAAAGGCCCTAACCTCATCCCCTGGTGATTGGTCACCATTTTAGATATTTGTGTTTTATTGGTCAAGCTGGAAATGCCTTTATTTGAATATAATATCAGACTATGTAATAACCTTATTTGTATAGGTGGGAGGGGTCAATTAACCAAAAAGTATTTTGAGTAACTCCTTTTTCTCCCTCACGCCTAAACAATTCCAGCACTTTCCCCTGGCACTTGGATTTATTTTTAAAACTTATACTGAGGAATTTCTTTAAATTGGTCTTCCCTCGGAATTTTTGTAAATGTTGATGCCCATAGAAAAAAATAGTCCTCTCGTGTTTTTTAAATGGTAATTTGATGTCTTTAAAATTATTTGGAGTTTGTTTTTAACCTTGCCATATTCAAAAAATATAAGTGGGAAGGGAAATAAATCTAAAAGGAGTTGGAGGTGGGTGCAAATTTACTCCAGGGGCAATGCCCCCTCCCCCAGGTTTAGCCACCACCTTTATTTATTTTTAAGTCTCTATCTCACTGTAAATTTTCAGACTTGGACTATGCTATGTCAATTTCTAAATGTAAAATTTTATCACTTAGATCCCTGTCCTTTGTTACCGTAGGAATAAACTCTAGGTAGCTCCTAGAGGCATTTAATTTTTGGACTTTTTCTACCTCCCAGAAATATTGGCCTGTCAGCAGCCTTGCTAATAGTTTCATTAATATTAAGGTTATTTGGAATAGAGCATTAGGCTAAATCATGGGTTTAAATTAGGAGGGATAGCCAGCACACTTATCTTGGTGATAGTGGAGTAGAAATTGAGAACGCTAAAAAACACACAAACACATTTTTAAGGGCAAGCTTTCACTGTCACAGACAGGTCAGAGAGTAGACTGATACTCTTGGTTGAGCTTCAAGGTTGACTGTCCCTACCAAGAGCATCAGTCTACTCTCTTGACCTGAAGAAGCTGTATGTGACAGCTTGTCCTTATCGTTTTTGTATATTTTTAGTGTTCTCTCTTAAACAATTTCTACTCCAGTATCGCCAAGATAAGCGTGCTGGCTATCCCGCCTAAGCTAAATAAAAATTTTAATGAGAAATTTGTCAATGTGTTTACTTTACTTGGAATAAAATAACCAATTTTACTAAATTGAACGTATGGTATTTTAAATATAACTATATGAAATAATTTGGTTTTTATCATTACATTGGTTGGAAAGATCATGAATCTAGTAGCAAACCTTAGATTAACCCTGGAGATATAGGACATTTAGAAAAGATCGCTCTTAAGTGTTGCCTAATGACCTCAAATCCTATTGGGTGGGAAAGCAGAAAAAATAAGTGATCTTGTCATTGCAGTCACAAATATTATCAACCCCTTTAGTTCATAGAAATTCTCATCCTGTCAGAAGAGTCCAATTTAAATAGCTCAAATAAATTTCATTAAAAAATGATTTATTAGTATCACAATATGTTATGCTCTTTAATCTGTTTTTTCAGGTAATAGATGCATGTGCGTTTCGTGTCTATGGCCACTGGGTTAAGAAAGGAGAAGGCCAGAACAGAGCTGCTCTCTTTGAGAATATGCCCAAAACTGAACTGAAATATATATATGTCAACAAACTTAGTCGTTAATTTCAACATTTTGAGTAAAAAGTCTTAGAAAGTTTTATGTATACATGTGTTGTAGTATTGTATTTAATAAAGTGATGCTTTAACTATATGACTATCATTAAGTTTTATTACCTTTTAAATAATCAGTTCTTTCTTTCAATTTTTTTATATGTAATAACATTTTTTGAGATTGTTATATTAGGGCTGTTTGCAAATTGTACTTTAAATTCTTAGTTGAAAATTTCCCTAAGATATTGGCTTTGGAGATTATATTTAATGCACTGCTTTGAAAGTCGATATTTCAAATATATTGCATATCCTCCTAAGAGAATAAAGTTGACCTTAAGGTTTAAATAACCTTGAATGACTCCACTTGCCATAGTGTGGATAGGTTAGTTAAACACACTTTGTTAACCCTGGAATTTAGCAAGTTTAACTTGCATTATTTCACTATGGTATAGCTTATAAGAAAGGGTCTTAGTGTAATCCATCAAGGTAAGACAAAGTGAACAATTTTAAAATTAACATTTATTCCCACAACATTCATATACAAAAATTGGATGCAAATAATTTTATTGTGAATAATTAGACTCCTATATACTAAATATTTGAATGATATTAAGGAAAGTGGTATTGCTAGTTTTAAGAATTGAAATACCTCAGCTTCAATAAAAATGAAGACATACTGAGTAATTACCATAGAAATCTTTGCAACTCAGGTGAGTCTGCCCATGTAAATGTTCTAGAGAGAAACAAATATATAGTTAAAGCATTGATTGCAGTGTAGATGAAAAACTCTATAATCAATGGCCACCATGAAGACTGAGGAATCTGCAGCCTGAGAAATAAATATGGTAGTATAAAATATCTAAATTCAAGTAATTTTTGTGGCACTAAACATAACATAAAACAAAAAATATAGAATGCACAAAATGTTACACTGGTATTTTTTAAAATTTGAAATCCAGCAAATAATCCAAACACATAAAAGGGTATAAGCATATATTTAAAGAGAAAATACCTTTCAAATACTCGTTTCCAAATGTAAAAAGTATAGTGTCTGTTATCAGCCAATAAGTATGGGTGAACATGAGAGTTAAAACCAACTATAAAAACACAAATCAATAAAATTATTGCAAGTGATTTTTTATTGGCTCCACACCAGTGTAAAAATGTTGGTGTAAATGTAATTAAATAAGGAAAGCAGAAGCATAATGTAAATAATGAAAAGTAAAAGAGTTGAGGAAAATTCAACACAGCTTGGTGTGCAGTTTTATCACCAACCACTATACTGCCATTCCAAATTACAAAGGTGACAAAACTCAAGCAAACAATAATAAATAAAGAGGATTCACGAAGTATATCAATTATTAGAGTTGAAAAAGAAGAAAATCCACTTTTCCATGACTGCTGTATAGTTAGTAGTAATATCTGAAACAAACAACAAAACAAAGAGTAAATTGGGTGTAAGCAGAAATAATATGAAATTTAAATGTATTTTTTTAAATAAAAAAGAATATCCTAAAATGTTACCTGAAAATATTTGGAACTTCTTAGAGTTGGTGGTGTCACTTTCCTTTTATATGCTATTGCTTTATCTTTTAAAACATTTTCTACTATCTTTAACAAAATAAACCCAACCCAAATAATGTTTGTTTGGCGAACTATTACTGCGATGAAACCTAAAAACAAACCACAAATAAATTTAAAACATTTTCTTAGATTCAAAATAATAAATATCAATATTTTGTATTATAATATATAATTACTTTAACCTCACTAATTCGCCCATTCTTCCATAGAGATTAAAGTAGGCTATTATTAGTAAAAATAAATAAATTGAATTTAACATTGAGATTACCCTTAGGAGACAATCAGAGAGAATAATTCAATTAAAAAAAACCATTAAAAATAACTTATTCAAAATCAGAATTTTACTATATTCAAAATTGTAAAAAAATAGTGGCATTTTTTTTTTAAACTATTAGTTTGGCCAATTTTCAAAGTCTATTTGGCTCCAATATTGCAGATGATTTTCCCAAATCAATATTTTGGCCATTGGAAGAACTTAAAAAAATTGAGTATTATAATCACCTTGTGTTTTAGGTCAAATATTTGAATTAAAACCTTGTAACATGTATTAATATATCATGAATGATAAAATAACAATCAGAAAGGTTTCACCAAAAATATATAAATAGAGGATTTATTTTTATTTTGCACCCTGTATCTATTGTGTCTATTATGAGAGAGAACCAATAAAATATTAATAAAAGAACACCTCAAAACAATTTTCTTTCTAATTTGCACCTTACATATTTAAACCTGGCATTGTGACTATGATTGTTATGAAATAATATTACAATATCCATGAATGTGAATATAAAGTAAAGTTTACAGATGATTTTTGGTCATCTATACATGGCTCTGGTCCTGGAACCTCATTATGAAGCATCTGCAATTAATTAAGCTATTATAATCATTGTATGAAAGAATCTTTCTCCACTGATTAGTCTGATATAAAATTTTAAAAATCAAACCTTCCTTTTTCCACTTTGTCACCACTACCATAAACAGATACAAAGGCGAATCTTTCAATTAAGCGATATAAGATGACACTTATTTTTTAGGACTAGTCAAGGTGACACCGGGGCATTCAAAACATATTCTCTGCTTATGCATTCATTACTTTTTAGCACCGCATCTTACTACTTGTTCAGGTTATATGCATATATACTAATTATGCTAATGAGTTAGTGATAAGAAAGAGTGTATTTAGAGGACGCATACCCACATTTGCATGTGCGGGAGGGTGAAAAACCACCCTCAATACAACCAACCGGGATTCAAACCCTGATCTCTCTTTGATCGGCAGTTTAGTCTTAACACAAGTGTGATGCCTTGAAGCATGTGGCCACTGAAGCGCATTATTTTTTTATCTGAAATATTAAAATGGCATTGAGAGAACTTACAAATCAACTGTATTCGTGGTTATCATGCCAATGACTTGACTAGTCCTGATTTAATATATATATATAAATATCCTTCCAGGAATATAGATAGCTATTTCATGGATAATAGTATTTACTTGCATCAAGATATAATATTCTAAAAATTGAAAACTGACATAGTTTAAGCTCCAAAACATTGGTTTACAAAGAAGTGTGTTAACAATTTAAAAAAGTCTAATTAGATTTTTTTTAATATAACACATGTATTTTGTATTCCAGGTTTAACCACTGTTATGGGGTTTCATAATTGCCAATTTTATGTTTTGCAGCCTGAAAATATAAATAGATGAAAAAAAATCATGACAAACCTTCTAAATATACACTTTGCAATAGTTTTGCCCTCTTTACAATTAACAGTTAAAATTTTCCTGGCAAATTAACATAAACTCTTATAGCAAAGCACCTTCCCAATAACTTAATACTAACACTATATGAGACACATTATTATTACTATTAGTTTTCTGTCGTACAACAGGTCCATTACTTTTGTCAGTGAGCTTAGACCATCAATGTAGAACAAAATTGCAAACACCAGCCTATATATTCTACTGTAGAAATTTAAAAAAATGCTATTGTCTTGCGTACAACATGAAATCCCACCTTCGCCTGCCGGAAAAAGTTTGAGTGCTATAATAGCATATGTTGTCAAATATCTATGCAGGACTTAAAAAAATAAATGCTACACCACAAACTTGGCTACGGCTTTGAATAAAATGTTCAAAAATAGGCTTTTGATTAACTACCCATTAGAATGTTTTCTTCGTAAAACAAACACGTCATCTTGTCAATCACAATAATCACTCTTTAAGTGTAAGTTTTAAGCCAAATTGTTATAATGTTATAGACAAAATTAAAATGTTCATAAATAAATTATTTGTGAGCTAGATTTACTCGTAATAATAAAACCCCTCTGCCTACCAATCTATAGTTCAATTTTAGCGTTAATATTGTATTTATGTTTAGTGGGGAAAGTGCTGTTATTTCTAAAACTTAAATTTATATTTCAATAACAAATATTGTTGGAAACCTCTCACGCTATTTTCATGGTTATTTTTATTTATTTATTCATTTATACTCTACAATCAAACCCTTCAGCATTTTTATGATAATTATGAACTGTCAATTTCAGAAACCACAGTATTTATCCCGCAAAAAAATGAAATGCTAAAAATAATCTTTTAATCCTGTGGACCCATTTAAAGCAACCCTCAAAAAATCTCTTTCAGGCCAACTCAGTTTGTTATTTGCAAGATGTAGTGCGAGTGGTGTTAGAGGAGTAAAAACTGCTGCTTCCTATAGTTGTACTAACCCTAATAATAAGTTAATAAATAAACACCACCTCCACCAGTTTTACCATTATTTTACTGAATCAAAATAATTTAGTAACGGAATTAACCCAAAAGATTATCTAGGCTGCCTTTAGTTAGATGTGGATAAGAACCTACATACTTGACTTTTTAAAACACAGTTTAGTGGAATGAGTTACTAACTAGTGCTAGTCACAGGAAAAAAAAAAAAGATTTTATAAGTTATAGTGATGAAAGTGGTACATATAACCTGAACAAGTAGTAAAGGACTGTGAAGGATAAAAAAAGTATATGGGTGTGGGGGAGGATAGCTTAATGTTCAATAATCACTAAACACCTATAACGGGTTTTTTTCTTTTGTTTTTTCAAAGCATATCACAACACTGTTTGCAGTCTATTATTTTTATCATACTTAGTGAACAATAATATAAATGTGATCACAGAATTGTCATCTAACGTACAAAATGTTTGATGGATATAAATTTATATATTTACTTATATTCTTGTGCTTTGAAGCACTTTAATATTCATATTTGGAAGAAGCTCTTAGACCAGTTAATTTGATATGCTTTCTTGACCATATTGAAAACAGTTCCACTAAATCAACGTTTAGATTAAAGCTTTCGTAATTCTCATTGTAAACCTTCATCAAATAATATTTAGCTTAAATGCACACTTTTGAGATAACTACAACACTAAAACAAAGAAATTATTAAGTAAATTAATGGTGAATTACCAGAAGCCGCTGAGAGAAAGTTGTGGCCATACAAATGAAATAGGTACATGAGCAGCACAAGACTTGTTGATATAGTGTCGGTGTAGTAAAGGAATGTAAAGAAGTATAGCAGAGGGAATGTGGCCAAATTGAAAGCAGATAACAGGCCAATTTCCTAAAAAGTAAAAAACCATTAAAATGCAGAAAAATGTACACAAAAGAAACAGGAGTAATTTTAAAATGTTGACATTACTTAAAATTATAATATTGCTACTAATTAATGAACCAATTACTCCAAAAGGGTTACCATTTATATGATTTTCTGAATAAAGTTGTCAACAGGGTGACGTTAAATCTGAGATCAGCAAAAGAAAAAGTGCATGAGAATGCTAAATCATAATTATCAAATAAAAATGGTGAGTGTAGAAAGGTTGTATATTTTATTTTAAAAAAAAACAGCATAGTGGAACAGCTTAAGTGAAAAAATAAATGGTACAGAACTCCGCACAGACTTTCTCGCTCTATTACTTAAAAATAGGAGGGAGGACCCAAAAGAAACCGGACTTTTGCTCAAAAAATTTAATCTATTAAGTTTTTTACAGAATTCTTTCAGCCTCCCTCAAAGTACTCTCCATTAGATGCGATGCACTTGTCCAGTCTGTTTACCCAATGTTTGAAGCACCTCTGGAACTCGTTAAATTTGATATCATCCAGTGCCCTCTGCGAAGCTGTTTTTACAGCCTCCACACAATCAAAACGCTTCCCTTTTAGATTTTTTTCATTCTCGGGAAAATAAAAAAGTCGCACGGGCCTAGGTCTGGCGAATACGGAGGGTGGGGAATTTTATCCCACCCCTGAGAGCCCAAATAGTGGTTCACAGACAAGGCTGTGTGTGGGGGGGGCGTTGTCATGGTGAAGGAACAAATCACCTGATCGCCAGAGTTCTAGGCGTTTTCTTAGCACATCCTTCCTCAAACGTCTTAAAACTTTCAAATAAAAGTTCTGATTAACAGTCTGACCAGGGGGGACAAATTCCCGATGCACAATTCCACGAACATCATAAAAAAAATGATCATCGCCATAACAGTCGACCTCACTCATCTTGCTTTTTTTTTTGGTCGGGGAATGTTGGGGGTCTTCCATTGGCTAGACCCTTGCTTGGTTTCGGGGTCATATCCGTAACACCAACTCTCATCACCTGTAATGACCTTGGTCAAAAAGTTTGGATCACTTTCAATCTGATTTTTTCAAGTCCTGGCTCAAATTCAGACGAATGGTTTTTTAATCCTGTGTGAGCAGGCGAGGAACAAACTTAGCAGCAACGCTTCTCATTTACAAATCCTCAGTGAAAATCCGCTGGCATGAGCTTCAACTCACTGTCTGTTCTGCTGAAATTTCGTCGATCGTGAAACAATGATCCTTGATTTTTTCAATGTTTTCATTGTTTTGAGATGATGAAGGGCGCCCAGAATGAGCATGATCTTTATCACTCATCTCGCCACGTTTAAAGTGCTCAAACCACTCAAAAACTTGTGTGTGGCTCATAGCATCCTTCTTGAAAGCCTGTTTAAGCATTTGGTAAGCTTCCGTAGCCGATTTTTCAAGCAGGAAGAAAAATTTCAAACACACTCTTTGTTCCTTTAAATCTGCCATAATGATTTTGCAGGCAGCAAATGAGAACAGTTGAGAAAAACAACACTACAATCAAATGTAACCTACGCAGACGCCGCTTGGGCAACTGATTTGGGAAGGTCTCTTAGTAGACCCACCTAGTGGGAGAACTCTTTACTACCCCTAGGAACAGCCACACGCTTTCAATCCGGTTTCTTTTGGGTCCCCCCATAATATACACTAGCAAACCCAAGCATAAATTGCACTATATTTATGTAAAACATTTTTTGAGTCCTGGTTTAAAATTTTATTTTTAAAGAATTAATGTCCTCATTTGTATCTTTGGACCGAAAAAAAAATAATATTGGGTCCACAAAGGTCAACATTTCGTATTAAAATTTCAACTTCTGGTTAAAATTTTCGTCATTTTACTAGGTGTTGCAAAATCTTCATGCCATCTCATCGCTATTAAAATCCTCATTTATAAATTTTGACCCATTAAAAATGTAAATATTGACTATTGAGTCCAAAATAGAGATAGATCATTGTTATGGCATTGGAGAATTATTGCATTAAAGATTAAGTAGTATCTCTTTACAACTAAAGCTCACAAAATTGTTTTAATATATATTTGCTAATATTTCAGAAACTGTTGGTTTTATAAAAATATATTTCATTTAAAGTTTTTTTATTTTTAATAGCACTACAATTTTGCAATGAAAAGTTACTTAGTATCCCAAATAGTTGCAGAGATACGGAAGTTTCTGCTTCTGTAAGGTACCCTAAAAGTAATTTTTATGGAAAAATGAAAATAGCCAGTTTATTTTTCATCTTAATCAACGCCTAGATACGAATTTTAATCAAAATCGTTGGCCAATTTTAAGAAAATCGACTTTCTCTTTTCGACCTTTATTAAACTACTTTTGGTTTTAAGTTTAAACAGACACACAGACAGCATGGCAAAAACCACCTTTTAAGGTTCGGGGGAGGGGGGGGGGGTCATTAGCCATTGACATCCATCAACATTTCAGGTTAGATTTTTTTTACGGTCACAATATTTTACCTTTTGTGTTTGGAACATTAAAAAATATTTTTTTTTTCTTATAGCTTGAAAGTTATTGATTTTTTTAAAAATATGCTTCAAATAAAATATTTGTATTATAAATAGACCTACATATTTGTAATGATAAGTAATTTCATATCTCAAATAGTTTAGGATATATTATAAAAAATATAATTTACGCATCAGACCGGAGCCCTTAAAGTCATTTTGCTGAAATATTGAGAGTAGCCATTTTGTTTAGAATATTTATAAATGTTTATAAATGAAATTTAATCAAAATCGTTAGAGCCAATTTTGAGAAAAATGACTTTTTTTTCTTTTTGCCCTTCAGTAAATTACCATTAATTTTAAGGTTAGATAGCCAATTCCAAAAATATGTCGAGGCAACCCTTTGAAAACCCTAAATACCAAGTTTTAGCCCAATCGGTAAAATAGTTTAGGCTCTAGTTCGAGGTATATACAGACAGACATTCAAAAACAATTTTTTCGGATCAAGGGGGTCAAGAAACGTCGAGGTTCATCAAAATCTTGAAATAGATTTTTTTTTACTATCACAATACTTTTTCTAACTGTAAGATAGCGAGAAGGTAAAAATCACCAGTCATAACATATTTTTTGAATAAAAGAAACCTTGAAATTAAACTATTATAAATGAGCCTACATAAACCTAATATTACAGGCCTACCTAGTGTCCATAAACCATATCTAACCATTAGTGAATAACATCAACATATGAGTCTCTAAATTAACTAAATAAGTGTTCCACTCTCAGAAAAAATAAATGAAACTGCCAAACAAATATAACATGAAAAAACTACCACATCATCAAACAAAGAAAATTTTCTTGACATTACAAAATTGTATATAAATGTACACTCTTTTTACCTTTCAGGGTAGGTAGTAGAATTACCTAAACCAATTATACTATGCCCTATCTTGTAAGCTGCACCATAATGTCACCTATCAAGGTAAGCTTGTTACCTTTCAGGGTAAACAAAGAGTGTACAAGTAAAAGTGAATCAAAGAAATCTCATCACAGAGAGGAATTTGTATCAAATATATTGGTAAAACAAATGGTGTGAGTCATACAATGACAACTACAACTTCACTAAACAGGTTGTGAAGCTAAAAAGAATTAACATGCTACCAAATTTGACTACCTAAACAAGTATTGTTATTAAGTAGTTATATTCAAGGCCTAAGTTAGAATACTATTGGAATCCTACACAATTCGTACTACCTACAACCTCAATTATGTCTTAAAACACTTTGAATTACTTCAAGATGAGTCTTTGTTAAAAAAAACCCATCTAATTATCTTCTATCAAGGGAGACTTCACCGCAAGCCAACAAAGATAGAACCCCTACCTCACCCCTACAGAAAAAAAAAAAATCAGAGTACAGACATGGAAATAGTCTTTACATCCTCATCTCACTTTTTTTTTAAGGTATGGATCAGAAAATCATTATTTCACTTGTGAAGTGTTCTCAGCAAATGGCAAATTTTGAAAAGTGGATGCCTCTGAAAGCTATCTGAAGTGGTCCATCCCCAGCCTGGAAAAATTTAATAAATATGATGCCTCAATAAGCTATTTGGAGTGTTTCCTGGATAATTTTTGAAATATGTATACCCCTGAAAGCTATTTAGAATGGTCCTCACCATAAATTTTTAACAGATAAACAAAATTAAATAATTTCCAGTCTTCCCGATTAGTGGCTACACTGTTAATAATGAAATATACACACAGATGGCCTTGCCAATTGATGAATAGACCTCTATCTCAGGTTCATATGAAATTTTCCTATAAAATCTTTGGATATGACTATAATATCAAAACCAACACAATAAACTAAAAAATATTTCACAATCCTTCAAACACAAATGTAGAACATAAACAAACCACATACAAATGTATTACACAAATATAATAACCATTTGATGGATAGAATAAACTGCAATTGAGTGGAAATCTTTTTTAAATTGTTTCAAGCTAGTTAAACAACTACAACATTTATGACAAACACGATGCATATATAATTGACATGAATGCATATATATTTATGTAGGTCAGATAGGATATGACTTTGATGTGCATCATTCCAGATAACATTAAAATGTGTTCAATGAATGCTTATTTTAAATATAATATCCTAATTGCTATTAGGAATTAAATACAAATTATTATTATTATTATTATTATTATTAGCACCGCGTCTTACTACCCGTCCGGGTTATACGCACTTACGATAATGTGTAATGGTAGGGTGATTGTGAGATGAAATGGAGGACCTACAGTTTAACGTGGAATCCGAACCACGGTGGAGACCTGGCATTCCTCACATTCACAAGATGTCTTGTCAGAGGTGAAGGAAGGGTTTGGTAATCAGATAAATCTGTACCGGGACTAAATAAAAATAAATGTTACAGTGCAGCGCACCAACTTTCTCCCTCCTTTGCCTAAAAATAAGGATATTTACTCAAAATTTATAAGATATGTGAGACAAAATAATATACATTGTTACATAAACATATTGAGGGAAAAGTAACATCTTTATTCACCAAAGAGAATAAAAAAAAATCAATTTACCATAACTTAATTTAATAATTTATGAGAATATTTTTCAAATAAAGGTATTTTATTTTAAATAGTAATACAACTTTGCAATAAGTTGTTTCATATCTCAAACAATTGCGGAGATTTTATCAAAATTAAAAATGTCTGCTTATATAAAGTACCCTCAAAGTCACTTTCACAGGAAAGTGAGAATCTGTTTTGTTTTTAATCCTAAACAGTGTCTAAATACGAAATTTAGTCAAAATTGTTATAGCCTATTTTGAGAAAAGAGATTTTTACTTTTGCCCTTCAGTAAACTACACTTAGTTTTAGGGTTGTAAAGTTAATTCCAAAAACCCCTCTGAAGAACTTTATGAAAACCCTAGATATGTACCAGGTTTTAGCCTGATCAGTAAAATGGTTTCGACTCTAATCCCAGTAACAGACACCATTGGAAAACATATTTTATGGGTTCAGGAGGCCATGAAACATTTGACATCATGACATACTACAATTAACCAGTTGCCTCATTTGTTGTTTAAATATCTCTATTACAATTTATCTATACATAATGTTAAGTTAATATCTACAAACAAAACTATTTTGACAATCACCTTTTTGCCAGGATGCAACTTTTGTTGTATTCCATAGAGAACATAAAAGTTTATAAAACATCCAACTAAGTTAGTAAAGCGTAGAAAGTAAACATTACACAAATCTCTGCCAAGTACAACTGTTAGGGGTGTGAGTGCTCCCACTGACAATAAGTACAGGCCAGGAAGAGTAGTGATCTTTGGATCCCACTAAAACATAGAAAAAATATCAATAAAAAGAATTATAGGCTGTGTGCAAGAATGAAGCTGATTGTTATTTGAGTGCTAGTGTGGTTAAGGTCTAGCGCTTGTTTACCACTAATGCTTCGCTAATCCTCAAATGGCCAAATTAAACCCCTCAAAACCCAATAAATTTCTACCCCCTCTCCCCCTCAAAAAGTAATACCCAATGGGTTTTTTAAATGGACTTTTACTGGTTTAATATTTATCTTTGATGCTCACAATTTATTGCACTGATAACTGTACTAGCATAATCACGTTTTTGATACAGATCACTTAACTCTAACCATGTGCAGGCTTCATAGCATAATTTGGGTGTGAAAAAGTAGGACATTTTGATGAAAAAATAGGAACAATAGGATTGCCATTTTTATGAAAAAGTAGGACATGTTAAAAACACTATATTCGTATCATAGTGTCAAAATAAAATAAATAATTAAGAACAATGTTTTTGTTATTGGGCCTGTAGCAAAAATAGGAAAAAGTATTTTATAAAAGAAGAAAGGCGGAATGCTCAACCATCATCAACCTCTTGCAATCCTCTTTTTATCCCCCTCACTCCCTTTTAATTAATTTTCACTTTAGTACTGTATTTATTTTACTTCGCCATTTCATTACGAATACAAATTGGGAAATAATGGTAGTGCAACAAAATAGTAATAATAATGATAACTATTACAATAATGATGTTCATTATCATCAAAAGATGATATAGTATAATGTCTTCCACCTAAAATTAAAATATATTTAAAAAATAATCTGTGAAACATGATAAACAAAATTGTTTACCCATTCGGATTAAGTTATATGGCAAAAAAATAAATTAATCACTCTTTCAGTTGTTTTTGGGTTTCTTTGATTCGTATTGACTTGCACAAAAGTAGTCCAACATTGTTGTCTTCCTCTCTTGAATTTGCTTTTGTTTGTTTCTTATTTTCTCAAAAGCAGAATCACTTTCTTTAATTTTTTTGCCCAGAGCTTCTAGCGCAGTTTGAGCTATTTGCACACCTTTCCGATTATTGATTTTCATTGCATTATTAATCCTTTCATTCACTTTTACCACTAATCACTTGTAAGATTGAACTTCTTCTTTAGCCTCTAATTCTTGCTTTTCTAACAGGTTCTCTTTTTGTATTGCCTCTTTAGCTTCCTGCAATTTCTGTTCCAAAACTTTCTTATTTGCTTGAAACTCTTCACTTTGGTTTTTTATTTTCTCTTTATCTTTTTGCTCTTGTTTCTTCTGTTCAGCATCAATACTCTTCTTTTCTTCAAGTCTAGCCAAGTACAACTTATGGGCCCCATGTCCTTTCTTGATGAAATTATTCGTTAATGATACTGTGTTGCACTGATAGTTGTAATATTTAAGACCATCTTTGGTAGACTGCATGCCTCAGAGAGACAGGTCCTGTTGTCAGTAAGATAGTTTGATGTTTGTGAGAATCCTCGCTCAACATCAGTATTTCCATGGGGTAACACAAGGATAGCTTTAACAAGCCTTTTAATCTAGCCTATTCAAGTTGGAAATATTTCATTATAACATTACCTCCAAAAACAATTTTATCCATTTAATTTCAAAGACACTGTACAAGCTTTCAGGCATACAATTCAAATTTATTCAAACAGCGTGACACATTATGATGTGAAATGTTGTTTTGCTAACTTACCAACAAAAAAGAAGATCCACACTTCAACATCTACAAACTTTCTTCTGAAGGTCAAAAAGTAGGAAAAGTAGGACACAAATGAGCCCTGCATGTGTGATAATTTGCTTAGTGTTAGATGATATTCAAGAAATATTTCAATACATATTCAGCCATCAAATATTAAAATGTTGGTTATGCCAGTTCAGGATCCCCCACTTCAATTCAAGATTTCCATATTTGTTATATTTTCTTTTTTAAATTTATGACAAAATAATAACTAAAAATTAAAATATTTTTTTATTTATATAATGGTTCATTTAAATTTTAAAACCAAGAGTAGCTGTGCATTTGTTTGGTTTATTCGTTATTGCAGTTTTTTTAGGCAAGTAAATAATATATTTATAATGTTATTAGAACATTTCTTGATACCTCCTGATAGAAGAGAAGCCAAGCCAGTAGTTTGCTTAATGTAGGTTAAAGCCTTGTCTGCATGAGCTAGTGGCCAAATAAACAGGTGGTGCACAAATCAAAATATTCTAAATTATGATACAAACACTTTATACACAGTATATAACCTATCATTTTACTTACACTAACATTTTATACCAGTAAATGTTGTAATCTTATACTTTGCAACTTAAGAGCACACATAAATAATTAAATAAGTACCGTAAAGTAAAACTAGCACGCTTCTTTTAGCACTGCATCTTGCTACCCGTTCAGGTTATACACCTATGTACTAATTACTCTTATGTTTTAGGGATGAGGCAAGTTATATTTAGAGGAAGTGTGCCCACATTTTAGTGGAGGGAGAGTGTAAAACCATTTCATAAAAACCACCCTCAGTACACCCGACCGAGTTTCGAACCTCGATATCCCCGGCATCGGCATAGTCTACTGCGAGAGTAGCGTGTTAGACCATGCGGCCACTGAAGTGGGTAGTACAATACTAACCGACCGACACACAAAATTATTGCAAGATAATAACTTAAAAGCTTAAAAAAAAAGTCTTGAACTACTTTAAATAAAATCACTAGGCCTACTCTTCTTTATTTTTAGATCCAGCAAACTTATCGATTATTTTAAAGATGAAGTCCAAGAACCTTAAGAAAACTATTTTGCGCATAATTTCCTTAAGTCGGGTGTATTGAAGGTGGTTTTTCCAAAATGGTTTTCCATTCTCGTTCCACACAAATTTGGGTACACTTCCTATAAATATAACCTTCCTAATCCCTAAAATCACTAGTGTAATTAGTATATAAGCATACCGGTATAACCTGAACGGGTAGTAAGACGCAGTGTTAAACAAAACCAATTCATTATGAAGTGTTTTTTATCTAAATAAAATAGTATGTGATATTACTTTGTATGAAATTATAAATGGAACACTTGCACTCAATGAAAAGTTACCACTGAGCTAACCTGTATTTGTAAGATTTTTCACTTTCATCACATAATGAATAAATAGAATTGAAAAAAAAAAACTTTAGCGATTCAATAAATGTCAACCCTATAAAAAAAAAAATATATAGAAAAACTCAGAATATTCAAGTGTTTTAAACATCCAATCTAAAGATCTGTAAAGGGTGACTATACAGTAACAAATTAAACAAACCTACAAACAAATCACTGTCCTGATTATTAGGCAGGTTTTGTTTTTATAATTAAAGTATTTGAATTGACTTTCCCAAGGACTAGGGCTAGTTAAATGTACAAATAACCTATCACTTTTAAACAATAAGCTAATCAAAATGAAAGCACCAATGAACTAGGCCTAAGTTAAATTCCATCATTGTGTCATATTTTCATTAGTCTTTTAGTTGTAAAATTACAAAATATTTTAGTGGCCTAAATAAAAGTATCCATTACTGTATTTTACTTAATAAGAAATAATCTGATAATGGAAATCTTGATTGTTGTAGAAGGTGATTTGGTTGAACAAAATAATCTTAATTTACTAAGCCAATACCTACATTATCACTGGTTGGCAAAGTATTACATAATTAGGTCTAAAAATATGGCATGCAAAACAAGTGAAATGGATTAAGAATAGCTTAGGAGAACAAGTTATGTGGACCAGGGTAAAGGCCACACTGAAAGCTGGGATGGATTCCTCAGAAGATGAACACTCAAACTTTTATTATTTGTATGGTCAGAACTGCTGGGTCACAATGAAAATGTGATAAGATATATATTTGAACAACAGAAATCAACAATTTAAAATATATTTTGGGTCAAAGATTTGAATTTAATGGTCAAAATCCTAATAATTTTAACATTATTTTCATACCCAGTATTGGTAGCCAGCATGAAAACAATTTGTGAAATTAAGTCATGAGTTTACCTGCAGTTGAATTTATGAGGAATTTTTTATGTGGCATTGTGGGCATCAAAAGGTAAGCTTTACAGCAAAAAAAAAATGTTCTTGTTCCTTAAAAAGTGAGGCGAATTTTTGTTTCTCTTTCCGGGACTAATAACAAATAATATAATCAATAATTTTTGACATTCAATTTTTAAACTTTTGCAGGTTGTGAATCCAAATTTGTCTCCAAGCAATCCCTTGATATCCTTCCATTATTCAAATCTTAGTCCTTTTAACCATATTTACTTTTTTCACCACATTATACTATTCATCTTGAGCTATCCTTATTTAGCCACACAATTGGCGTAGGAATGAGGAGATAATAAATTAGGGAGACTTTACCTGATTTTGAATAGCAGGAGAGTAAGAAACCAATTAGAAAAAACACCCTCAGTACAACCCGGCAGTAGGATCTGAACCCCAAACTCCCAGTCACAGGAAAACTAGACTCAACAAGCCCGACATTTAAGGACAGTACACACAGAACACTAAGCTAAGATTTGCTCTGCTAATTGTTTAGAAAAGCAGACCATATATTTAAATGTCTTGGTTCACACAGAAAAGTAAGCTATGCCTTTCTACACTGTGCTATGTTTTTTCTGATTGCTGGCTGGGCAATTCTTACATCTCCCATCTTGAGCCATATTATGCTGTGCATGTGCATAACACAGCTTTGGATCCGTGTTGAACAGACACAGTGCTGGTTTGGCAAAAATATTCAAAGAAGTGTTAAAGTTTTGTTTTCAGTTTGTTTCACATGTATTTAAGTAATATTCTAATTAGATTTTAAATTCAATAAATGTTTTATATTAAAATGGAAGTGTTTGATTGAACAAGTCAAACCTCCCCCTCCTAAATGTTCTTTATCTTCTAAAACCGCTGCTAACAGCAGCAGCTCCTCTTCCTCAGTACTATCATCTGGGCTCAAGCAAGACATTTTGGAGAATACTATAACTTAACTTCACAGTAGCAGACCAGAAAGAAACAACACTGAATTCAGAAGGGAAAAGAGGGACTATTACTTAGCTTGGAAGACAGTGTGAATCCAAACTGACCAAGTCTAATAGCACAGCACAGCACAGCACAGCACAGCACAGCACAGCATAGTGTTCTGTGTGGACCGGCCTTAAGTCCATACTCCAATTATAATAGGCCTAATTATAGTCACATCATCACTTAAAAGAGTATATATAATGCTAAGCTGTAAGTACCTGTATCTGAATAGTCTAGATAGAATCCTTATGTTATTGCCTTGATAAATATAGGGCCTACACTTGCTTAACACTTTTGATTGAAGATTGCATCAGATTATTTGAACGGAAACAATTCTTGGGACTGCAATTCTACCAGTTACCATCTATAAAACTATGTCTAACGCCATTTATGGTATGCCTAACAAAAGTGAGTACTATCAAACTAAAACACACACCATTTTAATGTAAGTTATCAATTTGATTAGCCTGATTAATCTTTATTTGTTTTTATGTGTTAGGGTCTATTTAAATAAAGTGTAGCTGTGGCGATTTTTATGTTATATACAAGATGGTAAAAAATGTTAATTTCTGTGCTTTAGTGGAGTTAACAAAATAATAATAAAATATTTTCCAGTCAATAGCTCACAAAAGCTGCATGATGATGTGGCAATAACATATTGCTTCAGTCCTTCAATAAAAGGACGTGCAAGAGGTACTTTGGCATCCTTTGTGACAATTCGGACAGAACTACACATCTTTTTGTCCTTACCAATGTAACTCAAAAGAGTAGAATTACAAAGAGCGGCTACAAATTTTCGTGAAAGGTAAGATAATGGGAAGCATAGAGTTCTATGATGTAGCGATGAAAAAACCAAATTACTATATTAAAAAGTTGCCAATTAAATACCGACCCCAAGGCCATTGATGTGGCAACAATATAGGCCTATTGGTTCTGTACTTAATTCACGGAGTCTGGAGGGATGCATCGTATCTTTGGTGAAAATTCGGACGGATCTCCAATTTAGGTCCTCGTTGGTTTAACCGTAATGGGTACATCGCAAGACGACGCATAAGTAGAGAACACAGATACTGATACAGCCTCTAAAATAACTGTGACCCCAAGGCTGGCTATGACTCTCCTATCCTTTCTCCCACTTCAAAGAATTTACCAAAGTTTTAATGCATTACCTGACCAAACAACCATTTGCAATACTTTTGTGCCTGTGGTATATGAAATATTTCATCCAAATAAGGATTTGGTTGGGTTTTATACACTGTATCAAATATAAAATATGTTATGCCGGCAAACAATGAAACTACTATTATAGTAATAGTAATAGATAGCGTAGAACTTTTAAGTACACTTTGCTCGTTATTGCACATCCCAACCGGTTAATATGCTTAACATTAAATTTTAAATTTTAAATAAGATTATGTTGACAAATTTCAAAGAGACTTAAATGGAGAGTAACGTCTATTTGGAAAGGTGAATGGCGAATCCCAGCGCTATCTAATATTCAGGTTTAATACTAAGTCTAGTAATAGGATACACCGGAAATTAAATGGACTAAATATACTAGTAGAATTAAATTAAGGCGTATATGTATCAATATATACATTTTTACATAGCTTGGTACAAAATAAATATATTTTACTAAACAATTTGCAAAAGAAACATAACGAAACTTTTAGCGTAAGCACAAGTTAAATTAATTCAAAATTCAGAGGAAAAAAAAAAATTAATAAAATATTTGTAGGTATAGTAAGTCTTCCATTCAATACCTGAAATATTTTAACTTGTTATTTTGAAGCAGTTTCATAAAATGATGTTACAAAACAAATGCGTTTAAATTGTAAAATTATTTAATATCCAAAACATATGCGCCTATTGTGCTTGACTTTTCCACTATCACTAATTTAATAATCATTTTAGAAGTGATGAATGAGGATAAATTTTAGGTTTAAGTAAAATTATTGACATACGATTTTTATATATATATATGTTTATATCGAATACTAGATGGAATGAAATAAAGAAGACAATTCTAGAAGCTTAAGGAGGAGGCAGAGGACAGGGTGCATTGTTATTTTAAGCTCACTGACAAAAGTAATGCATATTTTTAATAATAAATATTATCTATGATTCAAATTTGCAACAAAATTGATAAAATTAATTCTCTTTTAAGGTAAGGGCGTGAACTTTTTCTCTCTAAAAATATATTATATGGTTTTGTACACTTAAATATTTAGATGAGTAGTTATCTTTTTTATAAATAAAAATCACTAAAATAATATATTATATCTAATTTAGTTTTCATCTACCAAACTGCACTGCAAATAAATAACCAAACAATATCCAATTTTTATTCCATGGGCCAGAAAACTTTTTTATTTGTAATTTTAACAGTCTCTTTTGCTAATAAATTAAAGTAGGGAAATTTATCATGATTTTTGAAGGTCCTTTTTAGTTCCAATCCTTTAAAACTGAGAAACCTTTATAATAAAATAATGTTATCCAACTGAATTGATTGCAAAACTGAATAGCAGTGGTGAGACGCGCTAATATTCAGTATGACCACCATTAACAGTTTAAAATGAGAAGAATTGTTTAAAAAAACCAATTGTGTCACACAATGACAATATACCACGTTAAATTATTGCTATGGTTTCAATAAACGGATGATAACTAAATGTCGTATGGGTATCGAGCATAACTCTGAACTGAGAATGAATATAAAACGTCATAGAGCTATGACACATGATATAGATCAATGTATGCCAAAATTATTATGCATCACTCTGGTCAGAGAACGATAATCTGATGCTATATAAATACGACGCACCATTCGTATTAATAGGCTATTATCAATTGAGTAATCATGATTGATTTAAAAAATAATGAACGCTGATTAAAGGTTGAATGATACTTAATCCGATCAATGAACTAAGATAAGATTTTGGGCAAGTATAATTCATAGTGACAATCGATGAATGTTTGAGTCCTATCACTGATCAAATTAGTGTTAATCATATGTGATGTAAATATCATAAATGATTATGGTCAAAGTACAGAGATCATATATTGAGCAAGTAAATGTGTTTATTATGTTGGAAAACAAAGCACGATTTTTGGTGGCATACAAAGATCATGACATTAACAAGTTTGATGTCTTTATCTTTTCCGATTAGTACCTACATGGTCTAATTTATAGATATGCTATCATGACGTTTGAGCATAATATTTACAGGTATAGAAGGAATGGTAAGCTGGTTGAACATTGACTCAGACACCTCGATTCCAGGTCTAGTCTTATTGTCCAATTGGGATTAATGATGCCCGTACCAAGGCCAGGATAATATGTATTGTATCAGGAGTGTAGTATTGAAACGTGTCGATACTCTGAGAAGGTTCAGGGTAGATAGGGTTATAATAGGCATGATAAGTTTGTGGATATCAAGAAGATCATGTTGGTAAAGCCTACAAATTGCTAAGTGTCTTAAGACTATACCTGGTAAAGTTGAAAGAGTCTTCCACTCAACTGCAAAAGCTTACGATAGCATGTAGTGATATAACTTATCAGCCGGTGAGTAATGGAGAATGATAAACGCAGATGGTTTAGTCTTGTGTATATATTTTCTCTATATTCTTATCTGACAATTGGGAAAGATGGCACGTCGAAATTAAACCTCTAATTATTTAATCATCATTTATACAGGCATAATATCTTATTAATGGCACCAAATTGAAATCAATCAAGGTATGACTTTTCCCATGAATGTGTGTAATGTGGTTTCTTCATTTCATCATTTATTCTAATTATAACAGCTATTTTGGGTCTCCTTCAATCGCTTAGACCCGTGGTATTCAACATTTTTTGTTCAAGTACCCCCTTTTATAATTTTTCTACAACTGTGTACCCCCAAAGTTGTTGTTGCATAATGAAAATTATATATATTCTATCATCTACATCTAAAATAAATGGCACTCTCAGATTGTATATTCTTACATGCAGGTCTCTTGTGGCTAACGCTAAATCGGACCCTGATTATTCAGTATTTATCGTCAAATAATAAATTTATGTTTTAAAATGTACGTACTCTCTATGATGTCTTCGCGAACCCCCGGGAGTACTCGTACTCAAGTTTCAATGCCACTGTTTTAGATCACTATTATTTCCATACTCATGTCTGTCAAGGAGGGGGTCGCACATGAACTTTACCGCCCTGCACGACGTTATTTTTTTTAAGAGACATGTTAGATTACATGGACTGAATGAACATCTCCAAGCTTATCTGGTTAAGATGCTAACACACTCTAAATCTAACTAAGGATACACGTACCTCTTTACAGTTATCGATATTTATTATAAACGTGCCTTGACTATTCCTGTAAAGGTTAAAACAGAAAATAATTTTTACCGCATTAATGGTGTACGTTCTTTGACAGGCGACATCAGATAGCTATCCAACAGTTCATGACATTTAGACAGATGATGGCTTATAGTGTTATAATTTTGAGTTCAAAGTTCTCACGAACATGAAGAGTATTAATCATTATTCTACGTACAGTTATGGCAAGGCTAATGTCGTAGAACGATTAATTTGCACTCTGGAGAATATGATGTGGATAAGATTGATCGTTAAAGGAAAGTATCGATGGGTTGGTGTGGTTGATTGCTTACTTTATCACAACTTTGGTAGTAATTGAAGTTGCGATCAGGTGGAATGGTCAGTATGACGGTCCGGGATATTGAAAGGGGTTTTCCTTGAAATGGTGAGAGCAGCCTGTAGAGCGCTTACCTTAAGTTCGGGAAATCAGCTTCAAGGGCTCTTACCTTGGGATGGTGAGAGCAGCCTGAAGGGCGATTTGCATTGATGGTATAAATATTTAAAATAAGACAAGACGACTCTGGTAGAATGACGATTATTGAGATTAATGTCATAAGAGTAATCTAGGGATCGAATGGTGTGTGAAGAATTTCAAGTAATATACAAATATTGCTATTATGTACAGAAAAGTTATGACAAGTATGATCAGGGAAGAGGACTGAAATTCACCGTTGTGGGCTCAAATGATCCTGAGCTGGGATGCTAGCAAGTCAGCTGCCGTATATAATATGATCAGGAAGGGAGAAATTTGAGGCGAGTTAGGGAACGAAGGGTTCATTTGTCTCACACATTTTTCCTAAATCTTATGATTTATACATCTCTAACTGTACAAATGTACAAATGGTAGCGATAAACCAACTACCGAGTCGAAGGTGGCTGCATTATTTAATAGCTCATGATCTTAATAAAATCAAACATTTGTAGTCGATGATTCCCGCACGTCCATCATAGACTCTGCCTTAAAATATGAGTGAAGAATGACCATGTGTACGGGACGAATCCTGGATAGCTCAGTGGTAAGAGCAATGGCGTACTAAGCCTAAGGTCCCGGGTTCGATTCCCGTGTACAAGTGTCATTTTTCAATTTTCAGAATATAAAATAGGAAAGCTAAATTTATCAAAAAAGTTTAGTAATAGATATTTATTATATCGATTGAAAACTGTAAACATTCACAGATAATCACTGTACAACTAGTACAAGTCACAGATCATACTCGAGAATGAAGATGTTTGGATCGAGTTGTTACGTTAAGTTACGTGAATCGTGATCACACATCTGTTTTCTTAAGTTAAGTTAACTTTAAGTGAACGTTGCGTTAAAGTTAAGTTGATCATGATCCCGGCATCAAGCCTAAAAGCACATCCCACATTTACAATAGGCTAGGTTCAAGACCACTGTAGTAGCTCGAAAATTGTCGCAAATAACACATTTGTAATTAAAATATATACTCTAGGCCTTATATTTTTTTTAAAAGGAGTAAGCATACAAATCATTAGACAGTGGACACTGATGCGTCATTTCGTTAAGGTGTCGTCTCTGCGAGGCAAACGCCTCAAGTTCGGGATATGGTGGCAAATGAAAAGCTTCGTAAGTGCGAAGTGTCGTAAGTCAGTGTATGCCTGAAATGCGAATCTGATGGCTTGGTCCATATTACTACTAATGCAAGTAGAGTAGTTTCATCCGGGTTTAATCTCAACTAGAGGCATTGGCTGATTTAATGAATTCATTATTGATTTTCACTACTTTCTTCCGGTGAGATTTTTTAACTCACCCCCTTCAACTGGTGCCCTAAAATAAGTTAGTGAAACTCTGGAATATTCTATTTCGGTAGTAAACACGCAAAACTAACAAAAATCTTATAGAAATAGCTACATGGTTATTTGCACTATCTGAATATGAATTTCGACACAAGGGTTTTCCATCATTCCATCACGCCAATGTCGATCTATTTCTTACCAAGCTTATAGCTATTTTATTATCCTTCTATTCAGACGAAGTATTTTATCGTAGATAAAATAATTACAGTTTATTATTATATTTATAATTTCATTGGAATCTTCAGAAACAATATTTTGAAAGTGGGTTTTAAGCATATATCAACGCTATTATATCTGCACATTTTTGTAATTGGGAGTTTCATTGTCCCCTTTAATGTGTATAAAATCCTCATCAGCGATCGAATGCTCTAACGTAGGGGTCGGCAACCCTTTCGATATCACGGGCCATATAAGTCTTTAAAAAAATTAGGTGAGCTTGTATGAAATAGTTATAGTCTATTTTACAAACTAACTTGTTTGTTTGCTAAATTCTTTGCGGATCAAATAAAATAAGTCTGTGGGCTGGGTCTGATCCATGGGCTATAGGCTGCCGACAGCAACTTTAATGCGTAACTCTTCTGTTGGACTGGATTTCCGGTGACGGGAGTTTGGGGTTCAAATCCCGGTTGGATATTCTGAGGGCGTGTTTTACTAAATGGTCTACCCTTCTCCCTAAACGTGAAAATGGGTACACTCATTTTAAAACTCTACCGTCCTCATTCCTACCCTATTAGCCTTTTTTTTGGTACCTAGTCTTACTACCCATTCGGACTACACGCATATTTACTTTTTTTTTTAGCACCGCGTCTTACTACCTGTTTGGGTTATAATCTTATGTACTAATTACGCTAGTGGTTTTATGGATTAAGAAGGTTATATTTAGAGGAAGTGTACCCGTATTTGCTTGGAGGGAGAGTGCAAAACCATTTTGGGGAGAACCACCCTCAGTACACCCGGCCAAGACTCGAACCTTGATCTCCCCGTCATCGGCAGTCTGGTTTACTGCAAGAGTAGCGCGTTAGACCACGCGGCCACCGAAGCGTGTCGCATATGTACTAATTACGCTAATGTGTTAGGGATGAGGAAGGTTTAATTTAGAGAAAGTGTACCACATTTGCGGGAAGGGAGTGTGGAAAACGATTTAAGTAAGGAAAACCCCTCAGTATAGCCGACCGGGAGTTTAGCCCCAAACTCCTCTCATCATCAGCAATCTAGTTTATTGCGATAACGACGCCTTAGACCATATATCCACCGAAGTAGATATTAGTCTTTGTAATGTACGAGTATGCCTATAACCCGAACGGGGTGGCAAATAAGTGTTTGGCTGTATATTTAGTGAATATTGTCTTAAACTTTAGCCTCCGCTATATATTCGGCACATCTTCAGTTCTTTATATTATAATTGGGTGACCTGGTGGTCCAGGGTTAAGGTGTCGGACTTCTGTGCTGGGATCCGAGGTTCAATACTCGGTCCCGGCACATATTTATCTGATTACCAAACCCTTCCTTCACCTCTGACAAGACATCTTGTGAATGTGAGGAATGCCAGGCCTCCACCGTGGTTCGGATTCCACGTTAAACTGTAGGTCCTCCATTTCATCTCACGATCACCCTACCATTACACATTAGCATAAGTTCGTACAACCCGAACGGGTAGTAAGACGCGTTGCTAATAATAATAATAATAATAATAATATTAATAATATATTATAATTTAACTTCGTATGTCTCAGACTTTTTATTAACATTATTTTTGATCTTGCGTAACGATTACACCTCCCACCTCCTCTCCTTGGGCGCCCAACAGCTGTATATTCCTTTTTTTATTCTTTATTGGTGACATTAGAGAGAGCCTAAAGAACGGTTGAACTATCTAGCTCAAAACTCTTCACGCATGGAATATCCCTAATGTAACTTGATGAAGTATATTTTAGTATTCCTATAGTTAACGGTTCTTTCACATGAAGACCGACTATGTATTCATCCACACCGTAAACAAAAAAAAACAAAAAAAAACAAAATGGGACAAAAGGTTATATCGAAGAGATTGAATCAGAAATGGTTTAAGTTCTTACAAATTAGTCATGACCCTTTCCCCTTATTTATTAAATCCTATACATCAATTTTCCGTTAGGTTTATTATCAAATAACTTGATAATAGTTAATTAACCATTTCTTTGCTTACATTGTATTTCGTCCAGTTCTCGTGGTCGAGTGGTTTGATACGTCACATATATCTCCTAAGGAACTTGATTTGATTCATAGGATAGCATAAGGATATTAAAGTGAGTTAAGAATAGCTTTTAACATTCTATTTTTGTTGTCAAACCATTTTGTACTCTTTTAATTAGCAAACTTCTGTTCTGAAATATACATTGTTAAGGACTTTCCTCAACATTTGTATTGTTATAAAAACAAATCTACCGGATTTATGAAAGCTTGATTAATAAACCATTATAATTTCAATAAATTTGGTAGTGCTAATTTAAGTAACTATGAGAATATTAGAGAAGTCCCCAACAATGTTTATTTAAGAAAAAACGTGATTTAATAATGAGAGTACAAATTGCTTCCCAACCCGAGAAATTAAATTTAAAAAATAATTTAAATCTCGCTTGAACACCCTTAAAATAATATATTATTTGAGTACTTATTAGTTCATCTTCGTAGCAAGCTAATTTCATTCTTGGTGCTGGGTTTGAGGGTTTACAGTCTAATTTTTATAAAAATAAACTTATCTGAAAGCTTAAAATGTCACGTATTCATATATCAAGTAATGTGATCTACAACTATCACTTTTGTTATAATATATAATCAATCTATAAAATAAGTAACGTTAAAAAAATAAAAAATTGTTTTCAATGCAGGCCTAAAAATAATATATTTGTTTTTTTCTGAAAGGTCTTTACTATGAAAATAGGATTTTAGTAGGTCTATACGTTGCTACGTCCCAGGGTGTAGTCGTGTGCAGACATGGCACTGTATTTTCGAATAAACACGCTGTTTCCGATAGGTCACATAATGAACTGAAATAGGGGTAATACTACTCTTGCTTTACAGACAGTCAGGTGGGTTTTGTAGAGTTTTAGTGGTCAGCTGTGTTGTAATGGAAGTCAAGGTAGATCCCCCCCCCCCCCCCACCNAACCCCCGTTGATTGCCCGAGGGAGGTCGTTCCAAGCAGTTGAACTAGGAACCAGTTCAACAAGGCCCCTGCCTACCTTGACGCCAGTGTCTTCTAGTCTTGACCTGAAGCTCTTATTCACTGGGTCATCTCCTCGCTCCTGGTATAACTGCTCTGAATCGGTCTGTTATACAAGTTGTTCCTGTCTGTTCTCTTCGTGGTCACTCAGGAGGTATTTCCCTTGCTGTTTCGGTGAGTGTGGTCAGTCAGGGTTGCCACCGTTACAAGTGGACGACATCAACGCAAACATTAATCGACACATTAACGTGAATGCATTTTCCTTATAATTAAGCTATTTGGAGTGGCATACACTTGTAAAGATTAACTTTTATTTTGTGGGCTGTATCCCTGTAGAAATAAAAAAGTAGTCTAGTGGGAGTATAAACAAGAGATATTATTTGGACGGCCTCAAGAATTATTATAGTTAACTCACGTCCATTGAGTATTAATATTGTGACTCCTTTAGATATTAAAAATATATTTAATTAATGCCTGATGTGACATAATTAATTTTCAATAAGATACTATTAATTATTGAATGCCTAAAATAAAGATTAACTGTTCAACTGATTTGTGAATTAAAAAAAAATATTTTGCCTCCCGTTCGCCAAAACTGAGTTACATTAGTAATACTTACATCCGTTGAGTTTTTAATATCTTTTAAAAATCAGTAAATTTTCCGTAATTTGTACAAAAGGAAAACTTTGTTTCACGTCTTACTTTCTGTCCGAGATTTCCGAATTTATTTCTAATTGGGTAGAGATGACGTAGCAGATAGGTATAATATGTAGGAAACGTTTCCGCATTAGCGTGAAGGGAGGAACGATATAGGGAAAAAATAACACAAATTCACCCTTCCAGGATTCAAACCCCGACTTCCGCGTAAGTGGCAAAACATACTAGATATCCTGTATGACATGCGGGTGAAAATATTACTAATTTTTCGGTTTAGTAGTATCTTTGATTATTTTAAGTATTTAACAAAACAACTAAATATTAAGGTTTATATTTGGAAGTTTGTTTGCTACTGTTATAATGTGTTCTCTTGTGCCCGTGAAAAAATGTTTGATAAATCATGACAATTTTTGCTAATTCTTTGTACAAAGGAGACAAGTATATTTTTAACCACGCCGACTGATATCTTTGTACCTTAAGCAGCTAAAGTAAACAAAAATAGGAAACATTTAAAACATTTTACTGTTTTTTTGTTGTTAATATATCTACTAATTTTTTTGAACAAATGTTATGAGTTTTCAAGGGTGGACTAGGGGGGGTTGTCAGCAAAAAGGGGAGGGGCGGTGAGATTGTTTTTCTAGCTCCTTCAAGTATAAATACTTAAATATTTTCTTTTTCATTTAATTTTCCTTTATTAAAGTGCTAGCCAACAGTTGAGATCTCTAACAGTCTAGCACTGAAAAATATGCAAATCACAAAGCTCACAAGAAAATAAATCGACTACGTTTGAGAACAATTCATTACAAGAAAATTGATTTAGTAACATAGTAATATTATAGAGAAAAAAACAACATAAGGAACTAATACAATAGTAAGAATCAGTAGTGAACCGTCAACAATAAACAAACCGCAAGTAATCAATTATAACTTATAAGGGTGTACCTTGAATAACTGATAAAACTCGAATTCAGAAAATCTAGAGTTACAGTAAATAATTAACTTAATAATAATAATTTTATTAATAGTAAGATTGCTAGTTTATAAAAATAATTTTAAATAATAATAATAGGACTTATAAAAAAACCACACAATTTTGATTATAACAATACAAAATAAACAACATAAAGACAAAATTTCTCCCCGTCACAATAAAATACGTAATAAATATGTACGGTATATATACCTAAAATGTTTTAATATTAATAGAAAAATTATGTATTTTAATATAAATACTTGGTTTTAATACTAAACCTGCCTGGTAATTTAGTTACTGCAAGATTTTAGTTTCAAACAACAAATTAGAATATGCGATTACCACTGTTAGCAAAAAAGGTTAACAACCTTGTTCACTTCAACCGAAACATTATTGTGGAGATGTAGTGATGCAAAACCTCAAAGCTGTTCTTGCCTCATTGTCGTACGCACACAGTAGTAAGCTTTTTACAACATTAATGTCTAGGTTTCAATGTGTTTAATTATTTTTTCCCCACCTTTCACGCCCTTGGACCTGCTGATGTGTGCTATGCTAATGTGATAATCGTATCTGCCTGCGCGTTATACCAATAATATTTGGATACGGACTAACTTCGATCAACTTTGCAGACCTTAAGTCCAATGTTCTTAGGAAGGGCCTTATCTGAAAGCTATAAACGTAACTGGATCTATTTTCACGTATTCATACATAAAGTCATGTGATCTGCAGCTGTCACAATTGATAGCTATTACCAATACCTTTAAAATACAAATTAATAATCAATTTTGACCACAAAAAATATATTTGTATTTTATAAACGGTGCTTTATATTAAAAATGACCTGTACACATATACACCAAAAAGGACCTTTTCTCCAACCATCTATCCAGCGCCATCACAGATTAGACTACGAATAATAATAGACGAATTACCTCATATCTTCTCCTAAAAAAGTACCTAACATAATTAGCTACTCTTATCAATGTGTGCGTACCTCTACTTTTGCCATTATAATATGAAAAATATATAAAAATATAATTATTATTTTATTTTATTTAAATTTAAAAAGTACACTTGAACAAGGGTATCAAACCTAGGCCATTTGGATTAGTTTCCCGTGTCCAGTTGTAATTTTTTAACTTAAAGAATATTATATTTATATGCATCTATAACCGTAATAAAAAAAATTAATAGCTTGTCTATTTCATCCTTCAATATTATTTTAGCTAAGGTGTCGGACAGTATAAAACAAATTTGAGAAAGTATAAAATAACTTACTTTATGTAGTGGTAAAAATATACTGAGTAGGTTTTAAAATAAATTTCTACAAATAATTGTGCCCAATATTTGTACAGTAACATAAAGTAACCGTAATTTCAGTCTAATTTACAAGTAAGCAGGCCATTGCTTATGGCTGAGTTTTAAACCTACATGCATACTACTTTATTTTAGCATCAGTGTAGGATCATTTTTTGTTTACAGAGCACTCAATCCCAGCAACTGGGCTTCCCAAATTTCTCTGAAAATATTATAATATTTGGCTCTCAAAAGTGATGAATTAAAAAAATAAATAATTAGCGTCCGCCCACAGTTGAAACACTAATAATATCTTCACTTCAAAATTTCACGGTGTAATAATCCCAAACAATGATATCCTAGCCTCCAAATATGAAGGAAAGCTTAAACTTATTCAAAAATTTCCTCGCATCGGTAAGTTATATAAAATTGTAAGCATGTGGACCAAACACCAAGCTCGTCTACTTTGGTTTTATAATGACGAGGGGGTCAGGGTTATAATTACGGTTGGATGTAGAGAGGTTTAATTTTCCTAAATTGTTTCTCACTCTACCTACATGAAAATGAGGATACATTTATTACAAATACTCCCTAATCATTTTATAGCTAAATTCAAATAGCTTGGATGGGTAGTTAGACGCGGTGCGATAAAAATGTGAACCCTCTCTTGGTTAATTTTTGTGAGTAAAACTGCCTGAGATGGTTATAGGAAAATTTTGAGATTACTAACACTAACATCAGATATGGAACCAGAGTAAGATATCTACTATGCTATGCTTACTACCTATGACTACGACAGGCCTAGCAAGCCAATAGTGGAAAATAATATATGTCTTGAGTAAAAAAACTGACCCAGGCCACAGGCTAGAAAAATATTACAAATTTCAATTCATTTTGACGAATTAAAAAATTACATATTCCTTCTCTCATTTAGACATTGATTTTTGTATAATCTTATTAACAATGATATTATTATTATTAAGGCTTTGTTTAGTTGTTGTATGTTATTATGTAACTCTTAGGGGTTGTACAAAAATAGTTTTTACCAACTATGCTCATACACGATATGATATAATATACAGTCCAATTTCCATAGGAAGGATCTTTTGAAACTATAACTTTTTTTTTTGCAGCCATAATTGAATGTATTTTACTCTTTCCTAGTAGTATTTTGCAGGAATTGGTAATATTTATCAAAAGTGACAGCTTCAGATAACACGACTTGACGTATGCACACGTGAAAGTAGATCTAGTAGTTTTTCTATAATGCCCTTACATGAAAATTGGACTGCTTCAATAGTGAGTGTTTGGCGTGATTTTGATTATTAATGGTGTCTCTAAAAAATGCTGCTTACTAATTATGCTCACACAAGATATGATATTTTATTAGAGATGTGTCTTGTTGAGCGGTTGTGTGCTGTCATTTAAATATTTGGAGTGGAACCTAAAACTGTTTTAGGTTATAACTAGTTTTATGTTAAAGGTCATGTTAAATAAAGAGGCCACTTGTCTAACTGTTGAATGTTTCTATTTGGATATTTGATGGTGACACTAAAATACTGTTTACTAACTAGTTTCACATACAGTTTGATAAATCATTTGTGAGGCATACGCACCATTGGGGACGTGGACTAAATGTTAGGCTCATCTAGTTCAGTTGGTCAGTAATGGAGTTCGAATCCCTGCTGGGTTTACTGAGAATGATTTTTCCTAGGTGTTTTTCCCCTCTTTCTCCGCGAAAAAGGAGAGTATAATTCCTATTTTAATTCTACCTTCCTCCAGTACCGGAATCACGTATGTGGGGGCCTCGGGGCGGAATACAGTGTGATGGCCCCTATAAAACTATGCAAACTACATCATAGCGTGTCTGAGGAAAGGTAAAAACTAAGAAACTCTTTGATTTTACACAAGTGTAATAGTAAAAATAAAAGGTTAGTTAGGATGCATAAAAATTTCATAAAAACAATCATTATATACAAACATTCCTTTCTTCCTTTGCAGCAAACATGTCAATTAGAGCTTATGGTGTGTTTTTTCTTGTTGGGGCTTGTGGGGGCTCCGGTTTGTGGAGACCCCGGGGTGATCAGGTGATCGCCCCCCTTATATTTGGCATCGCCTTCCTCCTCTCTACCCCATTAACGCAATTAAAATTAGTATAGCAAAGATGGACAGAGAAGCTGAAATATCGTGAGACATGTTTTTACGAAATTTTACTAGCACATTTAAATGAATATCAAAATATTTGTCAAGTTAATTTTAGCATTTTTAAATATGAATCAAATAGCCAAAGCTATTATTTCTGCGTTTAATGAGGATTACTCCATCTAGATATCAACTTTCAGAATTTTTAAATATGTTTTACACACATGAAATAAAACGAATTAGACGGGATCTTCTCGTGAAATTGACTACTTGGCATTCTACTGTATATGCGAATAATGGTCAATGAGGTCAATTTTAATGACAATAAACGATTAAAAACTATACATATTTTTATTAAGTAGCAGACATCATCGTTCTTGGCCTTTTTGCATAAATATTTAGAAAAATTAATACAAACTGAACTAATACAATCTTATTCTTAATTCTATTATAACCAATACAAGTTTATACGCTAATAAATGTATTTTCCTCAACCAATGACCATTGGTGAAGAAGTAAATATGTGTTTGATCTAGATTTTATGATGGTCGTATTGTTACGAAAGATAAATGTTCAATATTTAAAAATGATAAATTTAGCATTTTTTTTATTCATACCACTTAGGTTAATTTTTTAAAAGTATTTTATTTACCATCTTTTTATACCAAAATATAACTTTTTATTTAGAAAAATCCAATAATTTTACTTACCGCTAATCAGGGTATATAGAGATGTGTATTAAGACACGGTATAAAACCTATTTGTCAAGGCTGCTTAGTGATATTTTGGTTATTTCACTTATTTGGTTGTTTACTAACGAGAATACTTGTAAATGCACCCATCTAAAATATAAGCCAGATATCAATGGCATTATAATATGTGGTAAACTCGGGTAGTTTGGCAGCACTTATAAATAAGGTGGGGATCTAGGCTCTAGGGAGCGCCAGGAAAGACCCGTATTTTTTTGCAGTTTTTTAGCTAAACACTATTTGGTCAAACTAAAGCAGATATTTCTTCTATACAAACATAGAATTTAATTTTCTTCACATGGTGACCTCAACATTTCTTGAATATATGTCAACCGTGTCCTGGAATTTAATGACAACTTTTTCTCTGCATTTAAATAATTGTTAGATAATGCCACGATGCTCATGATAGATATTCAACAACTGTTAATATCGCCATCTGAAGATGATTAAACTCTATGTTTGAATCGGTGCATAATAGTTTGACCACGGTCATCGGCCAGGAGGGTTATCGTTATATAGTTTAGTTGGTCCACGGTCAATGAACAGGAGGGTTATCGTTATAGTTTAGTTGGACCACGGTCATCAGCAAGGTCTTTAACTTGGGAAATATATTGAATAAAAGAGCCAAGTTTTATTCCTACCGTTCCTGCCATCTATGTAGTATAAGCAAGAACACCAAGTGAAAGCTCTACTCATCATTGTATAAGTGTTGCATATTATGCTATGATGAGCACTGCTGCTGCACTAATCGTGAGATGTGTATGCCATCAAAAATAAGAATTTAACTGATGTTGTAAATTGTCTAAGTTAATAGGGTACAAAATTAGAGTAGGACTTATCAATTTTAATAGGCCTAGGCCATGTACATTTTCTAATGACTTATGCTTTACGTTAATTTATCTCAGATAGGTCTACTGTATTAATGCAAGTCCAACTTTAATAACCGTCAAAATAGCTTGGTTATGATTGTGTCTTATTCAAAATTTCGCAAGAAAATTTATAAAAAAGATCAGGCTAACCTCACCAATCCAGCGGTGTCCTTTCCTTTGACAATGCTCCCGCTTTAGGTTGTATTCCCAAATGATACTCCTTTTGGGATCAGCTGGAAATATTTCTAATTTACAATTTTCTGTTGTATGACTGCATTTCACAGCACTACATATTTGTGGCATTTAGCTTCAGTAATAAGTTAAGTTGAAATAGCTTTAACCCTTGGTCAAGTAGGCATAGGTAGAGCTCACATAGAATTAAAAGTTATATATGAAATGATTCACGCATTAATGAACATAATAAAAGTTCAAAACAAATATCTTGCACTCTCACAGCACTACAAATGTGTGGCTTTTTGCATCGGTAATCGAGTAAATTTAAATGCAAAAAGTAAAATTTAAAATAATTCAGGAATTAAAGTTAGATAATATAAGATAATTCAGGAAATGAATAAATATAATTAAACTGCAAAACACTCTTACAGAAGTAGAAACGAGACCAACAGAGCCGAACCGAATCTCGTACACGCTCAAAATAGTGGGTCATTGTTTTCGTTTTTATTTTATTTTCTCGTTCCTGGTTGGATATTAGCACTGCCAGAAGGGAGAATGGCTAGCGAGTACTCATCAAGGAACGCAACAAGGTTATTCTATTGCTACCAACTTAATCACGCCTGCTTACATATCAAGGTACATTTACACTGGAGCAAACGAGCATTCAGAGAACACTTGCTAAAATTCACTGCCATTCGCTCCTGCTCTAGTTGGGGTTGTTCAAAACTGTTCAATGGTCGTTTAGACCGTGGAGAACAACTAGAGAATCGTTATTAACAGCACTGTTGGCAAAAGATCCACCCCTTCGTGACCATTCCTGTTGTAATGCTACCCTCCTTAGACCTTTCTCGTCTAAATGAGGATAGTAAGGAATTTATTTTAACTTCACTTCTGATGATCCAGCCTAGACTACGTCTGCTATGTCCTTCTAAGCATCATGTTTTTCCTTGAAAGTTTAAATCATGGGTCTATTGGGTCATATAAACACTTGTATGCACGGTACTCCTAAATTAAAACTAGTGTGCTCTCCACAGCCCATTCCATTATGCACTACTACATCAGAAAACAACGACAATCAGTACTAAATTATGATTACTAAACCAGTATGAACATTAGAGCTTAGAGCTAGAAATGTAAATACACAAAAATAAAATATGTAGAGCTGTACGCGGGCAACGTCTGAATGGAGATTGTACACACCGAAACGAATAACGAACAGGGGAGAACACGAATTTCCTTTAATGATTTGGTCAAAGACCAACAACGGATGGATCATCAGCAAATGTGAACCGAATATGAGCGAACACTGCCAAATTCTGTTCGCTCACGTTCGCTCCTGTTCGCAAACTGTTTACACCCAAGTGAATTCTCCATTCACTGAGTCTTATTCGCTTGTGCTCTCCCACGTTCGCTCCGGTGTAAATGTACTTTCATATGGCAGCACCTGCCGTTTATTACGCTATAAAACCGTGTTTGCAGCGCAACCCTATATCCAAGATAGAACTAGCGCCGTAATATTAAGGTTTTTAAAAGGTTGAAATATTGGGAGGTCTGAGCACCCCCGAAATATTTTTGGCGGTACTTAATATGCAAAGAACCCTCGCAGTTGGTGCCTATGCATGTAGCCTCAGCACAGTCTGTTCATCACCTTACTCGTTTAAGCCACATAGTTGCAATGGTGTTCAAATTAGGTCACTGCATCTCATATACTGTCATACATGATTTAGACGAAGAACTTTGGCGTAAAGTAATATGGGAAAATTACTCTCAAAATGTTCCAGTTCCAGCTAACATTATAAAGCATCCATCCCTCTTCTTACTTGGCGCTAGTAACGACAAGGATTTTGTGGGTGAAACATTAAGTGCCAAGAATACAACACATGTTATGGCACTGGTCTTGTATCAAGAAAGCAATGAATTTAATTAGGTTGAAAATCTTCGAACAATAGCAACATATGAGATGATTCGAAGTCTAGACATTCGATATACTACATCACTTACATGTCAAACACTATGGGAGTTTCAACATCCGAAAACAGCACCACTTTCTAATTCTTATGTGGAGATGGCTCCAACACAGAGCTCTGCAGACAATAACAATTCTAATTTAAACTCAAGTTGGTTTTCACTCTCCTTCAACTTTGTACCCCAAAGGTTGTTGGTGCATAATGCAAGCTATTCATTCTATCTACATAAAACACCTTTCATACTGCCAGATATAATGCCCCTTAAACTTTGTACCTAAAAGGTTGTAGGTACATAATTTGAGTTATACGTTCTATTATCTACATCTAACATAAACCTTTCATACCCCTAGATATGTGAATGGGGATGGGGGGAGGAGGGGGGGGGGGAGAAATAAGTATTCGAGAAAAGATTTCTACGAAAGAAAATCAGGCATGTACAGTACATGCTATAAACGTAATTATCAAAAACAAAAAATTAAAATAATTTTATCTGAAATGTGCCGCCCCCTAAAGCCGCCGCCCCTAGGCTCGTGCTTAGTGGGCCTATAGTGAAAATCCGCTTCTGGCAGTAGCTTGTGACATAGCTTTTGAACAGTCACAGATAAGGTCATCTGCAGTTACAAGCTGTGTTGGATTCATTCTCTCATAATGAATGGAATCCTTTTAGAGCTAATAGAGACGAAGCTGACATTAAAAAGTTTGATTCTGCACCTATAAGAAAAAAAATTTATTCACAGAAAAGGATGAAATTTTAGGCTTATACAATACATCTAACGGAAAGATATCAGAAGAAAGTATAGTATCAACTGTACTGAAATTATAAGAACATGGTGAAAAGTTGTTATCAGACTTCCTTGATAAACGCTTTAAGAAACGAGGAAAAAGTGTCTTTGACGATTTATATAGAACAAGTTTCAGAAATCTCAACTACAGTTCTAAACAAAAAGCGCCTACCAACCAGATAAAAGTATCTAAGGAACTAGATAAAACTAAAGAAATAATTGACGTTCAAAAAATTGCAATGCTTTCAGTTCCGCGAGAATATAATCTGAGGTCAATATTGCAACTAATGATCTACTTAACTACCCTAGAGCTTTGCCAGACAAAGATGGCTATCTGAAAAAACCCAGCGAAGCACGTTATTATTAATGCTATTGAAAGCGAAATAAACTCCGCTGGCGATTTGAATCACGTCCAATTGTTAAATACACATATTTGATGGGAAGGTTCTTGTCTTCACTGTACAGCTGGCTAAATACACAACATTTGGAGAGTTTGCTACATCATTCTACATTTACGTCACTTCTTTCTTCCCATGATCCAATGTACACAGAATTTACTTTGTTTTCGATAGGTATGGTGACATTTCTATCAAATATATGGAAGCAAAAAGTCACTCAAAAGGCTCTAATCCTACAGAACTGAAGATCTTAAGACAAACTATTAAGATACCCAATAACACCAAGAATTACACAATTGGTGATTTCTGGAGGATAAACTGATGAAACTGAATATTTTAAAATTTAAGGCACTGTAATGTAAGAGGTTTATGAACTAAGGTCAAACTATACAGAAGCTGACATAAGGATTTACGTCCATGCGTTCCATGCTGTACAACCCAGTTTGGAAATAATTATTCACAGCTCTCACACAGAAGTGTTTGATCTGGCTGTACATTTTTGGGCACAACATAAAAACTCCAATTATTTAGGTCTTTAGTTGAAAATAACATCAACATTATCGCGTCTACTGGGGTGCCACCTAGTGTCAGATACATTAGGAGTCACAACTACCAATGTTCTTCCAGCTGTCCATGCCTTTACAGATTGTGTGACACGACAAGCAAAATATATACAATAAATGCTGCCTTCATAATGGAAAAAAGTGACGCACATGAAGCACTTAGGCCATTAGGAATTGGATTTACTCTCACTCCCTCACAGTTAATTGCTTTGCAACAATTCCAGTTAAAACTAATAAATAAACCAGGACAAACTTCTTACATTGTCCACTATATCTGTATATCACATTCTCTGGGCATAGGGTTAGTGTTACAGAACATTTCTTGCGCTTCATATGCTTTAAATCAACATGCGTTACGAGCATCTTCCCCGACGTACTTAAGGATTAATTCTGTTAGCCCTTTTACGAGTCACTAAACTTTAAGGATTTTGCATACGAAGAACAAATTATTGAACTTGCACTGAAATATCTCACAAGAAAAGCAGTGCCTTATGACTTAATTTCACTATGTTATTGCAGAAAAAAATTATGATATTTAGTTGCGCTTGCAAATAAAAAATCTTAAATATATACCACTATGTGCTTGTATTGCCGAAGATTGTAAAAATGTATCAGTATGTGCTACACTTGATTGATGGACATTACTATAATTTGTTTATTGAATAAAGTGTATTAATGTTATTCTTTATGTCTTTACTGAACAATCTATACTCATTCATTATTATACAGATTTATCATTTTCTTCAGTTCAAATAATAAGAAAATGCTTCAGTGAGAAATGCTTTGGCCCGCAATAACAGGTGGTCAGATTAAGTTTATTTTAATATCCCCAACTAGTAAGATAATTAAGTGACTGAATAATGTGTGTTAGAAATAGTTGGGAACTGTTCCATTAAGTGATAACAATTTTTGTAAAGAAATGAGTAATTCCACTTGAAGTATGAAACGTTTAGATTTTTTTAATTAAGTAGGCTACCTATAACGATTTTTGAATTTTTACGTGAAAACGAGAGGATATATCCAAAAATGTATAGTAACGAAGTTTAAACAATATTTTATGACCTTCCTGGTAAAAAAAAAATGACCTAGTTTCCTAGCTATAAATTACGGTTAAATTTTTGCTCCATTTTTAGGTTAAATTAGGGAGAAAATTTTTTCAGTCCACCATACCATTTATTTTTATTTTACTTGACAAACAGTTTAACCAAACTTTAAAAATATTGTGCCCTTTAAATTAATTTTTGAATATTTCCTAATTTTTATTAAAGGTAATTTAAAATATTTCAATGTATAGTTTAATGTATTTGAAAGAAAAATAAATTTCATTTCTGTTTTAATGTGTATTTTTAACATATCGGTACGTATTGACTTTTTTTTAGTACTGTGTCTTACTCCCGGTTTAGGTTATACATTTATGTACTAATTACGCTAGTGGTTTTAGGGATTAGGAAGTAAATATGTATGGGAAGTGTAACGATATTTGCATGGAAGGAGAGTGGAAAACAATTTGTGTAAACATCATCCTCATTACACCCGACCGAGATTCGAACCTCAACCCGTCGTCGGCAGTCTAGTCTGCAAGGCTTTAAGACTGGCCACAGGTAGAATTGGCGCAGTTTGTAACACTTTCGCGCTACTAGGTCACAGGTAAACCTAGACTAGGCGCAATCAGTACCATTACACATATTACATAAATGATAAAAACAAAGATTGAAAAACATAAAGATTTATTGATAACAAAAACAAAAGTTAAGATAGCAATGGTTTACAATAATGTAGATGAAACGATTAAGGGTTTTGATCCAATCATACAGTGGCTACGCGGGCTGCGTAGTCGCCAGGCCACAGGTAGAAGTAGATTCTATAAAGTAGAACAATTCAATAATTACTACTAGAAAAATATATGACAAGGTATACATGTAACTTTAAACCAGACTATGCTTGATAGGGCCTTCAAAATATTATCCATTAAACACTTAGGATAATCGGCTGTTAATAACAGCAGTTGATGGCTAAGAAACAGGTGTCATCAAAAGTACTATGGCTGGTCACATTCCCCTTTGGTACTGCCAGGGCATTTCATAGCACATAAAATTCTAGAGGCATGAACCTTTAGAACACAAAAACTAAAAATATATCGAAAGGTAGGAATTAAAGAGTATTATTTGCGCGGACCCCACTATAAATCTAGTGCAGTTCCCTGGGTTGCGCACCGTAACTAATACGACACGTGAAACGTGATTACTTGACCAACCTAAAACACTGTGTATCTATCAACTGAATTGGAACAAGATAAACAAACCGACAACCTGGGGCTAGCCATCCATAAACTGAGCTGATGCTCACGCCGTAAAAGGCGTCATGACAAATTCTGATTTAAATATATATATTAAAGGAACTAGTGGAATATTATAAGTTCGTTATTGAGACATTATAACTTATCTACGCTATCTGCGTCGGAGGCATATATATATATATCTCAACAGAGATTTCTGTACGTAATTACAATATTTGAAAAGCAAGAAACAATAGGACCCGTCCGGCATTCTAAAGGATACAATATTTAAAACAAATAAACTGAAACTTGAATTAGCAAGTCAACATAATTTGAACATGATCAACGGTCAACTAGACCTACTATCAAAAAGAAAACCGTCTCCGACAATATAAAAAACTAAAGGGGTGCAATCAGAAATAACTCATCTTTATAAACAAAATTATCTAAGTCAAAAGGACTCGTTGATTACGGTAGAATACTTAAAAACAGCGAAGTCTGTGGTTCCATCCATGACTGCGATGAACCCCACGGCCTTGACTTCGTAGGCGGTTACTGTATAACCGTCATCCCGTCTAAGGTGGCGGTGAATCCGACGCCTTCATCTTCATCGCTGTCGTGACGAACCTGGAGTCCTTCCTTCAATGCAGAGATACAGTAAATGGCTATATTGTGTGCTGGGACGCGACCCCTTATATAGTCGTCAACCTGATACGAATGGAAGAAAGCAGAAAAAATGATAAACATAAGAACATAGAAAAGGAACTACGAAGGAAGGCGGGCAGGAAGAGAGAATTAACAAGAAAAATCCACACGCGGAAAAGTATCCTTGGTTTACCACCAGGTTCGTTGGTGGGCCGCCGGTCTCTGCGTCGATGCTCACGAGCACTTCTTTCTTCAAGAGAACTAGATACGACAACACGTGGAGCAGCCATTATTGAATAGCTTTATGGAGCTTCATATGTGGTAGAGAAGAATCAGCAGACATCCAAAGGATGTGAGTACTCAGCAAGGTATATTATATGGAAATATATCTGTTTTAATTATGTTATTCCGGATCCATTATTATTTTAATAATATTTGTTGATATAGATGTAGTTTACTAATTTTTTTATGTTGACCGCATGGCCGGCAAAAGTAAATCTTTTTTGACTTTATCCAATGAGAAAAACAATGCGTTAAGGTAATTTTATTCATAGCTATATTAATATTAATTCTCTTCTTTGATATCTACTCCCGTATTTTAACGAAAGTCAGTATTTTTTACCAACCACGTGTTTAAATGCTTGAAGGTAGGGAGAAACGTAGATTTATTAGACTGTATCTTCAGAGTAGACTCAATTAAATATGCGAATATAGTTCATTTCTTGCATAAATTAATGAATTATAGAATTCTTTTAATTGTAGATGTCCAATCTAACTGATTGACATGCTACAAGTCTACTTCGAGAGTGACACCTTATACCATGTGACCACTGAAGTGAGTTATTGACTGTTAACTGTAACATTATCGACTGAACTTTAAAGTATAAAAATGTAACGAGAAGTCTTTAAGGTCAATAAATAAGATATTGTTGATGATTCAATTTTAATACTTCACATCCTAATATTATAGTTTTTATCATATTATTCCTTATGTCAATAATTATTTCTAAAATAAATATTATGCAGTAAGGATAATTTAGGGAAAATGTGTTAGTATTTGCTTTAAAATAAGTGTGAAAACAACAGTCGTAAACTCAATGAACCAGCCCAGGATTCTAATTTTAATCTCAGCCCTTTGAGTCAGGTAAACCTATTCAGGACACGATTCTGTATTCCTGAACTAGCCACCAACAAATGTTTATAATTTGTGTTTGATAGATTTATCTGAGAATCCGAAATGAGGTGGACATGTGACCTATTGATTTTAATGATTGTCTGTCATGGAATGGGAGATGAACAGAACGCCCCATCCGATTCTGAATCTGGAGCAACTTTTCTGCACACGGTTATAGATCAACTTCACAATGAACGTCAGAAACCTTCAACCCATGGAGAAATGATGTTCATAACAGATCGTGAAACTGAACCAAAATCAGTAGAGGAGATGAAGATTATGGGGCCAACACCTATTCCCGAAGTAAGTACAATATATTTACATTTGTATATATCATTATTTAGTTACAATACTCAAGTAATTTTTATTAGCGCCTTTTTTTAATGCTACAGAACAGACGTTGCGTCAAAGAAGCACAAGTGTTGCCAACACGTAATTTTTATTTTATCTTAATAATTCACTGACTTTAAAGTTACATTATTTATTCTTTCTTTGGCACCACGTCTTATTACATGTTCGGGTTATACGCTTATGTACTAATTACACCAATGGTTTTATAAATGAGGAAGGTTATATTTGGAGGTAGTGTACTCTCATTTGCTTGGATAGATAGAGTAAAAACATATGGAAAAGTACCCTCAGTACACCCAACCGAGATTCGAGCCTCTACCTCCCCGTCAGTGGCAGTCTAATCTACTTTGGGAGTGACGCGGTCATCACAGCGGGTTGCACTATTTATTAAATGGGCAATTAATGATCTCGATCAAAGCACCTCTACTGATGGTTACAGGAATGACTGTTACCTAAAATAGCAGCCATTGATACAAAATGTATTATAAGTTATAATTATAACTGACCAAATTTAAGCAAAGCAAACAGGACTGGCCACGTCCTTATGAGGAACTGTCTTCTCCACAACGTCATAGAAAGTAAGGTTGAGAGAAAGAGGAGATGAGGAAGAACGAGAGTTCAAATATTGAATGACTTGAAGGAAAGCAGGAAATTATGTAAGTTGAGGGAGGAGCCATAGGAAAGGTCGCATTGATGGTATAAGTTCATTGATAAAAGGAATGGACTTGCCGTAAGACCGAACACCAAATAATAATAAAAATAACCTTATACAGTATATAGTCAGTAAAGTATAGCGTTGACTTTCTAGACGTGAATTATCCGGACGTTAGCTATCTGAATGCCATTTAATTGAAAGTCAATTGTCTGAAACGTAAATTATTCGAATTAGGATTCGTTAGCAAGTTATTACAGTATGTAGTCATAAATAACATACATACATACATAACAAATCATGCCTAGTGCCATCGAGAGCCACTAAGGGCCCGGGTGCAAATAGTTTTTTCGGACCCCCTTTCCATTACACTAATATGCAGCATTTTAGACACCTTACAACCCTAAAGAAAACCTCACAGACTGTCTAATTTTCTGTCGATGGGCCTGTCACGCCGTCCCCTTACGGGGTAAGCAAGAGACTGTTCATATAGCTCAAAAGACCACAACTCCATACTTAATCAATCCTCACTATTTTTCTCCACACTTTCCTATCTTTGCATACTCCCTTAACTTCAACAACATCCATACACCTAGTCATTCATGCTCTTTTATTCTTAAAAACTCTTAATGTTTCTCTTTTTCGCACATTTGTATACAACATTTAACCACTTCCTACATGGCCTACCCCTTCCTTTTGATATAAACATTCTTCCATATTATATTTGCTTCGTCACTCGAACCACACTCATCCTCTGAAAATGCCCAAACCAACGTAAGACGCCTCTTTCACATTGACTTATTGGATGGATTTCATTTCAAACCACATTACTTCAGCAACCCTTCGTTACTGACTCTGTTAATACAAGTTTTTACTCATGCATTTCTTAGATATCATATCCCAACGACATTCACCTTGCTCTTGTGTTTCTCCTGACACATCCACGCCTCACATCCACACAACAATGTTGACATTAACACACTTTAATATACTGCCACATTTTTCGCTTTCAATACTACTTCATTCTTTGCAATATTCCACTTACATTCAACTACTCTCCGAGATACATTCAACCATCTGTAGATTTCACCGCCCGTCTCTATATTTTTACAAAACATTATGCCCAGATACACAAAATCAATTATTTGTTCTAACAGGTTGTCATTTATACTAAGATAATTATCCTTACCTTAGTTTTGGAGACATTTATATGAAGATCCATTATACCTATCACCACATTCAAATGATTTAATGCATTATGTAAGTCACGTTCATTTTCAGACGGCATCATATGCATAAAGCCATTCACATTGTCGATTTGCAAAGCAACCGCGTCCTCACAAGCATCCTTCATACACTTATCCATTAATACATTAATCAACTAGGGAGACATAACACAGACTTGTTTAACAGCATATTCAATGTCAAACCATTTACTTAAAGCTCCAGCCAACCTAACACACGGTTTTACTGCCATTATACATCACCATAATTACATTTACTAACCATGTATCCACACCACACTCTTTCAGAATATACCATAACATACTCCTATTCACCTGATTGTACTCTTTCTCCGGGTCAACAAATGCACAGTTCACTTTCTTTCCTGCTACCATCCATTTCTTAGTCACTCATTGCAATGGAAATATTTGGTCTACACAACCCCTACCTGCCATGAAATCACTTTCCACACACCAAATTTTGTCCTTTTCAAGCACTATTTCAATTAAAACTATTTAAAAAAATTGCTTAGAATAATCAAAAAACTAATTGCCCTATAATGCTTACATTTTCTCTTACTGTCTTTGCCTTTGAATAAAGGAAAAATTACAACATTTGTTCAGTTATTTGGAACATTCTAAATCCCAGCACACACATAGGACTCAAAGATTATGGTAAAAAGTACCATACCCCACACTTAAGAATCTCACTTGTGATCTCATATACGCCAGCATCTTTGCCATTCTTTAATATTTTCACATATTTAAACACCTTAATCTCGTTAGCTATTTCACTCATCATAGCAGTCGCCTTATTGTCTGCTACTTTCTCTACGTTATTGCCATAAAAATTCTCAAAATACTCCCTCTAGTGCTTTATTATACTGTTTTCTTCCCGGATCATCTCATCACGTTGATTTTGAATACCATAGATTTTTCTTTACACTCCTTGTTTGGTTTTCTATAACCACTTCCAGAACAGTTTATTGCCTTCACAATAACTCTGCATTATTTCTCCTTCTTATAATCTAATTTACTCCTTAGTCTTCTTTACTATTTTCTTTGCATCCATCTTTCTCCCATTATACATGTTCCACAACCTATTAAAATCTGTTTCACTCTCCACAGAAATAATTCGTTTGTATGGTTCTTTCGTTTCTCTCACAGTTTCTTTCACCTGTTCACCCTCATGCATCTGTTTTTTTTACAAGTTTCCCACCACTAAAACTCCACACCTATCTTTCGCACAATCGACTACGGCCTATTTTATTCTGTTTCAATAACTTTTTATATCGTTAACGTTTAATTTGAGATTCCATTCATGTTATTGTAAAGTTAACTTTTCGTCCAGGAATCTTTCATATTACGCTCTCACACTCTTATTCTGCTATTTTTCCACTTTCATTCCTACCTGCTTAGTACTATTGCGCTGCTTTCTCACCTAATTTAACTATTTAGATAATTATGAAGTGATCCGTTCCACATTCAGTTACACGCACAACCCTGGTATTCTTTACTAAATTTCCAAGTCTCTCATCATGCACCAAAAAATAAATCATCGTTTTAGAATCACTCCTTTTCCACGTATACAAGTGCCCGTGGTACTCGCCCCAACATGTTGACCCGCTGTCGAGCACGCTTGTTGGGAACTAAGAAATTACACCCCGCGCACGATACACTGTTCTGATCCGCGCTGAGCGAACGGTAGACCCACTGGTTCACTCACTGGACACGCCACGGTGCATTGGTTCACTCATGGAACACGCTGACCACTACCGGCCACACTAACCCAGACACGCCGATCCACTCACTTCTCCTCATTTCTCTATCCTCAACTTGGACTGGGGGTCCTTCGTTGACCACCGACCGTGTATGTATATTATGTATGCATATATATNATATATATATATATATATATATCACAGTTAAGAGTCTGTAATCCTCAATTTCTTGACTACTCTACTGTATTCGAAGTAAATTAGCCCAAATTATTCTAACGTGTCTCTTTTCTTTCACTTACTTTCCCCTCCCCCATATCCTCTCTAAGCCCCCGAGCTGTGTGGCTGATTGGCTACCCATTAAGCAAGGATATATATAATTCGACCAGACAGATGACAAGCGTGTCAGCCACGCACCTCTAAGAGTTGGACACCAATCTCGTTACAGTAGCGATCACTGCTACGCTAACAGTTCTCATGACTAAAATTCGTTAAGGTGCATCATTATCTTCAAGAAATCAACTATATGTTTACGTATTATTTTTGTGTTTTATGTTTAATTTGATATGTTTAATAAGTGCTTATTAAATATTTATCTAAGGTCTGAATAAATTAGAGCCGGCCTTATGACTCCTGTATAAATATTAATCAGACAGATAAATAATTCTATCGGGTCGATAAGTTAAAAGTACGTATTATGACTGCCAGATAGCATTTATCTGCCAGATGAAACGTATTTAGCCATCACATTTTTATCGGGAGGCTTAAGTACTTGATAACTTTTATCTGAAAGTTAAAATGGTTGTTGCCATAGTGACGCGTTGTTTTTCATGGGGTTTCACCTATCAGACTCTGTTCTTAGGTTAAAATCTTGATTCACATGTTTTGTAAGCACAGGCCCAGGCTCCAACTATATAAAGTTAGAACTTTTAATTCACACTTTTATATAAACTGACAAGCTATTTGTAGAGTTATATTTATATAAGAACAAATTATCAAAATGTGGGTACAATAAATTAAATTTTGTAAACGTTGTACCCAACTATTGGCCACATTTTGGCAGACACTGAACTTAGTACTTGCAAGACATCTTAGCTTATGCGACCACGTGACGCCATCTGTTTACTCGCACTCGTTTAGCCGCCATTATTTAACACATTTTGAGCGTTGTAGTCACTTTCCATGTAGTAACGGTAGCAGTATGGCTTATACGCATGCGCGCGCAAGTAAAAACAGTACCAACCCTGCGTTTTCTGCATAAAACATATATATCCTTCAGATAGCTATCCGGCAGATAAATTCAGTTCATAATACGCGTAAAATATTAAAGTGGCTGATAACCTTTATCTGGTCGCTAACTTTAACCTCCCAATAGCAATATTTATCTAGTAGTCCTAAAACCGGCTTTTGGAAGGTTAATTAGAAAAAAACTGAACCAACAAACTCATCTATATTGAAATGCAACTCACTTAATGTACTCTATTCTCATCACAACAACTTGAAATTAAGACCTAGCCTTATAGGGACAGTGTTAGTAAGCCAGGGGTTCAATTAACTCTGGTTCCTGTTTGAAAGGTCAAGGAAGAATTAATATTTTGGTATGTACCAAATTTTCAAGAAAACGATAGTGTATAAAAACACTTTTCGAAACCTAACTATGGTTTTATGAATGTCATGGATCAAGATCTTAGGTTTTAATGCATTTTTAATATGTGTTGATATCTAAATGCAGACGTTATATAATAATTCTCCTCTCAAGACATATTTAACGGCAATGGTTTTGATTGAGATGAAACATAATAATGTGACCTATTTAATGTGTAGAAAAATTTGCTAATAAACCTATAAAAATGTTTTTCTAAAAATTGTATGTAATTTTTGTCTTACTTTTTGTTTGAAAGACAGCTACACACAGTTCATTAAAGAGCACTTCATGGTATAAGGAGACTTTACCTCCTCCACCCCCGCCTTTGTCCAAGGGGGAGTTGGAAGCTTTGTATCAGGCTGCGGTGAATAAGGGGACCACTCTCGATCTAGCTTCATTATTCAAGGACACTAGCATTACGCAAGACCTCCAAGGTCTTCAAAGTTTGGTTGCTCCGGCGCAAGCAGGACATGAAACGCTTAAAGATTCCACCAATGCCAATACTCCTGGTTACTATTACTATTTCTACCCTATAAATAGTTTTAATAAGGGTGAAGAAAAGAACAACAATAAGGAGGTACATACATATTAGATTTGAAATTTAGTTTTCATTTTGAAATTCCAGATATTAGATAGTTTATTTTGTATTTTTTCGCCACTCATAAGAGATTTTTTTAGCTTATTTGTGGAAAGTAATCTCACAGCAATAGAAAAATTTGCAAGAAAATTATGCATGGCCATAAACAATATTGACTATGTGCTTTGAAATTAAGTGTTATTTTCTGGTAAATTTTGAAATAACTTCTTGAATTAAAGGTTACAAAACAGGTGATGTATCTGTTTTTCTTAAATGCTTATAATATAAATCCCTTGGATTGATGAACCAACTTATTTGGAGCATGTAGGAGTACCAATGGAAATATACTTATTAAATTATTCCAATGAGGTCAACTACCTGCGGCCTTTTATGGCTAATTCACTTTTCCTAAAAATTGTAATCTTATTTACAAGCTAGATACTATTATAAGTAAAGAATACTTCATTTATCTTGGAACGAAGCATTCTTACCTTAATGATTACACTATGGTCCTATCGTAGGCCTATAGGCCACACCAAAGTATAACCAAGAAAAATAATCTACCATTCAGATGCCTTTCCGCAAAATTCATTGGCAAAAGGAGCTTTTATACTATTATGTAGTTTTATGTGGATTCATTCATAGGTAAATAATTTGGCAAATGTATATAATAATATCAGTATAGTATTAAAATATATTCATAATAAAAAACTTGTTTTTAATACAAAGATTGGAAGCAATTTACTTTATTTATTTATTTCTTATAACTTAAAATATTTCAAACAGCAAAAGTTAATATAAAATGGCTATTTGTTTATAAATTTAACCCAAATTAATCACTAAAACCGACCCAAAATCTACCTTACGTTATATCAAGCACCTTCCTTTGTAAATTTCTTCCATGTTTATCAACAGAATGTAGCATTTGCTACAAACCAAGTTCCAAGCGTCAACCCCCAGTTCGCAGAAATGGTACCTACGGCTATGATGTTGCTTGAGGGTGGAACTAATGACAGAACTGTGGAGCCCCTTTTCGTCGCCATGGCTGGTTTCATAGGCATGGCGCTCATGTTCGTCTTCTCTGTGTTATTTTTACCCAAGTTTGGAACATTGAGGTCAAGAGGAATCACAGCATTGAAAAATGTACCTGATGAACTGTCAGCACTCACCAAATTGGTCTTAGAAGCTATCGATGGTAAAGACTGCAGTGAGCGCATTGTTTGTGAGTTGGGAAGAGCTGTCAGAAAAATGAAGCTCGATAGTAAACCACTAAGGTAAAGTAACTGTATTTTTTTTTAAATATCTAGCAAGTATCCTTCACAGAAAACTAATTATATCAAACGTAGCCAGGAAATTTCTCACAAACTATGTATTAACTAGAGAATATCAACAAGTATTAGTACGCATTATCTATACTATGGTATTAAAATATAAATGTGTTTGGTTTTAAATGTTTAGTGTAGTAATGAATAGAGAAGAGTTTAATCTAGGAACAGTCACATACAAAAAAATAAATATGTGAAATACATTAAAATTAGTCTGAATACAGCAAAAAGAGGAAACAAATGTTTTTGGTCTAGTCTAGCAAAGGAAACGTGGAAACGTTAGACTTATACATGGTAAAATAGATCAGAAATAAATGTTTGTATATATTTTTAGTCTTATTATCTAATGTTAATAGTGGTTATCCGAGATAAGCTTGTCAACAAAATATAATAGTATGGTGACAGTGAATTCTTCTGTATAATGCCAGTAGTTTCTGTAGATAAAAACTCTTATTCATTTGCTAACAAGATGAAGAGGGTGACTTTTAAGGAATTCTGTAACCATCTCCTCAAAGAGATTGGAAAACCTATTATTGAAAAAATACCCCCAAGTGCTGATTAATCTATTCACCATCTTTAAATTTATCCTCATTGGGATTATATATATATATATATCGTAAATCCCTTACCAAATCCAAAAGCTTATAATGCCCCCACGATTAATATGATAATGATTGGCGATGACAGCGGAGACTAACCCTCTGTTCTTAAGGCTTTTATAACCCACCGTGACCGTATCGTCAAGGGGTATAGGCACAGTCGCGAGATAGCTCTAGTCTAGACCCTTGACCCACCTCGTACTGGCTCAAAGATCAAGGAGAGGAGTATGTCTCTTTTAAATACAGAGGCTAGCACTACAAGAAAAGTTACTGTATAGAATTAGGGACGACTGTCTGATATAAATACCAACTGTAAATGTTAAGTGCCAAGCGGAACTATTTTGGAGGTGACTGGAACAGCGCTATCCAATAATCTGGTATTACTACCAATAATTTGGTGTTTCGCATTGGTGGGGTACTACAAAATCTAACTACGGCAAAATCCATAGCGTTTTGTAGGTTCATTTTATGCACGCGTCATTAGCCACTCGTCAAAAATAAATATTAGTAGGGGAGGATAAATCATATCATTGCTTCAAATTCCTTTGTGATGGACAGTGGGAGATGGATCTCTGTGCACACACTTCTATCCATTGATTTTTTTTTATATTTCTGTTTTTGTACTCCTCTGCAGATGAATCCCAAATGGCTTTATTTTATTGACCTCATTTATAAAACGTTCAGTATCCAAATCATCATTTTTTAATAAAAATGAGACAAAATAAATTATTCAAATGTCACAACAACCCCACTTGTAAACCTCTACACAACTGGACTAATCTTGTTTACTAGGCAAGGGCTTGCAGGACTGATGTCTAGACAATGGACGGCAGAAGACAAGTGGTGCGTTTACACAAATGGCCCCTTAAGATCCCATGTAATTAGAATATTTCACGCGACTTTTGCCGCTGGTGTTCTGTAGGACATGACTGCAAGTTTTTCAAAACGCAATGGCAACTTTTTCGGGTGACAGAGAGTAAAAGGATTCATTTGTTCCCATTGATTTATAGAATGTGACAGTTCTTGCCGTAGTATATCGCGCGACACAAAGCACCTGCACAAAAGGGCTCTAAAACCAAACAAAGAATATTGGGCTGGTATTTATCCATCTATCCAATTGGTCAAGCTCAGCATCCTCCAACTTGGAGGCATCCAGTTCATATTTTGAAAGGTGTACAATCACCAAACCATTGATTGAGGAATGGGATCTCAGACCAACTCAATTCTCTCTCTTTGTTTAGATTATATGAACGATATAGCACCCAAAGTAAAGGTGGCAATAAATCCCACAGGAATAGCGGACTGCTAAATACAAGGTAGAGCCAATAAAGCTCCCATTTCGGTTAGCTACTGCGCATTGCATTATTGTCATCATATTTGTGCTAGATGATGGTCTGATGGAAGTATTTATATAGAATATCACTAAGAAATATTTTGTTTCCCCGTTTAAAATTACTATACAAGGCGTTTATTTTTAGTAATATAGGTCAAGCAATATTTACTTTTATGTACAAGGGTGCGTTGAAGATATATTTTAGTGCTAACTAATAAAAGTTCTTGATTAGTTTGAAATATTTAATGATACATTATTCTATTAAACTCAAATAAATGTTATTTTTAATTAGATTTAAAGAAATTATTTTACTTTTATGTTGATAATTATAATAAGTTTTAGTTGTACTAATTCAATAAAATTTAAACATTCGAATCAAACAACAATAGCAAAACTACAAATATTTTGAAATATAATTGAAATTATATTCAATGTGATAGTAACTGAAGAATAAATACCAATACAAGAAATAATAAAAGTGAAATATTTGATAAAAAAAATATTAATTTTTCCATGGAATCGTTTTAACAGTTTTTTAATTTACGAACGGTATTTGGATTATCCTATTTTTACCAAGACTTTAGTTCTGATTAAAATCTCTGCCTCAACAAGTAGTTTTTTCTTTAATTGTAACTTTATTTCCCTTAAAAAAAATATCTATTGAGATTTCAAAAACTTTCTTTTCCTAATTGAGAAATTACCCATAATAAAGATTAAAACATTATTCTCTGGTTTTGAATGTAGCTAAACAATTTTACTAGCTATTAATTCGTACAAGTTAAATCTCGAGATGAGTTTTATTCCTATAATGTGCTTTATTTATTATTGTGAAGCTACTGAGAATTTAGGTACTTATTTTAAATAATTGGTCACGAATTTTTTTATATTAAATCTTCTATCTTAATGTTTCATTGATAATTAGAAAAAAAAAATCGACTTTATAAACAATTTTATTGATTTGGCTACTTTTGTAGCAACAATAAAATCCACAGTGGGGAATTTTTATTGTTAGGGATCGGCCCTGTTGTTAAGTCGTCAGTGCACCTGGCTACGAACTTAGTGGTTCCGAGTTTGATTCCCCGACTGGCACCATGGGTATTTTTCTCGAAAGAGGAATCACCCCAACGCTCACCAGGGTTTGGTTAATTAGGCTTAAGCTAGGTTTAAGAGTTTACACTGGTTCCACAACTTAATATTCAAGCCTCATCTCATCGGGATATGGAAATACCCTACACGGAAAGGTTGTACGTACAGTAAATTTGGGCGTCCCCTGGGCAACGGTACCTTATTACTGGTTAATCTTCCACAAACTGGGTTACACATTATGTAGCCCGGACTCGCAATATTATTATTATTATTATTCGGAATATTAAAAATTTGGTACTAATAATAATTAATAAGTGACTAATTATTGTTTTAAGTACCGTATTTAATTAAAATTTAATGACGTCATATATGACTATTTAGGGCCTATATTATTATGGTTAAAATTATGTGTCCTAGCCCATTCTTTATTTTACTAACAAATCAAAAAGGAATTTAATGAATATATATTTTAAGGAAGCAAAATCGATCAATTATATTTTATTATTTAACTAGTTCACAGACAAGGTATACACCAGACCCACAGCCTCCAGGTTAAAATTGCTGTGCTCATTGGAAGAGCTTTTGTCTTTCAACACGGGGATCGCTACGTGCAGTCCCAATTGACAAGATCGCTATCAAACAAGCATTAAAAAAATATCTCACTTTAATGATGGTTTTACTAGAGAACAGACAAAATATGTTCTAGTCTCATTATACTGGATTTCACAAAGCCAGGTTCAGATGGCCTCATCCCCTTCTCATAAGCCAACCCCGTCAAACGAGCCTACTCAGAATGCAAATTACAAAGAAAGCGTAGAATTCAGGGATCCTTTTTGTGTTCAAGCTATTGTTTGCAAATTGTCTAGTTGTAAATTATCTTCAAGTACCTTCGACTTGTCTGAACAGTTTTGTTCATTGAAAGAGGGTAAGGGGAGAGTGGGGGTGGGGAGAGGGAGGGATTGGATTGCTGTTAACTGAGCTATTGTGTTCGGACTGCCACCCTTTTGCAAAGAACAGTTTGAAAGTGAGTTTTCGCTTTTGGAAGTGCTGTTATCGCTGAAAACTGCAACTAGCACTTCCCAGTGCCCAAGGACTCAACCTGGATCAAGGAACTCAGAGATTCTCCCGTAAGGCTGAGTGTCCATGCACTAGGCCACAGACAAGTAAGAAACAGACTCTCAACCTTACGGGGGTTTCGCTGCGCTCCTTTTGCCAGCTTGAGTTCTTCATTGTTGGACCTCGCTATTGTCACTGCGGGGTGATAATAGGACTAATCGCAGCGATCCTAGTGTTGAAGGACTCGACCATTTTAACCTGGCGGTTGAGTGTCTGGGTATATTATTTGTTTGTGCACTAGGCCCATTGTTTATACGTAGAATGTCTTAAGATTTTCCTTTTTGAAAGCATGCCTTTAACTACATTATTTAATTTTTCAGACTCTTGGAAATAATTATACCACCAAAATTTGGAAAACAGCTACAACAAATTAGAAAAGCAGCAGCTAAAAAGGAGAAATGCAATTTTATACCATGCAAATGGAAGCAAACAAAGCCAACCTAATTAATTATGATCCAACACATAGTAGACCTCAGGATATTATCGCATATTTTGTTTTCAAACAAAATATATGTATTTATTTTTTAAGTATGTATATGTTACCGTGAAAGCTGTAAACGTGACGATTGCCGCTAATCGACAGCGCTTTCCATGATTCACTGGTTCACACTGGTGAATAGTGGAAATGAGTGTTAGTTTCTAACAACCACCGGTGGTTTCCGGAGTTGCTAAGTGCACCATGTGTATTTTGGTAAAGACATAACAATGATTTTACATCACTGCAGTTACCTGGAAATTGATAATTGTACCCTAGAACCAAATGCGTCGAAATGCCCGATTATATAGAAGTTGCAAATAATTACAAATAGTAACACCACAAATCTTGCTCGCCGTTACAAAAAGACAAAAAGGTTAGGCCACAATGGCTTAAAGTTATTTAGGTTTGGGTAGGGTAGGTCAGGGTAGGTTAGATAGCGATAGGTTAGGATAGTTTAGGTTACTACACAATTCCTTCTGAATAGAAAAAAACACACACATGGCACAATATACAGCATGCCATCCCTGAAACAAGTGGTTTCTGTTGCGCAGATAGATGCGCAGTGTACTCTTCCTTTATTTCAAACATACACAAGCTTACCCTCAAGATTATTGGTATTCGCCATTTTGGATCTTTAGATTAAGGATGCACACTGGTGCAAGACTGTTAAGGAAATTTAATTTCTGACATCCATCAATGTTAAACAGTGAATCCTGGACATCAAGGTCGATTACTGGCAATAGTCACGTCTCCAGCTTTCACATTAATATATTGTTGGTCTACTGTAATTAGTACAACTGTCTACTAATAATATTATAATGTAGTTTTACACGACTGATTACTTTATATTAACATTTTTATTTAAATTCATATTAAAGCCGTACCCTTTTTTTTTTGAGGGTGTACGAGGGAATCCTTTAGAAATACATTGAAATAAAGCTATAACATAATATTGTTAGCACTTAAACAATGGAGCGAGCAAAGGTAAGTAAATAAGTACATATAAATGTTTATGTATATGGCATTTTATATTACCTGATCCACGTTATAATATATACAGTAATATGCCACAATCGTAAGGACATTATTAACCACAGTAATTTTTCAAAAATAACGGTAAAGTGCTCTTTTTAGAAAATATTTCATATTTGATTCAACTTTTTCTAGTATAAAAAAGTTTAATTCAAATAAACCTATCTTTCCATTGATTAGGTACCTATTTAAATTTGTGTCTAGGGAAAATGATAATGTATTCTTCTTATTTTTTATTTGTTGTCTTGTTAAATAAGAACAGGCATAAGCTTAAGAAAATGTTATTTTGCCTGAATTATGTCAGATTTAAACTTTGAGCTTATCACTCATATATGTACCGGTATGGTTTTCAGCATACGTTTTGTGATATTGGCAGTTACCGCTGTAAGCTTAAAGCAAGAGAACCTAATTTAAAATCACTATCAATGCGCTGATATGAAATTAACTTGCTCATAAAGTAGTTTTAAAACTAGCTGTAAATTAAACGTAATACTATCTACATGAATGTATGGTTATCTCTTTAATTACCTATTTAAATCGGCCGGTACTAAAATTTGTGATTATCAAACATGTTTACAGACATATCCATGTGTGGATCAAATTTCATTGTTACCGATTTATTCACAAATTGTATCTGGGAGCCAAACAGTTCAAACGGGTTTGCTCCTTTGTTTGGATTAGCGTATACAAGAGGGATAGGGTGTAATTGGGGGAGGTACAAGTTGCTGTCCACAATCCCTCACACCCAACATACCATGACCTCTCTACCAAATATATATATGATAACACATCCTATTTATTTGGTGGATTTGCGCTGATCAGATTAGGTCAACTAATTGGCGATATTTAGTGAACTAAAATTAAAATCGAACTTGCCTCGAACACGATCCAATCTAGTAAGTTACCAAACTTAACCGCTTACTAGTCCCTTCTGAGGGACTCACTATTGCTTAAAGTTTGCATATTGATAAACAAAACAAAATATCCTCAACTATCATTTAAAAACCACACCTCTAAATATATTTTAAAGACATCAAATTTAAATATTATTTTCCCTAAAGTAAGCTGAATTACGACTTGAAGCCCACACAACCTTTAACTACAGTAGGTCTATAAGTTACTGCTTGCTTGTGAGTAGTTCCATAGAAAAATATAATATTATAAATGTTGACTGTCATCTATGTGCTCGAAGAACATCTATATTAGTATCGAAAATCTTATAGTAAGTTCCTGGAATAGTTTGAAGTGTTCAAAAGCTATGTATTTTTTGTGTCCTAGCAGTTATCTGAAATAATGTCGTTCAGATTTAGAAGAGTTTACTGAATTTTTGTGACCTATAAACTTAAATATGTATTGAGAACAGCTTTGTTGTATGTGTACTATTATGTCTATTAAGCTATACTATTTAAAATAGTATAAAATTTTATAATTATATTTATTTAATTTATTTATAAAAGTACTGATTAAGTTTTTGTGTTATGTATAATATTGTATGTACGATATAATAAATTATTTTAAATCTTATGGCCTATGTACTTTGTTTCTTCTTGTACATAGTTAACAAATCCCAACATTTAATATTTGATACTTCACTTAATAGGCGACAGTTAAACGTTATTCAAGATCCAACTAAAGAAACATCAGTATCAAATATTTGGACTTATTTGCAGCTTTAAATGTTTGCGTTTAGATTGAAATAAGAATTTGTGTATTTCTCGTGATTAAATCGGTATCAATGTTGCCTACTTTAGGCTTTATGGAGGAACCAAATATTTTTTTATATAGCTTTCAATAGACTAGCACTTATAACTTGTGTTTTAAAGTGCTGATAAGTAGTTTTAAAAACATAAATGTATACGCATTGTGACAATAATTCTCACTATATAATATTTCTACCTGCATGTAAGAGATAAAGAAAACTTGTTGGGTAGCAAATATTCACCCCAATTTATTAAAAATCCGTTTACATACAATTTAACAATTTTTAAGCTAGAAAACTTAACAAATTGTAATTATATTTTTACTAACATAACTAAGGCTAAGTAACAAAATGAGTACGATTTTTTTCCAAAGCTTCTTACTACACATTCGGGCTATTCGTGTTTGAGCTACGTTAGTTAGGTAAGGTTGAGGGAAATATAATTAAGTGGAAATATACCCGCATTTGCGTTGGAGAGTGTGAAGCCAATATATAAAATCAACATCGACACATACATCCTCATCAATGGCAAACCAAACTAGACGAGACTGATACTTAGTTTGCATGCTCACTGATCCGTGGGTGTAGGAAATTAATGTGGTATAGTAATATTTAAAGGAAGAACATAACCCACGAATTGTAATTGGTATAAATGGATAAAAATCTTTACCCACATTAGCATAATTCATCCTGCCCTTGTCGTCAGACGTTTCTAACTCCATCCATTTACAATATCGTCCCCTAAAAGGCAGAGTATCTTAACGCCATTTTGTTAACTTTACAGGAGGTAAAAAAAAACACCAAATAAGATGTACAGTACAGTACAAATAAGATGAAAGAATCATGGTGATTTCTTTTTTAATTTCCATGTATTTTGGAATATTTAACTAAATTATTGGAAGGTAATTGAAATAAAGATAATAATTAACAATAAATTAGCGGCTAAGATATTTTATTTTCCCTGGGATCAGTGGTTAGAGGAGCTTAAGATACTCTGAATTAGAGTTTACAATATCTTACTTTATTGATGATAGCTAACCATTACAGAATAAAGTGTTGTAAACACCCTTTACACTAAATATTATTATTATTAATTTAATTTTTCATTACTATTCTCATGGTTAACACTACATTATTTACTTGGAAACCCTGTAAATAACCCTAAAAAATGTATTGTTATGTGATGTTCAATAATTTCAGGTAAACTTAAGCCAATGCAATAACACTGTCAGAATAAAAATGTTTGCTGTCAGCATAATGAGAAATCGGTTGTCCAGTCTATTGCGAGAGTTACTACTTAGACCAAGGCACCACCGAGATGGGTCTTACAGAAAAAAATATGATTTTTTTAATAAATAAACAACACTTACAGGAAACAATCTTTCAAACATTTTTAATTTGATATTATTTAGTCTTCAATTTCTGGAACATTTATCTGTTTCTGATAGGTTGTTGGAATGTGTGTGATTTTTGTATTTTGCATAGTATTATTTAAGTATTGCATTTTTGTCACACAATTTATGCAAGTCATTTTACTTTACAGATAGAATTTGTAGCTAAGAAAAGTAATATTGCTTCATTTTGGAACTTTTAACGTCTTCAAAATTAAATTTCTGCTAATCGGCGTAAGCATTCAGGTAACTATACTGAATAATATAGGCCTAATCATGGGGGCTGTGTGCAAATTTAGAAATATTAATAAAGTTTCATACAAAACCGAGCCATTATCACTGGAGTGCCTGGACATTTCAATTAGGGGGGGGGTGGGAGAGGGGCACTGGGATTTCATTAAGCTCCCTTTCTCATCATCATCGTCTAGATTATTTTGAAAATTAAATGTCTCTTGGAGTTATTTAAAGTTTTTTTAAATTGTAATATGAGTTCAATACGTCCTTCTCCTCCCTCCAAATAATTATTTCTTGCATTAGTGTGTGTGTGCATACTTCATTGAAAAAAATATTTGAAGCAACAATAGGGGGGGGGGCATAGCCTACCGGCCCACCCACCCCCTTATAGACATGCCTATGGCCATAATACATTTATTTCAGCTTCCTTAACTGTATTTTAGAACTACATTTTACTCGAAATATAAATTGATCGGGCTTGAAAAAAAATTAATTACAAGATGTAAGAGCCTATAAAATAATTTAAAAGGACCAACCAACATAAGCTTAGCATTTTATAGATTGTTTATGTTTGTAGTAAACAAACGAGCAAAATATCATCTGACAGGGTTGATGAGTTAAAATATGTAGGAACAATTTTAACTGGCAATAACGATATTAGATTGGTAATTAGGAAAATAATACAGTCGAGAAATGCATGCTACTACTCTGTCAAAAAGTTGTTGACATCTCACCTGCTGTCCGGGAATGTACAAAACCATTATTTTACTGGTTGTTCTCTATGGGTGTGAAACGGGGTCTCTTATCTTACATGACAAAACAAATTTAGGGTGCTCGAAAATAAGGTGCTTATGAAGATAGTTGGTCCAAAAAGGGATGAGGCTACTGGGACATGGAGGAGGCTACATAATGACGTGTTGCATAACCTGTAATCATCACAAGACGTTATTGGATAATAAAGTCTCTTAGATTACAATGGACAGGACATGCAGCGCGAATGGGAGAATCTAGAACCTTATTCAGGCTACTGACTGGTATCCCAATGGGAAGAGAACACTGGGAAGACATAGACGAAGATGGGAGGATAACATTAGAATATACCTGAAAAAAATAGGTTGTAATGAGATGGTATGGAAAAAGTTAGCTCAAGGCGTACTTTTGTAAGTGTGGCAATGAACTTTACAGTTCCTAATGCCATTAAGTATACAAAATACAAATAAAACCACACAAAAACCTTTTTTTATTACCTATTATGGATTAGAATCAACTTAAGTTAAAAGAAGCTCGCAAAGTCTTATTTTAATCTTAGGTACTCAAAGATTATTATTATTATTATTAGCACCGCGTCTTACTACCCGTTCGGGCTATACGCACTTACGCTAATGTGTAATGGTAGGGTGATTGTGAGATGAAATGAAGGACCTACAGTTTAA
>CABEEJ010000491.1:86216-96242 GCA_901482245.1 Timema douglasi | reverse complement strand
GGGGGGCGAGAACAGCATTTTTATTTTATTTGGTGGACTTTTCAAAGTTATTTCAAGTTAAATATATTTTTAATTGAAACTTATAATATTTGTATCGGCATTTTAATATAACCAAAAAACAACAAATTTATCTTTTTAATTGAAATTTATATTATTTGTATCGGCATTTGATTATAACCAAAACAATTTTTGTTTGAAATATTTTTTTTATTCACTCTTGGTTTTCAAAAATATTTGACAAATGATCAATATATTATTACAATGAGTGATTTATTACTAAACGTTAATAATTTAAGGTATTATTGTTTTACTAACCCAAAGCGTGGTCTCCATTATTAGATTTTTTTCCACGGGTCTAACTAAAGTATATTGTTTATAAAACAAAGCCTACTACGATCAAAGAATTTCACCAAAGGATTGCCACAACTTACAAAAATATCATAGAGACGAAATAACTTTGAAAATGCCCACTAAATCAAATCATGCTGTTTTCTTTCCGCCTCGAAACCACACAACTTTTGTTCGGAAATCCTTTTTTTATTTTGCATACTTTTCGAGTTAAATGGGTGGAAACTTAAAAAAAACTGTATATAACAAATTACGATAGTCATAGGCTCACAATATTTTTATTTTGTCTCCTTATTTCAAGTGTATACTTTTAGCACCCCCAAAAAATTGAGTTTATACATGAATAAATAAAGTAAATATGAAAAAAACTTACGTTTTATTTTCAACTCCTTCCCAACCTCTTCCCAAGCGTTGGTTCTCATTTCCTGGACTCTGTAGTCACCTGACTTGACATCATAAAGAAAAGCTCGGCTACGCACTTTTTCAATAAGCATTTCCTCAATAATTAACACGCTCTAACAACCAAGAAAACCAAACGACTTGTCCACTTACGACCCTTCAATGGACTCACGGCTCACGAAATATGTGCTGCCGCAGATATTGTGAGAGCGCGTGAGGGCGTGACAACCCATGAGAAGACATGACCTCACGTGATTTGTATGTAGTGACGCCAGTGTGAATGCGCTCCCATCTAATCAACAGAAATAAGTCTACTCACACTTTGATGGCTTGCGTGAGCTCATGTGACTTCACGTGACGTGACGCCAGTGTGTCCCCACCTTAAGTGACATTATGGCGACCGTGACAGGACGTATTGATGGAGATAAATAGTTGTTGTTGTTTAAAAAGAAAAGGGCCGTCATTAGAGATTCTTTCACGAAGATTTTGAAGACTACAACATATCTGTTTTCAGTTGATGGTGAGAAAGACTTATTGGCCATTGAAACAAATCACCAGCTGTTGCAAGGAAAATCAACTGAGCTTACAAACCTAGCTGAGCAAATATTGAATAGCCTGCTTGAAAGTGATGCATCGGAAAATGAATTGAATGCCGAAATAGCTAGTGCGTATGAATACAAAGCTAATTGGGCAAATATGTGTATTCATTTTGGCAGATTTAAGGTGGTACATGATACCGATGTAGAGTCCATAGTCAGTATTCAGACCGATTATAGAGGTAGACATTGTTCAAAAAGTAAGTGCAAAACCCCCAAGATCGAATTTAAGAAATATGGGGGTGACATAACAGAATGGTTTAGTTTTTGGAGCCAATTCGCTAAAATTGATGAAGACGAGGGTTTAGATACACCCGACAAATTCCAGTATTTGATTCAGGCCACTTTAACTGGTTCAAGGGCTCGAGAGTGGTCGAAATATTTCCTCCACTCGAGAAAATTATCCTAAGGCTATACAAAGTTTGAGATCTCGTTTCGAACGCGATGATTTGTTCGTTGAAGTTTATGTGTGGGAACTATTGAAGCTGACTCTTCAGAGTTGGTCGGATGGGATGCTGTTATCGACTATGTATGACCGTTTGGAAACTCAGATGAGAACACTCGATATTTTGGAAGTCAACTCTGATAAGTATGCGGCAATGTTATACCCGATGGTTGAATCTTGTTTGACGGAAGATTTACTCCGTGCTTGGCAACGTATTAGTGCTTCAGATCAAGGTGAGGGGCGGTTGCAAATCATAATGGACTTTCTCCGGAAGGAAGTCGAACAAGAAGAGCGCATCTGTCTTGCGGTAAATGGTTTTAATATCAGTGGTGGAGAGGAAGTTGTAAAAGGTAAGAGGAGGAATATTCCCGGCTATGGAGAAACAAAGGTATCTACAACAGCTGCATTAGTAGATATAGTAAATAGGCCTAGTTCAAACAATTCAATGTGTATATTTTGTAACGCATCACATTTTTCTGTAGATTGTTTTAAAGCCAGAAAATTGACCAGAGATGAGAAGCTTAATATTATTGGGCGTAGTCACTGTTATTTTGTTTGTCTGAAAGGTGGACACATTGCAAAGAAATGTAAACTAAAGTGTTTGATCTGTGATGGTAAACATAATATTATACTTTGTCCCAAACTAGAAACTAGTGTTCTTAATTCTGGGTATAAGGACAATTTGAATAAAGTCTTACCTGAATGTACAAGCTTCTTGTGGAGAATACATTAGCAAATAATTCTTGCTCTAAAATACTTCTTCAAACTCTTACTGTACGGTTGAAGAGGAAAAGGAGTAATCGAAATGTTCGAGCTCTGATAGACACGGAATCCCAGAGAAGGAAGGACGTAAGTGGTAGGACAAATGGGATATATATCAATAGGGAAATAACGTATTCAGCATTCTTTGTTTGGAGGAAACCAGTCAGGTAAAGTTTCACACAATCGTTTTCAAATCCAGTTGGTAAACATCAAAAACCATTATGTATGCGACTTTGAAGTTCATAATTATGACAAAATATGTTGCTCTGTGCCTTCCGTAAGAAAAGATTTGTGTCATAGAGAACTAAATCGGTTGGGTACAGAAATAAATGATGAGGTTGGACTTGTAGAAGTTTTGATAGGGGTTGATTTTGCGGGGAAAATACTCACAGGTGAAAGAGGCGTTCTTAAATGTGATTTGGTAGCTGTGAACACCTATTTAGGATGGATACTACTGGGCAGGGTTCCATGTAAGAAATCACTTTCTCATACCATGACAATAACTTCTTTATTTGCTTTTAAACAAACTGTCAAATGGGATGTGGATGATCGTTACATGGTTGAACTTCTATTTAACAATAGCTCAGAAGCGTCTGGAAACAACAGTCCGGAAACTGAAATTTCTTGACGTAGAAAGAGCCTACACAGAAGTGTTTGAAGAGTGGAAGAGAGAGGGAATAATAGAGGAAGTAGTTAATGCTAAGTGTAATGAGTAGAGACCGGATTTTGCCTATTTGCCTTTTTTTTCCTTTATCGTAAAACATAGGAAGTTGAGATATATAGGTGTTTCATGTTATTACAAGTACAATATGTTAATTTTATAGTGCCTAGAATTGCCTATTCTGTTGGATTTTGCCTATTTTGTTGGTTTTTGCCTATTTTATGAATAAAAGCCTTAATTGAGCCTATTTTATGAATTATGAATAAGAAACTTTATTGTGCCTATATCGGCCTTTTTTCTTTGATATATATTTTTTATTTTATTTGCTGAAAAAGAGTCTAGTTTATAGACATGAAAGTTTGGGTTTGAAAGGGGTTAGAGGGAGTGGGAGGGGGAGGGGAACATGTGACATGGCCTGACCTTGACAGACTATGTTTATAACATCACGCCCAATAATAAGCGGTATTAGGATGGGAGTGAGTAGAGGGATGGGAGAGGGTGTTGTGACGTGGTCCAACAGCTTTAGCCTGACTGACGTGGAGATTAGAATAGTTTACCACTCGGTTTAACCATCATTATTTCAGTACGTGATTGTGTCTTTTAGAGTCAACTTCTGTCTTGGTGGGTTTGTTTACTGATTTTTTTTGTAACACTTCTTGTGTTAACTGCGGTGGAAATGCCCAAGGAAAAAAAAGCAAAAGCGCTTTATTTAAGCAATGGATAGGTGATGATACTAATTTAACGATGGATGGAAAAATCATCTTCTGCCAATCGTGTACCAAAGAGGTAAGTTTAATATTCATATCATTAAATTTAATAATATGATTCAAAATAGGTTTGCAATATTAAAAAAAATAACTATCATTCCATTTATTATTTGCTTTAAAATAAACAGTGTTGGCTATCCATAGGTTTTTTAAATACAAGTAAACTACTTTTAAACTCTTTCATCGATTTAAGAGTTATATTTTCTGATATATATTTTAACGGCTTTAGGGCTATTTCATAATAGTTAGACGTAATAAATTACGGTTGGTAAAATTACAAATTATGTAAATTTTTTCACGTATTTTAAGTAAAATGTGACAAGAAATATCATTTAGACCAACACAAACAAACAGAGATGCACTGCAAAAGTTTAAAAGAAAAAACTGGCAGGCAAATGTTAATTTCGCAAGTTGTATTTCCTGACAATTGTGAACAATTTTACTTTGAATTGTGCGCAGCGATGGTAGCCGCGAATATACCATGGACGAAGCTAAACAATCCCATTTTAAAAGGTTTCCTCACAAAATATACCAACAAGCAGATCGCCGATGAATCCACATTGAGGAAGAATTACTTACATCCCCAATACTTATCCGTAAGTTTTTTGTTTGTTAATCTATTTATTTATTTTTACATTTTAATTTCAAAGATATTTTAAATTAATTGGAGCTGTGCACTTTCGTTCACTTACATAATAATTTGTTTTGAATATTAAGTGAATTTTTACTCCTTTCCAGACCACGGAGAAGATAAAAGAAAATATTGGAGATTCCTACTTTTGGGCAAGGATTGATGAGACAACTGACCGTTGCGGCAGATACATCGCAAATATCGTGGACGGTAAACTTGACACCACAGGACCCAGTTCTCCGCACTTGATTGCCTCAAGAGTGCTTGAAGTCGCTAACAGCTCGGCAATTGCCAGAGTTGTTCACGATTCTCTGCGTTAGTTGGATTTAAATAAGTTTTTACATTCAGAACTTTATCCTATGTAATTCTGTGAGACTAAATATTTATTTTATTGTTCTGTTACTGGAGTGCTTTGGCCATCAGAAAACAATGACGAGAAGTTAATGGTGCTGCTGACAGATAGCGCAGCACATATGCTACCCGAACGGGTAGTAAGACGTGGTGCTAAATAATAATAATAATAATGATAAATATACTGAAAAACAGCTTCAGTGGTATTTATAAAATAATTATGTATTCCTATGTAAAGGGCCATCATGTTTGTAGTCCCGGGGTCTCTTGAAACTAACCAGTATAGCTCTTGCTACAATTATTTTCAGTTGGCTATTAGCTTCTATATTGATTTCAGAATGAAATAAATAAATTGTGTTTAACTAAAGGTTTGATAAGTAGCTATAATTTAATAAGTTAGCTAACAATTTGATTACATTTGTTTGACTGAAAAACATTTACGTTCAAACGATCATTTTGGTTATTGTCTTGTAGGAGTTATTACTATACTAGCTTTCATCAACTGCTACAAACAGATACTGTTCAAGCCTTTTATTAACGCATTTAATTCATGTAACCAAACATACATTGATGTATCTCACATACGCATTCAAATTAGCGAACGATGTCAAAATGTCATATAGCCTTGTATGTGTGTTTATAAGAGCATGAGATATATCCGAAAGTTATTCTCACTCCTTTGTAATGTTATGCAGATGACAGCTCAAAAATGTAGCCTAAAGATGTCTGTCGAGTTTATATTATAGAGGTTACTGCTTTTGTTAGGAACTATCAATATCTAATTATAAAGTAACACTAATAAAATAGTAAAATATTATCCATGTCTAAAAAAAATATCATATTTTCTAAAATGTTCTCCATAAGTGCATTCGTAATAAAATCAAGAAACCCTTATGGCTCGCCACGTCGCTTTACTTAGTTCGATAGGTTCTCACTTTAGCTCTCTATTCGGAATAGTACTAAACCCGGCCGCTTACTGGCACTGTGTGTAGTGGAAGCTTTCTTAAAGTGCCATGGATAGCTTGTATATAGACTATGTTTAGCTTACGTGTTTATTTTTGCATGTTAGAAGAATCAAGCTCAATTATATTGAAAATATTGACAATAGTGTAATAAAAAGCAGTCACATAGAAAGCATACAGTTCGGTTCGTAGCTATTTACATTTAGTACTAAAGGATTTAATTTATCTAGCCCTTCTTTTTAATTTATTTTCAAAACTAATGTCAACAAGTCTTTGGGGCTGTCATTCAGTCAATAAGTCTTTAGGGCTGTCATTCAAGGGCTTTAGCTGAATTTTCTACTTATTCGTCTTTGCCTTATTTTGTACCTTTGTTGGATTCTTCGCCTACTATATCTACGTGAACAGTCGGAATTTTCACTAAAGTTTGCTTTTAACTTACCTCCTTTCAAGTCCCTGGGTGCAAAGCGATTTACCCCTCTCACGTCCCTTGAGTCTAATGATGGAAGCAATACGTCCTTGCCATGTGTTGTACTCACTTGGTGCAGTCCCAGATTGCAACTGTGTTAATGTTCTTTTTGGGTCTTGCAAACAAACATACTGCTATACACTGTTTTTTTCTTAAAAAAATACCAGCTTCGGCGGCCGCGTGGTCTAACGTGTTACTCTCTGAGTAGACTAGACTGTCGAAGCGATCGAAGTTCGAATCCCGGTCGAGTGTAGCCTACTGAGGTTGTTTTCTCCAGAATGGTTTTCGAATCTCTCTCCTCAACACCCAGCATGCAAATGTGAGCCCACTTCCTCTGGATATAACCCTCATAATCTTTAAAACTATTAGCGTAGGCTAATTAATATATAATCGTAGGCTATAACCCGAACAAGTATTAAGATGCAGTGCTTGAAAAAAACCTTTATAAAACATGGGAGGGAGGTGGAGACGCAACCTAAGTACCATATTATTTAGGTGTTTTTTTCTTTCTAAAAGACCTGAAAATCACAAAATGTATTCCGGCATAACACTCACAAAAAGATGAGGAATCTAATGATTTTAAACTCAAGGTTATTAAAAAACCTATGCTTATAATGAATTATTCAAAACCAAACTCACAAGTGACGCAGGAACAAATATTGTTGAAAAATCAGACTTGCTTGAAATTGGCTAAACAATCTTTTATTATATAAGAAACACATATCCGCTAACAATTTACATCCAGCAATCTCACATATAAGGCTACATTAGAACTGAACTGAAAACTTTGTTGAATGGAAACACCCACCGAAATTCATCCACCAGTCAAATATTAGAATAATTTTAGTATTAAATTTGTAATAATTTGTTATCTTAAGTGAAATACAATGTATTCTATGATAAGCTGCTTGCACTTAATCCCTCTTACCCTTTTCAAAAAAAGAACTAGTTATCATAAAGACATCCAAAAATAACAATTAGATCTGAGACAGATAGGCCTCTCTCTCTCTCTATATATATATATATATATATATATATATATTAGATTTTTAGTTTATTATAGGCCTTTCTTTATGTGCAGTAATGTTGGTTAACATTGCCTTTTCCGATGAATTGTAGGCTAATCTCTTTTAGAACAATGAAATATGGGACTATTGAGTTGTGTGTTACAGCATATAATAACAAGCTAACCCATTCTAATTTAACCTACAGTAAAATCGAATGCTCCAAACAGGTATAAGATATTTGCCACATGGAAAGAGCCTCTCGGATGTACCTTAGGCAGTTATTGATCCTTACCTCATAATTGACTGCTATTATTTTTACATTGGAAATTTTAATTTACTTTTTTAGCTAGTAATCTCTCTCTTGTAAGATAAAAATGTTGTACGTTAGAACATTTTTTATCTAATAAATTTTGAAACAAATAATTACTTTTAAATATTTTTTTTTCGATTGATAAGAGAAATGCCATATTATATCCTGAACTCTGAATAATCTAATTTCAGATCCAAGAACATTTATTAAACAAATTTTCACATAGTCATGTTGAATATAAAAAATTCTCAACCTAGTTTTATTTAGATTACAAATATATTCAGTGCTAATTTTTATTTATAATGCGCTATTTTCGTGTTGAGCTAGACTGCCGAGGACGAGGAAATCAAGGTTTGCATCTCGGTCGGGTAAACTTGGGATGGTTTTTCCTAAATGGCTTTTCATTCTTCATCCACGCTAATGTGGGTTTGCTTCCTCTAAAATCAACCTTGCCAATTCCTAACCCACTAACATAACTAGTACTTAAGCATATAACTCTAACGGGTAGTAAGACGCGGTGCTAAATTAATTAATTAATTTAGATTTTCCATTAATTGTTTTTCTGGATATTACTAATAAATAATGTTCAACTTGTTTATGATAGGAAGATTAATTAATTAATTAATAAGCAGAGCCCAAATTTTGATGACCGGTCATATTTATTTTATTACATCACAAACAATGCTCATGTTGACACAAATTCTGTTCATGACCCCTTGGTTGTGTTAACATTTTTCTAGGTATTTTATTTTTAATTTTGTAACTTTGGATTTTAGCTAATATATTATATTCTTGGTTTGCGTCATTTTTAGGCATTTTTGAATAATTGTTAGGCACTTATATTAAACTAGTATAGTAGACTTTAAATGCTATTAAGATTTTATGAATGTATAAATATTCAAACTTTTTTATTCAAACCATTGTCAGAATGAATAATAATGTTGAAAATTAACTCTTTATCCTGTTTGTTTGTCATGTTTGTAAAATCCACATTACCGATGAGACGATGCAGTTAAGCAGTGAAAAGTTGCGTGAGGATGGGGGGTTTTTAAAAGCAGATTTTTGTAAATTAATGCTATAGTTATCAGAATGCACGAGTTTAATTATTGTTAAAGGACTTTCATTGCATAGCTGTTTTTTTGGTTTAAATTTGTAAAGCGTGTGTTTGACTTAGTCGTATGCATTTATTTCAATATTTTATTTAAATTTTTAGAATTTTTTTTTTGCAAATTTTTAGTCAATTTTAGAGGTTTATGGCTTTTACTTATTTTACTCTACTTTTTTGATCACTTTATTGGTCATCTAAGTTTGGACCCCATTTATAAACATTAACTGATTTGAATAAATCATTTTCATTGTCAGGGAGTTTCCTTCTTTGTAAGTGCTAGAATTGGAATTTATGAAATTTCCTGCCAACTGCTTCTTTGTGGCCAAAGCTACTACTTACTACATCATATCAGTAATAGTAGCAAACAAAAGGAAGGTAAGGTGTCAACGGTTCGGGAGAAACTAATTCTGAACTCACTGGAGGAGTGGTGNGGGGAAGATCCCACTCAAGTAATTGTTGGTGATTTGACAACTACCCAAGTAGATGAAGCCAATAATTAATTTAAAGCTTAAAAATGGGAAACGAGGTTTATAAAAATACTTTTTTTTTTTACTAGAAGTTGTTTGACATGCAATGTTGTAGACCAGCATCTCTCCATTTTTTGTATTTCTGACTTGCTGGGCATCTTTATTGCTGTATTCTGCACAGCAAGGGAATCACATACAAGATCGGCAATACTATAGACCTAGAGTCGAGACACAGGCGGTGGCACTTTCTTTACCTGAGGCCCTGTGCGACCGCACAAGTCGCTCACACTAAAGGCCATTCATAATCACTAGTGAAACTGGTTTATTTAGAGTTTGTAAGAGATCTAAGAACTAACCAACTAAAATATGATGGACAATAATCTGGAACAAACTAAAGAAAATTATAAGAATACAAATTCAAATTTTGTTATTTAACTAGATTAGGTGGGAAAAGGGAGCTAGACATAATTATAAATACATATTAATTATAAAGCAATTAACAGGAAATAAACACATTATTCTAAAATCAATTCATAACAAAATAAACATAAACATGTTTAGGAACACTTGAACAAAACTAACAACAAACTTCAAACAAAAAATGTTCAAGTTTTGAAATAATAAAGGAGAGCTCCTACTAACAAAAATATATGAGGTTCTGAAAAAGGAATAAAGGAAAAACCTTAAACAAAATGAGCCAAGAACAAATAATTGATTTCAAAATGTGTATGTATGTGTGTGTGTGG
>CABEEJ010000491.1:66839-85954 GCA_901482245.1 Timema douglasi | reverse complement strand
GGGGGGGTTTCAACTTCACAGACATCCAATTTAAACATACAAATTATGGAGGTATAAAAATGGAACAAAAGATTTTTTCCGGAACAAACCAAGAACAAACGATTGCAATCATAAAAAAAATATATATATCTAAGGTTTTAGGAGGAAGGGGGGCAGGCAACTTCATGGACTTCCAAAGTAAACATATCAGTTGTCAGCGTATTAAAACAGAAAAAAAAACCAGTTTATTTTTGCAGAACAATCTGAAACAAAGTGAGAGAGAGAGCGCAAAGTAAAAAAAATCAAAGAAAATATCAAGGATTAGCCTATATAATAAAAATATACTAAACAAAAAGTGGTAAGAACATAAAACAGATTATGTTAAATGAAAATCTTAAAAAAAATAGAGGCCCGAAAAAAAAGTTAATTTCTTTTTAGAGAATCCACAAAATTTTGTTACTTAACAAACACTAATACCAAAAATTAAATCACATGTTATTGGAGAATGCTGTAAAACATAATTGCCTGTATAACATACCCAGGTAGGATTTTTAACCCTAGATATTTCAAATACTTGTATACACAATAACACAAAAAATAACTGTTTGAATCTTCTTATCAGACTCAGCTGCTAATGACCAGCTTACTAAATTGGGTTGATCAAGTCTTAACCATTTAATTTCTATCTTATTCTGATGAGTTAATCTACCACTATCTAGAATATACTGCGCCTTATTCATCTATAAAGAAAGATTCAAATACAAAAAACTAAATTGTTTTGTTTATTTACACATTCAACAAGACTAATATCAATTGTACTATAACATAAATAAATATAATCTATATACTATATATACCAACACAATTTACAAACCAAGTATCTATATATATATATATATATTAAACTTTACTCCCAAATTACCAATCCATAGACATTGACTTAAAGTGATTCGTTTAAACTGCCTTCCTACTCTCAACTAAATAGTGACTGTACTCATGGGGTCACAAACGTCCCAGTTTGTTTGAATCAGCTCTAATGGCTCGATTCTCGAGGGTTGTGTTAAGGGGAATAGAGCTACTAGTTAGTCAAAACAAAAATACTTACAGCACTGGATGTGCATATTCCTCAGGATAAATCTCTTATACGAACTTTATAATTCTGTCATGCACATGCACATGCACATTAGTGCTCCAAATGGAACATATTTTTCCAAAACACACACACACACCCTGTTGCCAACTTCATACTTAAGAACTTATCTTAAGCGCTCACATATAACACAGTTGCCAAACATTACATCAGAAAAGTGGAAGGCCTAATACCAATAGAAGAATGCAGTTGCTTAGGGTAGATTTACATAGGGTAATTAATTACCGGTATTCGAAACAAAAATAGTTTATAATTTGGATCAAATTATTGGGTGTTCACATGAACATGTGCTCATATACACAAGCCATCACTGGGTACATGCTATAAAACATGTTCTAACTAAAAGCATTAAGAGAAAATACTTACAAAAAATTTACAAAAATAATACATAAAAAAATTAAATGGTAGGATGGGCCACAAAAATAAGGATAATTTTTGGACATTATTTCTTTATAAAATAAAACCCAATAAAGTTATATATCATTACAATATAATTATTTTATTATTCGATACCCACTGTGGTGGCCGCATGGTCTAACACGTTACTCTCTTGTTTGACTAGGTTTCCAAAGACGGGGAGATCGGGGCTCGATCCTGGTCAGTTGCACTTAGTGTGGTTTTTCCTAAGTAGTTTTTCACTCCTTCCACACAAATGTGGGTGCAATTCATCTCAATTGAACCTCCCTAGTCCTTAAACCATTAGTATAATTAGTACAGAGGCATATAACCCGAATACAATTTTCAGCTGGAGTTGTTTGCTGAGAATGAAATATATCTTATTTCTAAAGGTAATATAAAAATAATGTCAACTTTTGGTACGGTGTCAACATTTGGTACATTTACCTTATTACTAGCCATTTTAGAAAACATAAGAATTTGGATTAAGGAGTGTATATTACTGGGCATTTTAGAAAACATAAGAATATGGAGTAAGGAGTGTATATTATTAGGCGTTTTAGAAAAGATTATTATAATATGGATTAAGGAGTGTATATGTTACACCCCATTCGGGAATTTTCCCAGTTCATGAATCAGTCAAATTTCTGCCCATTTCGTGAACTGGCCTCTACTCCTGACCATTTCATGAACTGGGCAATAAATAGTCCTTTTTATGAATTGAGCAGTGCTTGTGCTGCCCAGTTCCTGAACTGGCTATTTCATGAACTGTACAGCTCCAATTGTAACTGAATTAATGAACTAGACACGTTTTTGCCTGGTCCATAAAATGGACAAGCGAAAACTGGTTTGGTCTTTAAGTTAATTTAACTTTTAGTCATTTTAGAATGGAATGTTAAGTTAAGTTAGGTTGGGTTAGCTTAATATAATATTGTAAAACGAATTGCATTTAAGTGTGTAGTATATAGTGCAATAAGTTCCAGTTCATTAAATGAGCACGTGTTAATTCAATGTTTGCCCACTTCTTGAAATGGTAAGCAAAGAAGCCAGTTCATGGAACTAACAGAAATATGGGCACTTTCACTATTGGACTATAACATACATATTACTAAGATTGAGACACACTGGAAAGTAGAGAATATCTAAAGAAGTTAGGGAACTTTTAAAAATTCAGGTGGAATTTTCAAAAATTTAATGCAAATTTTTTATAAATTTGTAGTAGAAGATCATAACCCAGTGCAAACCATTACTTTTACCTGTACTGCAAAGAACACTGATATATTTGTTAATAATCTCTGTGTCAAAAAGTGAATTGAAAGCATTGAAAATAATGAGATTTATTAATGGCTTGAATTTAAAATATTGGGGAAAATGTATTCTTTTTAGCCAAAAAGAACTCAAAAGGTCAAGTAGTTTTAAAACTTAAAAAGTGTATCAATCCTTACTATAAAGTATTCTTATTCATCACTATTTAATCAACACATATAAGCTTTCTATCATGTTGTTTAAAGACATAGTTTTAATGTAATTATACAATGCAAAATATTCACTTGGAAAATATGTTTAAAAAATACTTACAGCAAATGAGAAACTTAGCTTGTGTTTATAAATACATAATAAATAAAAAAAGATACTTAAAGTGAACCCTATTAATATTGTGTATCACACCAATTAGCATCAAGAGGGTAGTTATATAACGATTTTGATAGGCAGAACAGTAGAAGTTAGTTATATAGTTACTAAAACAACTTTAATTTATTCATGCATAAAGTCTTGTTATCTGCTGCTGTAATGTTTGATAGATATTATCAATACCTATAAAATAACACAAATAGTATAAATAAATATGGTCAATGTTGGCCGCAAAGAAATATGTTTGGATTTTCACTACTGTTCTTCCAACCAAAATCCAATGTATAGTTGTACGGCTTGCTATTAAGAAGATATATACCATATGTATTGTTTCTACTAAGAAATCCTTCTGAACACTTAACATTATAGGCCTATATTTTGTTGAAAGTAAGGCAAAGTTAGAAAATCTACTGTTTTACATTGACTAATGAAACTTTATATTTGGTTGCAGGATATGAGACCAATTTACAGTCGGTGAAAATTATCAAAGAGGAATGAAAATGAGGAGAAATCATGGAGGTTAGGTTAACTATAATATTTGTTTTTGCTAAGATGTTTGTGTTTTGTTTTTTCTCATTGCGTCTTAGTACCCGTTCAGGTTGTATAGTTGTATGTATACATTAATTTCACTGATAGAATATGGATGAAAAAGGTTGAATTTTATACATAATGTACTCTTATTGCATGGAGGAAGAGGGAAAATTATAAAAAAAACACTTTAGGACACCTGACCGAGATTAAAACTCCGTTCTCCCTATCCCTCACAATTCATTCAAACACAAGAGTGACACGTTATACCATATGTCCACGGATTCAAGTTACTTGGATGTTACTTATCAATCAATATAAATGGTAAACCAAATTTTCTTAACTACTATTTAGTTTTTGTGTATGTGTTATTTTGGATACTAAATTTTGGTTAGTGTAGATTATTTCACTGTGTAAGAATTTGTAGGATTGTGAATTAATGGTAATGTATCATCTTAACAATTAAAAGCAATGCAATATTAACCATTTTCAATTCAAAGAGAATCTGAATTGAAAGAATGCAATATTTCTGAAGATGAATAAAAATTTTAAATTGGTTCACTATTTTATGTTTTGAAAAACATCACACTGTTGTATATATTTAACTACAGTATCTTTATACAGCAAATATAATCTCTATAACATAATGTTTGACAGTTTTTGGCCTAAGCTGATAGTTATTACAATACATAATTCAATGCTTATTAGATTATAACTATGCAGACATTAATAATTTTAATGTGAATATGCTTGTTTTAAATAATATAAATTATAAATAAACATGTATTTTATTGGTCAATATTTTTTGTTGGGCATAATAGCCTACTTAGCTGTTTTAAATAGAAATTTTTTGAAGTGAAGTCAAATGTGACAGATATTAAATAATAAATAGAAGTTTTCAAAGTTTAATATACCAAAACTGGTGCATTACATACTAAAAGGGGTTTATAACCTAATTTACTTAAAATCACGAGTTTAAAATATAGAATCAATCAGTTTTTCAAAATTTTCTATTTTTTTTTTCACAACTTTAAACACTGCATTATCTACTCTGTCCATAGCTACCAGAGATAAGTATCTTACTGACAAACAAAAATGTGCTACATTGTTGTTAGAGGACCTTGATTGAAAATACGTTTACAGATCCATTAAATCCTGGGCTCTTAGTGGTCATAACTGACAAAAATACTTTTGCTATCCTCATGTGAAGTTCTGAATCAATTCTCATTCTCAACTCTCCAATATGACATCAAGAAGTCCCACAGAGCATGAGCCAGAAAATTTACCCTCCAAAACAAACCATCCTTAAAAAGTCACATGTTAAATTTGACTGGTATTTGAACCCTGACCACCCATATTCTGTCGATTTATAGGAGTAGGTGGTGCCATATGACATCACCGGCTAAGTCAAACTTGTTCCATCTTGTCGAAAACTCCCAGCCACTCTGGCACCAGTAGATCGAGAAATACACACCCAGGTAGCAAAACACATTACTGGTGAAGTCCTGCACGGCTTGAAACACACTACAAGGATGTCACTGTTAGAGTCAAGTGTTTTTCAATCTGTAGAAAGTCTCCACCAAGCTATCATAGATAGATCGGGGAATATCATGCGAGGGAAGAGAGGGGGGTGGGGAAACGTCACCAGGGAAAACATATTTTGTCACATAACTACACCATGTCATTAACGCTATGTCAGGGAAAAACTACTGTGACATAATTTAGCCCCATTTTTTGTCCTTAAAAACAAAGGCAGGCGTACAGTAGTACAAAAAGGAGAAAAGAATTCAGAGTGAGCTGTCAGAACTTAAATAATGATATATTATTGAATAGCTCATCCACTTAATCAGGCATTATTTTATAAGATCTATCGTTTTATGCTTCCTTTATGTTATAATGCTTGTAGCTCAGAACGATGTTACAATAAGGGATAGGAGGGAGACAGAAAAGAGGGAAAGGAGGGAAAATTCTATTTATAGTATGCCCATCGGTGGACCATTTATAGAGCTTTCATGGTTTGAAGGGTGGTATCAGACTACTAGCCGAAGGTTCTTTATTGCAAACATTGACTGAATGCGACTTATGTCAACCCATTCATAAATAATTGTTTGTTTACTAATACTATATTATCAATACAAAATGTTATCAAACGAGTATAATAATACTTCATTAAGGATTACTGTATAATTGGAGTTTTTGTAACTTATTGAATGAACAAAATATATTAATAAAACTATTATGTTTTTGGTTTTGTAGTTTTGACAAAAAGAGAAATGAAATAATGAAATAATAAATTAAAAACGATTATATTCACATTTGTATTGTGTTATAACTGGCCACCAAAATAAAGTTTTTATGACTTAAAGAGATAGCAATACAAAACATTAGTTTCAAAATAAAAATTTTTTATTTTGTATACAGCATAAGAACACAACCACCTTGACAGTTTAACGATGTCATCAACTGCCTCTGTTTCAGATGGTTTGCCATTTTGATTTCAGAAGAGCACTCCACATTTTATAAGCTCTCGTTTGAAAAGCATTTTTAGGTGAACCAAAAACATCTCTTCCACAAAAAAGAAACATCCAAACAGTTTTTTTCATAAGTCATATTTCAATAATGTAAAAATGTTTAGTAATTTAAAATAAATGGTTTGTGTAAATGTTCTGACTTCTAAAAGAAACAAAAAATCAACATATGGTCTTGCAGATCAGGTGGTTTGATGAATGGAAATATGATAACTTTTACGACTGTGAATTTACTACAAACGCACATATGCATGCACACACACACACACACGCATGCACACACACACGCATGCACACACACACATGTTAAAAATCAGACACATTTATATCTTAAGTCTTGTCAGAATTTTTAGTTAATTTATTTCCTTAGTTGACTATTTGTGATAGATTGTTTGAAATTATAGTTCTCTTTTATTTGGTTGTTGTGGCTCTTTAATTAAAAGCATACCAATTTTAATAGTTTTAGTTCATTATTTGCAAATTTTAACACCAAAATGAGTAATCAAAGTTTATAAAACTTACTTACATCCTTTGTCCACATAAAAATTAGGCATCGCATGGAGACAAAATAAATTAATACCACTTTAAGTTGAAATTCACTTAATAATCAATTTTAATTGTTGGTTAAATCTGGCCACTCTTTTCATATGTTGAATTCTTTTTTACAGTGCTATAGCATCTAGATGTTTTACAAGAATAAATCTTCCCAAACATTTTATTAGATTGTTAAAAAAAATTACAAAGCTTTCTATACTCTAATGAAATATTAAAAACTCATAAGATGACTCATCACAGTTTAATTATTATTAATCACACTAATATTAATTATACAGAGGACATTATTTTTAATCTTTTTCTCTCTTATTAGGACTTAGGGGAGGATGGGGTAATAAGATACACTTGGGGTAATAAGAAACATACAACGTTATTACACAAGACAGTTTTGAGCATGGACTCCTGATTTTTTTTTCTGGTATACCTTTCACTTGAGGGTCTTCACTTAAAAAATATCATCTCATTCTTCTCAAATAGCAAAGGGGGGGAAAAAATCTAATTTTTAAAGAAAAATTCGTATCTTATTACCCCATCAGGGGTAATAAGATACAGTACCTGTACCTTCCCCATGCTATCACCTAAAAATCAATGGAGTAATAAGATACATTGTTGAGGTGTATGTTATTACCCTGAATTTTTTCAGATTTTTTGGTAGGCTAGTTTTTGTTTTACAGTGTGGTTAACGTAATGTTAATCCCCTTCGAACAGCAGCTGCTGCTTCTGCCATACGTGCAGGGTCATAGGTGACCCTAACACCTTTCTTCTCATACTTTCTGGGCATCTTCAAGCAAATAAATATATCTGGGGGAGGAAAAAAGTTTCTTAATACCCTACAAAAATGTAAAATTGGGGTAATAAGAAACATATTTTTTCTAGTTTTCCTATTATGAGAAAGAAATTTTAAAAAAAACCACGCAAAGCCCTTTTAGTTGCTCACTAGCTCAGGTAGAATAATCAGGGAAAAAATCTTTACTAAGAATGTAAAAAATATATTTTGTAAAAAAGGGCAACTTTGGGTCGATAAATTTGTTGATAGACATAATTTGTTAGGCAAAATAAAGTTAGAAAAACATCAAAAATGTCAACGAATGTTTTCCAGTTTGTAGGTAAAGGTTCTTAGTACCTTGTGAAATATTTTCAGATTTTTTCACTCATGAACAAAAAAACAAAAAAACATGTATCTTATTTCCCCTGCTTCTTATTACCCCATCCTCCCCTATTTGCTCATTAACATGTTTTATATTTTCATCTTATCAAACTTTTTAAGTCTCTTCTTCAATTCCTCCACCCAGTATAGCCCAGCTCCAAATAAATCACTACTATCTCGATAGGCTAGATAATTGCAGATTTAAATGTGTGAAGAAATTTTTGCAATCTTTTGATTTATTTTAGCTTTTCATCTCAAGGAATTTCTTTTATATAATTTTTGAAATAATTTTATTTCTTAAAGTTTTATTTTCATTTTATTTTAGGTCAGTATTATGAACCTGTACCAACTCAATTTGGTAATGGAGATGCCTTGGAAGAAGAGAATGAGAAAATGACTGATGAATTGAAGGATAAAATACACGTTTTAAAATCTGTAAGTAACCGAACTAAAATAACTAATTTTTTCATCTGTAAAATAGTAGCACATTTGTTTAAGTTTGCCTGCAATTAAAACGTATTATAGATAGTATTGAGACATTGTTTGTTCAGATATTTATTTATTTAAAATAAAACATAAAACTCAAATACTCCAAACCAAAGCAACCCTAAACAATGTAACAATAAATAACTTGTGTGCTCTCATTAATTTACTATAAACACTGGCAGGATTTTATTAAGTAAAACCATCAGAATATATTTGAATCAAAACAATAGTTATGTTTAAAGTTTATCCTTGTGTTACTATTTATTCAGTAAATTTAAATTAAAATAACTGATTCAATTTCTGTCCTATGAATCAATGTCATTTCATTAAAATTATATATATATGATAACATTGTTGAAGTATCAATATAATACAGTCTGTCACACTTAATTTAAAAATTATTGACATTTGACATCATTCTTATGATCACACTTCTTTTAGCCATGGGAGGATATGTCAATATAGGCCTAAGCACTTCAAGTACCAACTCTGTCTCAGAACATAGTACTATACTAGGGATTAAAACACTGATAACAAAATTTATTTTGAAAACTCCTTTCATTCCAAAATTGGATTTAAGTAAAGTGTACAATTCATTTATAGAGGATATACCATAAAAATATTCTAACTAGCAATATAGGCTATATTATTACTATTTAGGTTTTTTTTAACGCAAGTTTAGGGCTGTTAGTACTTTAAAACTACACTTTAAATTTTGTACACATTGCTCACCTTTCACTTTTGCTCTGCATGGTGAGTAAGCAGGGCTGTGGAGTCAGTAAGCCAAGCCTTTGACTCCAACTCGTTTAATTTTCTTACTTTCTGACTCCATATATGGCTAATGTATATTAATTAGTAATAACAAATTGACTGCAGTAAAGTTCTCTGATACAGATGACTTTATGGTAAGATTCTTTGGCATTGTGAATGAGTATTTAAATACATATGTCAATCCAACTTACAAATACTGGTCCTAAAGAATAACAAAAGTATAGAATTAAAAGATAAATTTCCCTATATGGTTATAATATTGTAGGTTTTTATTTTGAAGCCAGAGTTGGTGCATTTTTACCGACTCCGACTCCACCCAAAATTGTTTCTGACTCTTGACTCCACAGCACTGTGAGTAAACTATTTATCTGATGAGGAAGTTGATTGTTTAATATATAATCTTGTTAAATAAAGATATAATTTAACTAGCTATAATATTCATTTTTGTAATATGTGTTGTAAATACTCATATTTTAAGCACACCAACAAAGACTAAATTTATTTTGAAATTGGTATTCACTGCAAACTCAATATTCAGTATAGTTTGTTTGAGCTAGCATTGAAATTAAACACTTTGTTTATTCTGAAAAGTAGTAAGTTTACCTTGCTTGTTTCCACTATGGTGCGATTTATGGAGCCCATCAAGGTTAACAGTGTGCACATTTACAAACATTTCCTGATTGATTTTGAATTTTTAGATTGAAATAATAGTAATTATCACTATTTAACAAATATGTTTAAAATAGTATAATTTAAGGAGTAGGGATGAACAGGGTGTCTACCATTCGGGAAAATCAGGGAAAACGGGAATTAGCCGGGAATTTGAAGTGATCGGGAAAAAACGGGAATAAGTCGGGAATTTGGTAAATTACAACAAAAATCCGGGAAAATGTTGTTTTACTCAAAATATGAAATATAATAATCATTAAATTTGTAAATAATAATGTTATTCAAACTGTAGGTTTTGTTTGTTTATAGCTGTGTAATCCTATATTTTATAATTCCTAGTAAACAATGTTAATACAAATTAAAAAAAAGTATATTTAAATTTTAAAACTTATTATTAATAAAAAAAGATTAGTAGAAAAAATGAGGTGGGAGGGGGGGCGTTAGAAGAATGTGACATACTTTTTAGTAGGGAATTTCAGGAAATGATCAGGGGAAATCAGGGGAAAAGTCGGGAATTTCATTGGTCAAGTTGAGTAGACACCATGGATGAAGAAGGTTGTTTTGAGGAAGTCCATATGCATAAGTTTGGGTAGAGGATGGGGAAAACATAGTAATGTGTGGAAAACCGTCTTCAAAACACCTGGCTGGGATTTAAACCTCGAACTCCCTGCAACTGGAGGTCTAGTTTACTGTGATCGTGATGTCTTAGACCATGTGAGCACTGTTGAGGATGAAACTTTTAGATGGGTTGATGATCTATGCTGTATATCTGTTTTTATGATACTTTTATTAGTCATTAGATTTGATTTCACTTATTATGGATATTGATAAAAGTTGTTTGAACTTGAAACACACAAGCATTTATAAATGATATTGGCTTTTATCTAGCAATAAATATAACTTTAAAATGAGAAATTACATATAGATTAGGCAAATATTAATAGAAAAAAGGCTAAGGAAACAGCTGAAGTCCAAGCTCAATTCAAATTCAAAATTTTGATTCATGAATATTAAAGATGCCCATTGTTTCCCTTCTTTATCTTTTATGCAATTTCAAATGCTTTTGTCTCTTTCTTCCCTTTTGCATGTCTGTTAAAATACTGATTCTCTTAAGTGAATGTCACAATCACCAAATAACAAGAGTAGAACTACACCCTGATTTTGGTTGGAAGAACAGTAGAGAAAATGCAAACAAATTTCTTTTGGCCAACATTGATAACATGAAGAGAGAAGTGTGTTTTTATATCTAGTTCAAACATAACTATCCTTTCATGTTGGCTTCCTTCACTATCATTTACCTTATATCATTGTACAGTGCTAAAATTGTTTTAGTAATTTTAGTAACTAACTTCTAATGTTCTTCCTACCAAAATCATACTAAAGTGTCCTTTGATTCATCTTAATGGTATCCGCGCATCCTTTAGAGTACAGAACCTTTACAGTCTTGCCACATAATTATATATGACATAATTTGTGATTTTGTTCTCATTGGAGTCACTGCTAACCCTTTTCTTTCTTACAGCTCTCCATTGATATTGGAGCAGAAGTAAAATTTCAGGATAAAATGCTGCGTGATTTGGTAATAAAAATCATTCTTACTAAATATAGCATTTATTTATTTGTGTAAAGAAATTAAAACCATAAACATATTTTTGTTTTAATTTTAAGCTCATTCTATTGTGGAGTAAAATCCTTTTTATTGAATCGTTATCTCCAATCTATTCGTATTGGTCTTTGCTGATTCATGTTAAAGTTTCTTTAAAACTGCTTGATTTTTACTAAGCCAATTAATTATTTACAAGCTTTTACATTTTTAAAATGTATCTTTACCTTGTTTCAATGTGTTTTAAAGATAACACACATACTTAATTAAAGTGTAAATACTTATAGTTTTTGTGTGGTTTCAAGATAGTTATAAATTTTAATCACATAAGATTTGTGCTATAACCTTTAAAAATATAGTTTTGAGGCACATAATTTTATATGTTGTAGAAAATAAGCAAAGATGGATAGAAACAGCTAGAATAACAAATGGTCTTTCACAATATAAATATAATCATTATCTACAATTTACTCTACTGTTGATAAAAATAGATACCTAGATGGAGGGTTTCTATTTGCTCTTAACATATTTTACTTTACTTTCATGTATGTTTAGTTGGATTATAATTTAGTTTTTGATGATAATAGTATTTTTATGGGTTTTTTGTACACTTGTCTTTTGTCATTAAATTCATCAACTTTTTCATTTCAGGATGACGATTTTGAAAAGTCAAGTGGTTTCCTTGGAAAAACGATGAATAGAGTTTTTCGACTCGGAAAGGGTAGTCATAATTATTATATCCTCTATTTGTTTCTGTTTTCACTTTTTGTATTTTTTGTTTTATGGATAGTTATCAAATTTAGGTGAGTTTTATTTCTTTATATGTTAAAGCTCTAATTCCAGAAATTCATTAAACATTGTTATGTATTTCTTAAGAAAGGGAGGAAAAAACCATATTTATTTAAAATTGCAGACTATTTTTTCTTACAATATGTAAATTACACAAAAGAATGGGGAAAAGGATTTTATCAAAGTAATTTTTTGTAACATTTTGTTTTGAAAAATGTAATATTTAATACATTTTAAAATAATATATTTTCCAAATATTAGCTATGTCTTTTATTTTTGTGGTATTCTTATTTATGGCAACAAGTTACTCTTAGCGCAAAGAAATTTTGGAAGAAAAACTTGAGAAATCCATTAACTCATAGTGTTTAGATAGAATGTTAAAGCCACAAAGAAAATCACCTTCAATTCATCCAGCTTGAATTAAAACCCCAACCACCCTTAATTGACTTCAAGTGTAATGTGAGTAATGGCTTCAGTGCTGGTGGAACTCGCATACAGTAAGTATATAGTTGTGTACTGTACATTTTTACACATAAATTCATCTAATATTCCATAAATTTCAAAATATACAATTTAACATTAACAAGACCAAATAAAAATGTAATAGTAAATGATCACTATCATATTATATTAACTATTAATTAGACTCTAGAATTTAAATGTATTTGAATCGGATACTAAAAGGTTTAACATTCAAAAATATGTACAAATAGAAACCATAATTCAAAATGGCATCCTTACACTTATAAATATAACCTAGTTGCTACTATTAGATGTTTGTTATTAAGTTCATAAAGACATGAAAAAGTGTGGTCATCAAGTAGGACTCCTGGATAGCTCATTGGTTATAATCTAGTCCACTGAGTTGAAGTAATTAGTTGATTTGTTGTTTTAAATCCTTATTACAACCAATTTCGTTATATCTGAATTTGGGAACTATTTGTATTTGAAATTTTGAATCCAATTGGAATCTTATTTTAGTGTTGGGCTATTCCAGAAAATACTTACTTAAAGTAATCTATTGGATTGTTATCTAGGGATCATATCTCCCACATTGATGTTATTTATTTTATTTTCTGAAAATGTATGATATGGATCATCTGTTGAAAATACTTACTCAACTAATCTTAGTTACAAGAATATCAACCTGAACCCCATTGCTAACCCAAAAACCTAATTAGTAGGGTCCAAATACAAGATAAAATATACAACAAAAGGCGGATAATAGTGCGTGTTGTGAGTCATGAATACTAAGAAAATTTGGGTATGTAAACTATACCTAGAACACGCAATCGGATCCGATTGCAGAACCTGCCCCTCGGTCACCCTCAATAACAAAAAAATGTCCCCCTAACAATTTACCTAGCAAAAAGCCTTAGAAGTTGGGTAGTATTAAACCTAAGGATATGTAAGTGAAAGAGATATTGCGTAAAAGGTGAGGTCCTTAAAAAAGGACCACTTATTAAATATTTCAATATAATATGAACAATAAATAACAGGGGAAAAACCCTAAAACATACAGAAAAGGTTGTGATCCCTACAGCAAAGTTTCATTTGAAGAATGCACAAAATAGTATAATGATTACCTTCATTAAATTTAAGTTAACAATATCATAAGTTAAATACGTATATGTCAAGAAAGTACAATACAAATTTTTTTTTATTAAATCTCTTTGAAATCCTCTTTTTTCTACATCAAACATAAATTGATTTAATTATTGTTTACAGCTCTCAAACACGATTAAATATCAATATAAATAATATGCCTTACATCGGCTTACCCTAAACATAAATAATATCAAAATTGTTTAGTATTGATCTTACCATTGATTAGTACACATTTAGTTATCCTAGTCTAAATACTACTTTTATAATCAAAGTAAATATGGTGATTTCCAATAATCTCCTCACTAGCGCTATTAGCGTCCAATAAACTAAGTCCAAAAATACTTCCTGTTAACAACATCATTACCTGCGCTATTGTCTAACTAGCGTCCAATAAACTAAGTTCATATAGAGTTTTCAATTATTCTTTCGCTTGCGCTATCAGCGTTCAACTTCATAACTATTATCTCATAACATTGAACCCAAATTTTAACACTAACAAGGGGAGGCCACGACGTTCGGATCACGGATTATCTTCAAACTTTGTACACTTATAGTAGTCCATTAGGACAACATAATGAGCAAGTAGTAAGGCGTACTACTTAGGCGTTTTCGAGAAAATCGCAAGAGAAGTTTGACGCGTCGAATATGTACCGGTGCGTTGCGACTATAAGCACGAGATGGTGGCGGTAGAGTGGTTAGCGTTCAAGCTCTGTAATCACTGGTTCGCTGGATCGAGTCCCGCTCATCTTCTTTTTTTTCAAGACTGGTCATATTCTTTCATATATATATTACAATTCAAAGGTAATATAACGAAGAAATACGTGTATTTGCATGAACTTTAATTGAATTTCCAATGTTATTTGGCTATTTATTAATTTTTATTATTACAAAAAATATTATATTTATAACTATCGACAAGTAAACGACCAAACGCATAAAGTTTTCCTGAAAATGTATGCCTGTCGTGATTCACAAAATCCCTCGTACCTGAAATCGGGTAAGGTACCCGGAACTGTTTTTAGACCTGCAGACACAGGTTTGAAAGGATAAGGGGAGGGCCAAGCATGGAAAGCCCAAGTCAAACATCGATAAATAAATGTGCGAATAACTTGATTCAATAATACAATGAGTTACAATATGTCAGAATATAAGGGTAAAGTACAATTAATCGTCGGATGTGCTTTCAACATTACAAGTTGCAGGATGATATTTTTCATACAGACACGGAAAACATAAATTAAAACGGCATCTACTACATCGAATGAATGCAATTTTCTCACATGCACAAGGAATATTCAGAGTTTTTACGGAAAAACAAACCTCGTTGACATTTAAAAAAATGTCTCTTTCTTCCGACAATTTGGATGCAAACCATGCGTAACGCAACATTTTCGTAAATATCGGTGCTGATAGTTGGTGATGTACTATAGAATGTATTTTAATAGCATCTTCACGAGAAGCAATTTCTCGTTCATTTTCAATTAAATATGAACAATTTTGAAGGCGCTTGATAAAGTTTTTAACTTGCCTATAGAAATAAACGTCGCACGGTTGGCAAATCGGAGTACATTTCGGGGCTATGACTTTAACCGTGCAAGTTCCAAGACCTTCGTCATTGGTAAAGATTCCATCGTACAAAGCAGGATTCGTTTGACCCCCCCAGGAATCTATTATTAGCAAGAATTTTTCTTTTTCCCCATAGGGAAGAATGACGCTCGTTTAAAATGAATTATACGTTTGTGTGGTAAGTTTCCCAGATTTATGAAAGAATATGACCAGTCTTGAAAAAAAAAGAAGATGAGCGGGACTCGATCCAGCGAACCAGTGATTACAACGCTTGAACGCTAACCACTCTACCGCCACCATCTCGTGCTTATAGTCGCAACGCACCGGTACATATTCGACGCGTCAAACTTCTCTTGCGATTTTCTCGAAAACGCCTAAGTAGTACGCCTTACTACTTGCTCATTATGTTGTCCTAATGGACTACTATAAGTGTATAAAGTTTGAAGATAATCCGTGATCCGAACGTCGTGGCCTCCCCTTGTAAGACAAAATATAAGTCCAAATAAAAGTTCCAAGACATAACATTTGACCAAGTAAATGTTGTTGATATTCTCCTACAAAAGTTAGATAAATATTTAGTGTGCCAAAAAGGACTTAGATATTCCTATATTATGAAAACTATCTGAAGTCTCAGCTTAGTCATATCGACCAGTCTCTTATAATTTTGGTTTTATAAAATAAACAATTAAATAATATTTAGCCAAAAGGAATTTAGAAGAAAAAAAAATTGTTGAAAGAGAATTTTGCTTACATTTTAATTCCTAATCTCTGAAGCCTTGGCTTCGCCCTGCTATTGCCGAAGCCAGTCCAAGAGTGCTCTTCCAAATGCACAACCAGTCTTATATACAATTTGGCACAGCTCACTGAACATAGAATGACGGGATCACGAGGAGAAGGGAGGCACACCAAAGAAAGTAAACAGGGTCCAGGGATCCACACGCAACATAGGCGTCCACACTATTCTAGAATAATTGAGAATTAACTGGACACTGGTCGAAGAGTCTCTTCTTTCTTTCGAAGTTCTTTGGCCTGAGATATCTTGTTTTGTATACATGCGTTGGTGCCGCCTCAGTGTCTCGTAGCTTGTTGTCGCGGCCGGGCGTGTTAGTTGTGGCGGGGAGTATAGAGTCCGTAGCTGGGTCAACAGCAGTCGGCGTCTATGTAATAGGGTAAGTCTATGGTTTATCCACTTAGTCATCTTGGACCTGCAGCTAATGCTACAAACCTTAAAACATGCAAAGTAGCACACTTTTTGAATACATTATTTAAATATTTGCAGCTTAAGGTTGTCCAAGTTGATTTTGAATATGTTCAAACATTTTATTCTTTTGTTTGGGATTTTTTTTTATTCCCTTGATTAGAAAGATTTTATTCAAAAATATATAACTATTGGGACATTGATTAATATTTCCATTGCTATTAAAAATTGGTATGACATAATTGCCCAAACTTTCTCATATTGCTTATTACATTGTGAATGAAAATTTTCAAAAATAGGTATTCAGTAAACTCCCTTAAAGCAAATTTTCCTCAAAAATAAACTCATTATCTTGTTTATCACAATAAAAAGTAAACACGCCTTATACATGAATTTTAAACCAAACAAAGTTTAAATTTTCTAAAATAAGTTATTTTTAAACCCCCTTAAAATTATTCTTAATTACTTTGTCATTAAGTTGTTGACATCTGTCATTGATGAGTATATTAAATTTCGGCCACTTTAGATTAAACCATTGGTTGTATTTAAACATCTACAAACCCCCTGTATTCGAGGGTGTAGAAGTGAGAGGGTCTTGGGGTCCAAGAATATATATACAACCTTATTGTTATGGTTTTTTACTTTTGGTACAGTTTTAATTGTGTATGATGTCAATCAAATACTAGTTTTTCATCTTCTTAAATTCACCTTCAAGTAGCACCTTTTAAAAGTTTTGATTTTAAAATTAGCTCTGTCCAACATTTCAAATGTCTTTACTCACCTACATTCAAAATATTATTGAAAAACAAAGCATGTTTCTTGGAATGAGCTGAGTAAATGGGGTCCAAAAAAGAAGGAAAACATTTTTGCTATCACCTATAAGATCTTACTTGAGGTATTAACAAGAGGAAAGCAAAGCTTTAATAAAAGAACAACGGTCAGATCTGGAGTTTGTAGCTATGTAGGTAGTTTTACTACCATTCCCCACCCATTCTTTCAAGATACCTACTTATTCAAAACATTATGTTATAACTACGAAAAGTTTGAAATTACACAAAAATTTTTTAACAGCATTGTAGTTATTAAAAGGTGGTGTTAGGAGAAGGGAATCGGTAAAATACTAGTGGCCTATTGACAATATAATACATTTTAGTTGCATAAAAATATGTCAAATCTTTAAAAAAAAATTAAATATACACATTTTTTTTAGCATGGCATCTGACTACCCATTTGGGCTATATGCTTGTGTACTAACTGTGCTAATGGTATTAAGGATTAGGAAGGTTATATTCAGAGGTACTCACATTTTTATGGAGGGAGAGTGGAAAAAAACCTCAGTATACCCAACTCCCATTCACCTCTGTTTTTGATTTAATTCTGTTATTTGACACACTATTATTATCAGAATCACCTATTAAATGATTTTCATTCCTTACACTTTCTTCAGACTCAATTAAAATTCTCTAGATATTTCTTGTTTTTAAAACTCTTGGCTTGCTATTATTTCAAACACCACTGGTAGAGGCCTTGATGAAAAACACATGTATAAATAACAAGCAAGGGTCATTTGAAACAGCCTGATGCTTAAAAGCAGTTGATGCGATCTGAGAAAAGTTATCTTGAGACTTAAACGTGGTTCCCGCACTTAAGAGGTTAAGAAAGTGCTTCTTGGCTAAATTATATTGTTATCAGAAGTAATTACATGGGGTGATTTATTGTAAAATTGAATTAAAGGTGAAATTATGAAAAACCAAACACAAGTGCAGAAGTTCATCCAGTCGAGATTTGTACAAACACAAATTTCAAGCTCCCGGGACATCCCCAAAATAATGATAAGTGTGTTAAATGCTTCCTAATCCTTCCACCTTTATATTTTTAATATACTAATAGCAAAAGTTTTGACTTAAAATAAACTTTTCTCATAAAATTTTGAGTCACCCCTTGCACAATTTATTTTAAAGTGAGATATGGGATGTGATGGCGGGTGGAGGGAATGTTAATAGTGTCTCTTACCTGCAATAATTAGGCTGTATAATTAAAATTGGATTAACCTTTACTCGAGAACTATTGAATAGGCACCTCTTTAACAAAGTTCATTGATATAATAGAAGACAATCTGATTATAAAATCTTCCCAATATGAATAAGGTATAGAACACTAGGCTAAATCATGGTTTAAATTAGGAGGGATAGCCAGCACACTTACCTTGGTGATACTGGAGTAGAAATTGTTTAGATATAACACTAAAAAAACACATAAACACATTTTTAAGGACAAGCTTTCACTGTCACAGACAGCTTCATCAGGTCTGGAGAGTAGACTGATCAGTCGGTCGCAAATCAGTCATTTTTACCGTGTATTAGTAGCTATGCGACCGCACCTAAATGGTATCTAATCTCTCCACGAAAATTCGAGTACACTTCCTCTAAGTTCAACCTTCATTGTCCCTAACCCATTAGCGCAAATAGTACAGGCGTATAACTCAAACGGGTAGTCAGACGCAGTGCTAA
>CABEEJ010000491.1:54279-66694 GCA_901482245.1 Timema douglasi | reverse complement strand
TTTACATCCATTAATGTTTCCAGCCTGTGGCCTGGGTCAGTTTTTTATTCAAGTGAATTATTTTCCACTCTCAGCTTGCTAGGCTTGTCATAGCTTCATATGCCTTATAAATTATCTTAAGACCATAACAGGCCATAACAGGCACAACATCCAGTCCCAGGTCGTTAATTTATTACTGTGAAAGGGGATCCCCAAATTTCACCCATGAATTTTTTTCCTGCTAAGCCAAGAACTGAACCCAGGACTATGAGCTCAATAGCAAACACGCTACCGACTGAGCTAGGTGTTGGAAAAAAAAATTATATAATTATATATATATATATATTCATTTAGTTGTGTTTCTTACTTAACGATAGAGTTATTCTCTAACGGAGAACTTAACTATACATTGTGAAAGTGGGTCTTAGGTATTTCTTGAACATTTTTACTACCTAGTTTTAACAATTTCAGAGGAAACACTTAAAATGCGTCACGTAGTTGAAAGACATTATATTTATAGCTACCTCTTAGTAATATCTGGTCCCCTAGCTCTTCGCACTATTTTAGATCTAGTATTAACTTTAGATTTTTACATCCATTACTCTTCTAGCCTGTGGCCTGGGCTGGGTTAGTTTTTATTCAATACATATATTTTCCACTGACGGCTTGCTAGGTCTGTCATAGCTTCACATTCCTTGTAATTAAACTTTAGAACAGGACAGGCACAACATCCAGTCCCCGGTCGTTAATTTATCACTGAGAAAGTGAACCCCAAATTCCACCTATAAATTTTTTCCCTACCAAGCCAGGAACTGAACTCAGGACCATGAGCTCAAGAACAGACACGCTACCGACTGAGCTAAGGTGTTATATATATATATATAACGATAGAGTTATTCTCTAACGGAGACCTTAACAAGACATTGTGAAAGTGGGTCTTAAGTATTTCTTGAACATATTTACTACCTAGTTTTAACAATTTCAGAGGAAACACTTAAAATGCGTGACGTAGTTTAAAGACATTATATTTCCAGCTACCTCTTAGTAATATCTGGTCCCCTAGCTCCTCGCACTATTTTAGATCTAGTATTAACTTTAGATTCTTACATCCATTACTCTTCTAGCCTGTGGCATGGGCTGGGTTGGTTTTTATTCAAGCCATATATTTTCCACTGGCGACTTGCTAGGTCTGTCGTAGCTTCATATTCCTTGTAAATAAACTTTAGAACAGGACAGGCACAGCATCCAGTCCCCGGTCGTTAATTTATCACTGAGAAAGAGAACCCCAAATTCCACCTATGAATTTTTTCCCTGTTCTCTGAGATTTTTGGGAAGTAAGGCGGGAAGGACTCTCTGACATGTGTTTATCTCGAGTAGATGTCATATTCTGAAAATTGAAAAATTACACCTGTTCACGGGAATAGTCTAACCCAGGACCTTCCCGTGTCCAGGTGTCATTTTTCAATTTTCAGAATATGATATCTTTATGGAGCAATCATCACTATACATATTTTAGTTTACTTGTGTTTCTTTCTTAACTACAAAGCTACTCTCTGACGGAGATCTTAACAAGACATTGTGAAAGCGGGTCTTAAATATTACTTGATCGTTTTTACTACCTGGTTTAACATTTTCTAGAAAACACATAACACGTGTGACGAAGTTCAAAGAAATTATATTTCCAGCTACCTCTGAGTAATTCCTGGTCCCCTAGTACTTTGAACTATTTGTTTGCATCTATTAACTTTCGTATTTTGACGTTAAATTAGTAGGAACAATTTGATCTCCTTAGACCATTTTAGAACAAATACAAAAGACATTCATCAATAATCCCAAATTTTATAAAAAGGGCCTTATCTGACAAATATAAAAGCTACTAGATTTACTTTTACATATTCATGAGTCATATTATGTATGATCCACAGTTGTCACTTATGATATACTACCTTTTACCCGTCGCGGCTTCGCCCGCAATTATTGATAAACTCTTAAAATTTTTAACTAAACTGTTTTGGTCATAAATCAAACTTTTTTTTTTTTCAAATATCTATGTTTCTCTCAGTTCTAGCTGTAAAAATTTTCGCCGTATGATGCTATCTTTACTTAAACATTTTAATTTTCACTTTTAAATATTATTTAAGTTATCAATTATTAGTTTAATTTATTTAAAAATTTTACCTTCATAATTAGTAAGATAAATAAATGAAATAATATTTTTTGTGAACTACATATATAAAATCACATAATATTTATTATTATTTATTAGTATAAAATTACGTTACACTAATTACTATTTACTTTAATTACAAAATATTAAATCACAAATTCTTAAATAACATAATTTCAATCACATTATAATCATAATACACAAACTTTTGCATTAGTAAGATTTAGGTGTCCTGGCGGTCTAGGGGTAAGGTGTCAGACTTCTATGCTGGCGGCCGGGGTTCAATCCTCGGTCCCGGCACAGATTTATCTGATTACCAAACCCTTCCTTCACCTCTGACAAGACATCTTGTGAATGTGGGAAATGCCAGGCCTCCACCGTGGTTCGGATTCCACGTTAAACTGTAGGTCCTCCATTCCATCTCACGATCACCCTACCATTACACATTAGCGTAAGTGCGTATAACACAAACGGGTAGTAAGACGCAATAATAATAATAATAGTAAGATTTAAATTTTCACTTATATATTACTGCAAAATGTTTCTGTAGACAACGTTGTACGATTTGTTGTTTTCGGCAAGTACATGTAAGTTTCGGCCACTCAATACTCTTGAACAGGCTACATATAGTTGACCGTGCGAGAAACACGAGGGGCTTAAGTGGATTTCTACTATTTTTAAAGTCTGGCCCTGTGATTTGTTGATAGCCATAGAAAAAGCCATCTTTAGTGGAAACTGTAACCATTTAAATTGAAACGGCAGGTTGTTGGGAATAATAGGAATCCGTGGAATCAAAACTTCATCTCCTTTAGATCCTCCTGTGAGTATAGAGGCCTTTATGACGTTTCTTCCCAGCTCAGTGATGCATAGTCTGGTACCATTGCACAACCTTGGTCCATCAAGCTTACGCATCAGCAAAATGAGAACGCCGATCTTCAATTCAAGACTATAGGACGGCACAACTGATAATTCCAATGAGTTTAAAAACTCTACGGGATAGGTTGTACTATCATCACTTGCGATTAAGGTATCTATATACGTATACACCTTTGTTTCACCGACTACGCCGTATAATATTTTTTTGTTAATTTTATTTACAGAGTCATTCTTTGGTGACAATACTGCTCTCTCACACAACCACTCTTCGTTAGTCATGTTGGTTTGTAAATTTGGGAACACTTTAGAAATGAGCTGCTCCTCCGACGTCACTGGGTTGCAAAATTCATTCGTAAAAGTAATTTTGCCCTCTTCATTGGTTTGTAAGCGACCCTCTCCAATTTGCAACAGCTTACTGGCATATGCTCCAGATTCTTGGTCATTATAAAGCTGGACCCTCATATTGCACGTAAGATGAAGTTTCTCAACTCTAGCCTAAAGTGGGGATGCCTTGAGACACGCATTTATTTCATCTGCTGGAGTACCCCTCTCAACAACAGGTAGCATCTGTCTGAAATCGCCAGCGAGAAAAACTACCACTCCACCCATCAGCGTCTCGTTGCTACGGATATCCTGCAGGCTACGGTTTAACGCTTCTACCGCCTTCTTGTTCGACATCGTGCACTCATCTCAGACGATCAACTTGCACTGCTGCATGAGAGCACCGCGGCTGCTGCTTTTGCTGATATTGCAATTTGGATTTTCTTCGGTTGCAAGATTAAGCGGTAATTTAAAAACCTAGTGTGCAGTCCTTCCGCCGCTGAGCAAAGTCGCAGCGATGCCCGAAGAAGCCACTGCCAAGGCTATTTTGCAATATTTATGGATTTTTGCCAACAAAAGATTAAGCACAAATGTTTTGCCCGTACCTCCTGGTGCGTCGAGGATAAAAAGGCCCCCTTCTTAACTTTGTATGTGCTGCAATATTGTATCAAAAATTTGTTTCTGCTCAGGAAGTAGACGTGGTATCATGTTATAGACATGTGCTTTTAATGCAGTGGCATCGTAGTTGAGTTCTTTGACTACATCGCTAGACAACTCTCCAAATTGCTGCGGTGTAGGCAAACAAAATTCTGCAAGTCTCTTTCGTGTCATAGACATAATCTTATCTTCAATTATTTTCAATGCTTAGTTGATGATTAAATCATCATTCGCTCCTTGTAATCTGTGCGCAATATCCTCTGAAAATGCATTTTTGTATTTCTCCCATAGTTGGTGAGGGTTAGAGGGCAAGTGCACACTAACATTGCAAACAGCTCTCTAGTTTTTGCAGGCGAGTGACATAACACAGTTTCGTCCGTGGTTGCGTTCCAGTGGTTGTCATCTTCTCTGAAATCGGCACGCTCTTGGCCATCCACAGATTTTAGATTTTTGAAGGCGTTGGGCCCCGGATTATATTGAGCAACATAAGCAAACAGTATCACTCAAAGTTGCTAACATGCACGGTATATATCCGACCCAGTGCATCTCCAGCCTTCAAGCCTGGCCAGCCATCGGTAGGTGTTCCTTGCACGCGGCGTTTCCATATTTTTCTCGGTGCATTCAAGGTATAGTAGGCACTTCAGATTAGAGCAAAGTTTTTGCAAAATTATCAATTTGGCAGAAGTGGAAGAATGCCGTCAATGTCGTTCTAGGGGGCGCCGTGATTCTTTCACCAAAATTTTGCTCATTGAAGTAAACGCGCTCGCCATTGGGCAGGTGCACTGCCAGGTGGACGACAGTGGGATTTCTCTCGTGCAATGGTAAGCCCAAAATCCGTTACACCGTCTCATTGCTGCTTACGTACCGGCCAGCCCTAAACGTTTGCACTTCATTCCTAGGATTAATGTTCATATTGCCTGCTTGCCGAACGTAAAAAATTGCCTGAGCGCTGCCTTTGTTGATATATTTGCAAATATATCTGATAGCCTGCACTGAGCTGCAAAACTCCAAATTAACATGTGCATCAAATAATAATGAGATCAGGGATTATAAGGCACTGTCCAGATATTGTCTATCGAAACGTCATTGCCGCCGCGTTTGATGATGGCTGTGCGCCCTCCATCTTGTGCTGCTCTACGCCTTTAGAGAGGGTATCCATTTTAATTTGTCCGCGTGTCCTTTAATAGCAATCGGGGGTATTTATTTGTACATTAACCCTCCTTAATGCACGGAGATGACGTGTTTTGCATACCAGGTTGTCCATGGATCATATGTTTGGCCACTATGTTGTGTAGTGTTTTTACGTTGTCTGGGCTTAGAATTTCAGCACTGATGATGTGATCTACTTGGTTAGGCCGTAATTTTTCTTCCAACCACAGTAAAGTATGGACTTAGGGTAAGCCACGTTTCTGTCACACTATCGAGTACATGAAGCATTGGGACTCGCCAAATATTCTTGCTTTCGTGAGCAAATGTATCAATTTTTTACTTTTATTTAAACACTCGGCAGTGAGGTCGTGGTGGTCTGTAGCTGTCTGGCCAGGCATAAGCTCATTAGTTATCTCTTCCCTAGAGGGGTTGCACGTCAACGTGATGAATAAGTCTGGACGGCTGTAGTGGTGGACGTATGCAAAAGCGTCCTGCGTGTACATGTGAAGATATCTGGGGCTATTAACAAATGTTGATGGAAGAATCACCATCTGTCCCAAATTATTCTGATTGACATGCGCGTCATTCCTCACAGCATCTTGCAAATGCAAGTAATTTTCCGCCCGTAACCTACTTTGGTTCAATGATATATACCTCAAGCGTTCACTTTCAATCTCCACATACATGTCGACCAGGAATAGATATAACAGTCGTCTGCAGCGAAAAAGTAAATTAAAATCGTCTCGACGCATTATGAAATGAAATGCATAATAATCCATAGAGGAGTCTTTTTTGTTTGGCACAGGCTGGCCAGTTTGAGGATTAATTTAAGATATTTCAAAGCGATATCCTTCCTGGCCTTTTCAAAAAATTATTGGGAACTGTAGGGCATCGTAAAACCTGTGTGTCAGCAACACGGGATAGTGTTATCCCATGCGTGTAGCATGATGTCCCTGTTGGTTGTATGTTCGTTTCCCGCCACAATGGCTGCTACGTCATTTGTGGTGGGTGCATTGTACCTCCGCTCGTACTGCCTGCGTAGAACATGGTCAGGGTGAATCACCACCTTGCAGTTCTCATCAGGCATATTCTCCATGGCAGTTTTAAATTCCTTTATTAAAATATTATGTTCGTTAAGTATCCTCTGTATTTTTAGTAATGTATTTCTTTCAACTCCTGGGACAATGCTAACGCGCCTTTTAGTCTCTGCTGCTACATCTCCCATGAAATATAACTGTAAAAATTGTGGCTTTGTATTTGGCGCAAGGAGCAGTGATCCGATTATGTGGTACACTTGTCCTTAAATGATAAAAGTAGGTGAAAATCCTGGCATGGAAACGACACTATTCACACCAAACGACGTAATGTGGAAGCATCTATTATATTTTCTAACATTGTTCAGAAACCGACATGACTCTTCATTCTCACATAAGAAAAGCTATTAAAAGGTTTCACTGGTTCCTGTAATCGAGAAATACTTACTTTACCACCAGTACAACACATCCCAGGTGTTTCCTCCTCCCATTTCAACGCTCCGCATAATCTACTCTCTTTGTCCATTCTCTTTATTTTTATTAGCCTATGGCTGCTGTAGTCGAGAGTTGCATCGTACTCTAATGCAGCATGTCCAAAAACGTTCCACGTGTTTCTATTGAAGATTTGCTGCCGCAGTGCCACCCTTTCAACAACAGCACGTCTTCAAACTTCGGCTTTCTCTATAATTTCGACTACTCGCTGAGACACCATATGAGCATCATTTTGTTGAAGTCGTTGTTTTGTCTGTTCATGAGTTTCAGCAGCTCTCAAGCTGGCCTGCCGCTCAACTTGCTCCTAGCGGCGAACTTGTGATGCTTTTTGCATCTCGGCAGCTCGCTAGGACGCCAGATAAGCAGCGTTCTTTTGACGTCGTCGCTCGGATTGCTTTGGGGTTTCAGTAGCTCTCCAGTTAGCCTGCCGCTCATCTTGCTCTTCACGCCGAATCTGAGAGTACATAATCTTTGCCAAAATCAACGAATCACATTATTAATAAAATACAAAACACAAAAAGAGAACACGCCGAACCTGAGATTCGTCCCGCGTCTTGGCAGCTCGCTGGGACGCCAGATAAGCAGCGTGATCTAGACGTCGTCGCTCAGATTTCTCAGAGGTTTCTGCAGCCCTAATGTTAGCCTGCCGCTCAGCTTGCTCCTCGCGCCGAACTGTAGATTCTTCTTGAGCATCGGAAGCTCGCTGGGACGCCATATAAGCAGCGTGCTGTTGGCGTCGTTGCTTTGACTGCTCTGGAGTTTCGGTTGCTCTGCGAGCTGCCTGACGCTGAGCCTGTTCAAACCTTCTAACCTCTACTTGGGCTGAAGTTTCCTGGCTCCTGGACACTTTCATCATTCTAGCTTTATTTGAATGTTATGACAAATTTAATCTACGTTTCTCCGGCATCTTTCAACTACTTTTGAGGATCGATCACAAAATAACTTCTCAGTTGAGGAAGTAATTGCACACCACCTAAAAAAAACTAATTTACTTTACCTCACCTTTTTTAAGTTAGTAAAGAACAGTTCAAAACGAAAACTTACGCACAAAAAATACTATTGAGTTTTTATCATAAAGTTGACTTCGTATTTACACGCGAAAACAACAAAATTTCTCTCAATTTTTCGCTTTGTAGAAATATTTCGCAGGTTAGATGGTGCGTAAGTTTTTGTTTTGAACTGATCTTGACTAACTTTAAAAAATGGTGAGGTAAAGTAATATAAAGTTAGTAACATCTTAATTATAATCACATTCATATTTACTCGTAAAATTAAGTTAAAATCACAATATATAACTTATCTATTATATACGAAAAGTGTAAACATTAGTATTGTAAAATTAATGTAGTGTGGTTCCAGGACATACTCTACCAACTTTGGAATATTTTTTTAACTTTTATCATAAAAATAGCAAATAACTGGCAGCACCATTGAACCCGTAAAATGTTTCTACAGAGTGAAAAGTTGAGAGAAATTTTGTTGTTTTCACGTGTAAATACGAAGTCACTTTTATGATAAAAGTTCATTAGTATTTTTGTGCGTAAGTTTTCGTTTTGAACTTCTTGACTAACTTTAAAAAAATGGTGAGGCAAAGTAATATTTTAATTTTAATCACCTTCATATTTACTCGTAAAATATAATTAAATCATAATATATCACTTATCTCTTAAATACGGTAAGTTTAATCAATGGTATTATAAAATTAATGTAAAATCAAATGTTGGGAATAGTCCTATATGTTATTCCAGGACATACTCTACCAACGTACACAGTTTCATTCGAATCCGTTCAGCAGTTTTGGCGTGATTGAGTAACAAACATCCAAACACAAACTTTTGCATTTATAATATTATATATAGGGGAGTTGTATAGTTACAATAAACAATATTAAAGTAGTCTTCTGATCATTCATGTCAATTTAATACCATCTTGTTTACCGTTTGTCTGGGATAACCACATATTAACACTATGTGAGTTGTGCTGAGGTTGTACAATAGTACCGTGCTCCACATCTTACCACCCGCCCGGGCTATCTACATATCTACACTAATGGGGTAGAGATAAGGAAGGTAGGGCAGTAGCGTGCTCCACGTCTAAATACCTCCCGGGTTGTACCGTGGCTACAGACTGACCCGTCACCAACAACAGTTTTCTACTTACCCTATTCACCAGTAAAGCCGAAGTCTCGTTCAATATCAACAATCACGCCTCAGAAAGACCTTGGTGTACGTACTGCATGAAAACTGTGAATTGGAGGTCAGCCACGTCCTCACCCCTTCTCTGAACTAAGACATTCGTCCGAAGCGCGCATGCGCGTGAGTGCAGTTCTAAATAGATATCAGTGGCTCAGGCGTCCGTTGCTACCCCCCACCGCCCGTTGCTATGCGAGTCTCAACTGCGCTGTGAAAGTGTGGCGCCTTGTGATTGGACGTTAATGACGGCATGATGATGTAACTCTTCCCTACCTAGTTTCCCCGCTGGGCAGAATCGAATATAAGCTTGTGACCCGTAATGAACATTACTCTTTGATGCTGGTTAGAGATAAGGATTGCTTGGGCACATCGTAGGCCCCTAGGATCGTCTTAAAATGTAAGCTATTGTTATCGACAGAAATTAATCGTCGACCATGAACATGGCATATATCAGGTCGAGGTTCGAACCCTGGAGGAGTTTAAGTGGTTTAATGTAAATAAGGGAAATTAATCTTCGACCATGAACTTTGCATTTTAGGTCATGGTTTGAAGCTTGGAGGAGTTTAGCAGATTTAGTGTTAATAAGGGAAATTATTCTTGAACCACAATCATGGTATATTTTAGGTCATGGTTTGAAGCTTGGGGAAGTTTAGGAAATTCATTTCTAATTAAGAGAAGTTTAACTTTGACTATAAACATTGTAGAATTTAGGTCATGGTTCAAATCCTGGAGGATTTTAAGGAATTTATTATAAAAGAGGGGGATTAGACTTTGACCATTATCTTTTGTTTTCCGGTCAGGGTTGGAATCTTGGTCATAACTAGTTAATTTATTTGTAGTTATTAAGTGTTAGGTTATTTATATTGTCTACAGTCGGATGACTTTATTTCATTTAGGTTTGTTTAGTAGCTCATGGGATATATTAAGTTTTAGGATATTTATATTGTTACTGTCAGATGACTTTATGTCATATAGGTTTGTTTACTAGCTAATGGGAAATGTTAACGTTTAGATTATTTATATTGTTTACAGTCAGATGATTCCAATGTTATATGTTATGACTACTATGTTCAAGACCTATTAAATGTTAGTTTCATGGGAAATATTAACTTACGGTTTGAGAACTTTATATTTTCATGGGAAGATATATTATTTGTATACCTTTATAATTTTTATTAGGGACAATTTCCCTGTTTATGTCAGATAATAATATCTTATTTTGTTCCTTTATTTATGAAGAGAATTGCTTTATCATTCATACCTTAGCATATATATATATCAAAGTTTGATATACAATATTGTACAAATTATTCAATGCTGAGTATTATCAAAATAAACGAGCCCTTGGGCTGTATTTGTAAACCTTTGTTAGTTCTCGTCTGAACCCAGACTACCTCTTGGTTATGTCCATTAGACTTAGCCATAGCTTCTCTGGCAAGACAAGGCTGTTCTTGGGCTTTCCGAAGCAGGATGACTTGGGCCCTCTGTGATTACCCTTTTTTGTAATTTAAAACCGCGCTCTCTGTGGTGACTAGTTGGAGTTAGGCCATTAGGCTATGGGACGGTCCCACAGAGGGCGTACTGGTTGAGGGCTATCCACATATTTACACTAATTGGGTAGGGATGAAGAAGGTAGAATAGTACCATGATCCAAGGTTTACTACCTGTCAAGGCTATACAAATATTTACACTAATTGTAGAGGTTAGAAAGGTAAAAAGAGAGTAAACTTAACAATATTTGAGTAAAGAGAGAGTGGAATAAACCTAGAAAAATACATCCTAAGTATATCCAATCAGGATGCAAACAATGGCCTCCAGATCATCAGAATGAGGTTCAACACCTCATTCCACTTTCCGACCAATGCTCTCATTTGCAATTAATTTAGGCGTTTAACATTCAGCATAGTTCGAATGTATTTTACTTATGAATTGCCCCTCTATTTCAGAAGGTACAGTACATCTTAATGTAACCATTTCTTTTACTATTTTTCTGAAAATAGAATAAATAATTGGGATCAGATTTTAAAATAATGATTCTTTAAGTATGTCCACAAAATAAATTTAGAATTAACAGCAATGGCAGTATTTCAATAGTATATCCTACTGTACATACTTCAAATTGGTAGGATCCAAACTTATACAGTGATCCAAATATAGTGTGTTTAGTAATTTTTCAGCTTTAAAAAATTGTCCTTTCAATGATTACTAGACTAGATAGTAGGAGCCTTTTAGCTGAGAAAGGTACAGAGTGTAAAATATCTTGGAAGATTGATTGAGGCGAAGGGTGGGGGTAGAAAGGATCTAATAAGAGGGCATTAAAGGGAGTTGTTTTAAAGGTGTGTATAGGGTCCCATACACGATCATGCCTGCATGACAGTCATCGTGATTGTCATGCAAAACTGATGCATGAAGGTGACTGACACGCCAGGTTCGTGCATGAAGGATTTCAAACAAGTTTGATTTTCAGCCCATGATTTGCATGCAAGTTGGTGATTGAAATGCAAGCATGAACGTGAATGAGGCTTACTGACAAAAATCTTAATTCAAGGGCTATTTCTCACAGCGTGAACATGGAAGATACAGCCACATTTACCCATTCATTGGAAAGACCAAACGCAACTGACAGGAATGTCATGCATGCATAATCGTGTGTGGTCGATCGTTCAATAATCATGGGACTTTTATTTATTTATACTATTTATCCCAATTCCTAGCATGTAGCTCGGGACATATATCTAAATCTTGAATTAACATTACATCTTTTACCTATGTTCTTTTTAAAAAAAATACAATAATAAATTTAGAATAAACACTTAAAACTAAAAGTCATATTTGTCCTTCTTTCCCATACCTAACCTACTAGTTGGTCCGCCCCGGGTATATTACACCCCCAGTACCCTGCCCCGCTAGGTGTCCCACCGCACTCTGGATCTAATAGTCCCCAGATCGGCGAGAGCCTCAGCGGGTGTGGGCATCCTCTTCCGCGCCGCCCTACAAGAGATTTCGCTCCACTTACTACCCACAATATCATCACCTATGGACCTAACTCTAACTTAACCTAAATATTTATAAAAATACTTAATACTAGCTTAACCTAAATACAAGTCCTTATCATGGACTGACAATCATAATGACTGTCATGCATGCATGATCGTGTATGGGGCCCTTAAGAGTGAGGTCTACACTTGACGCCACCCGCATTGCACCCATTTAACTCAAGGTCAATCTTATTACCAGGTTTTTTCAATTACCATAAATGATAGCAAACTTATTATTGTATCATAATAAAGGTATTTAAACATTGAAAAGACATTACTGATTACATTTCAATAAAATTAATGATACAATTTAAAATAAATATTATGGTAATGATTAAACAGTTTTTAAATTTTAACAGTGTAGTGAGAAGGAAATTCAAATTTCCGACAAGTAATGTCTCCTAGGTATTGTTTTACGTTTTCATGGATACCATTATTTTTTTTTTACTATACTAATTAAATAGTAAAATCCTGGTACAACTAAATCACTCACTCACCCCCCCCCCCCCC
>CABEEJ010000491.1:0-53421 GCA_901482245.1 Timema douglasi | reverse complement strand
CCAGTTTCATAGTCAAGTTTAGTACGCCTCAAGTGCGGCGCTACACTAAGTTCATGACGACACCTACCTAAACCAGAATGGAATGGGCCGTTCTCGCATAGGAGACTGGCCCATTCCATTCTGGTTTAGGTAGGTGTCGTCATGTACTTAGTGTAGCGCCGCACTTGAGGCGTACTAAGCTTGACTATGAAACTGGCCCTAAGCTTTGTATATCACGTGTCATGCATGGTCCAATCTCGCTGAGCGAGTGTGATAGAACTGCATATTTTTATGATTTTGATCAGATGCAACGGAAAAACTAATTAATGTAGCCTACTGTTTAATTTATATTTTTACCGTGTAAAATTTGATTTTAATTGAAGTGGTATGACTTATGTTTTAATGGCCTGGAATTCTGTTGGATCAATTAATATATGAGAAGCTAATTGTTTTTGTTACATTCGGCACAATGTCTATTAGTGACTTAATTTAAGAAAGATAGTTAAGAGGAAGTGAACCCGCATTTGAGTGGGGTTGATATGGGAAAACCACAGTGATAAATCACTTGTGGAAAACCATTCTCAGTTCTCCCAGCCGAGATTCAAACCTCCACCTCCCCGTCAATGGTGATTGATGGATTGCGAGCTCAACCCCTAGACCACTGCTGCGAGTCTAGGAAGCTATATTAAATAAGTATAATCAAGCTAGCTTTTTTTCCACTTTTTTTTTATTATTGTGCTTTAACTCTGGAAATTGCCTATATCATGATTTAATCAAAGGCCAAGAGAGGCTGAAAGACCATTATTTACTGTAATGCAGCAGCATTTTTAAGGAGAAGGAAGGGGTAAAACAAAATGATAAATCATATGAGATAAAAAAAGTCCCAATCATAATGCTAATACTGCATAAATATACTGCATTTATATATGAGAAACTTAAGAAATTAAAAATCATATACCTGTTACAGCCTTTGACGTTTATAAAATCATAATACATTTCAAAATGATATAGCTATCATATTTATATAAATTGGAATCAGTACTATTATGGTGAAAATAAACTTGTTTTTTTGTTGCCTTAGGTAAAGTACCCTTATTTGTTTTTGTGTATAGTATATTTATAAGCAACGCAATTCTTGATTAAGGACGCTTCGTAATAGTAAAAAAAAAAAGCACCACAGCTGTCCGACATCTTAGCTCAGTCAGTAGCATGTCCGCCTACTGAGATAGGGGTCACGGCTTCGATCATTGGTGAAATGTGGGTTTACCCTTTCACACTGATAAATTAACGGCTAGGGAATGGATGCTGTGCTTGTCCTAGTCTTAATTTAGATTAAAAGGCATGTGAAAATATGACAGGCCTAGCAAGCTGTTAGTGTAAAATATATGGGTTGAAAAAAACTGACCCTGACCATATGCTGGATACAGTTATGAATTTAAATAAAAAACCCACATCTAATTTTGGAACATGTGTTATTTATAGTAAATCTGTGTGAATTCTTAAACAAAATTTTACCAAAACTTTCTNAAAAAAAAAAAAAACATTATTTCCAAACTAAGAAAACTAATTTCGTTTCTATTACACTGAACACTGCCTTATCTCTTGCTGTTATTTTTTATTTTGCATTATATTTAATTAGACAATTTATAATATAATGTAAATAATACCAAATATAATTAATTACCTTTCCAATTCTTTGAAAAGCTAGCTTGTGAAAAAAATAAGAAATTCAATACATTGAAAAGTATTGCAGCTCTTTCGCTTGAAACGGATTACTGTATTTTTAAATATAACATAGTTCTTTATTCTTCCCCCTCCTAAACCCCTCAAACCTACACCCCTTTACCACCCTAAAACCAAACTAGCTGTCACTCAATCCCAAGGGCTCAGAGGCTAAATAGACCTAATCATTTGTGTTTAGTTATTGCTTACAGGTAGCACTTTGAAGTTCACACGATGGGAATGCCAACTCTTAAGAGGCCTGTTACATAAAAGTGCCCTTGAAGTGTAAGAAAGTACTGTATAGGGCGTATGTTATACCCAATTGACATTAAATTTAAGAGAAACTAGGAGAGTGGAGGCCATGGGTATGAAGTTTGTGAGGATCATTATCAGTATTACGAGGAGAAACAAGATTAGGAATGAAGCTATCCGGGAAACAGTAGGGGTACAGGGAGTACATTAGATATTAATGAAGCAAGGCTGAAGTGGTATGGTCATGTATTGAATATTTTGTATACCTAATCTAGTAATTTAATTATTGAAAATAGCTCCTACAGCTTTAGATGTAATTCAATTAGCTGATTATATTATATATAACATCATCTTAGCATTGTTTACTGTCCTTTTACATACACATTGCCCTCTGTTTTGTTTTTTTAACTATAGGCCCACCAATTTTTCAAAATTAATGAATTAAGAAGTTATATATCTATAAAAAATACCGTTTTAGAATATCGGTATGTATCAAAATAGCTTAATATATTCAGCATTCCCTATCGTAATATTAACTTTAATTTTTCTAAATTTGACATTATTTAAAAAGTGAAATATTCAGAACACATAACTTAGTGCTGAGGTGAGAAACCTTGTCGCCAATCACCACAAGGGGCGAATTGGCCATAAAAGTGGGGTGAATTTGAGTTTTACAGCATTTACAGTTAAATAAACTATTTCCTCACTGAGTGTGCTGGTTGTAACTTTATATTTACTGTATATAATTGGAATCATTCCTCTTTCTGAATGAGTCATCAAGTCAAAATACAGATCTCTAAATGTTGATGCCAATTTGGAGGCTGAACTAGGTTGTGCATTGAGTTCAGATATCCAGCTAATGTTCAGATATCCAACTAATGTTTCTGCAGCTTGTCAGACAAAATAAATGTTAAATTTTGCATTAAATTGACAACTTTTGAATTTCAAAATATGTTTCCCACCTCTGGCTTAGTCTAAGTATGAACATTTACCTTGCATTGTTTACCTATGTATATATATATATGGATCTAGTGTAGGCCGTCAAGGTTAAGGCTGCTACACTCGATGGTAAATGTAGTTTGAATATTTTTGATGAATCTACAAACTACCGGTAATGACTTCTATTTTTAAACAGATTGCCCTTCTCTAAAGTCAGAACTGCTTCAAATGATGTCAACTAATTCATCAACGCGGGGGTTTGAGGAATGGAATACAAGGCAGAGATATTGGTTAACTCGATCAATTTGATATGCACCTCGGCTAAATTACTTGATGGCCGGTTTGATTTCGAGAGATAATCTAACCTTCTTTAATGGTTAATTATAACTCTTTGACGGACGGGGGGGAATTTGACCCATACTACAAGCTATTAACATTATTATATAACTTAATCTTAAACAATATATTGTTATCACTGCGTCTTACTAACTGTTCGGGTTATACGCACTTACGCTAATGTGTAATGGTAGGGTGTCTGTGATATGAAATGAAGGATCCACAGTTTAACGTGGGATTTGAACCACGGTGGAGAACTGGCATTCCCCACATTCACAAGTTGTGATTAATACACGTCTTGTCAGAGGGGAAGTAAGGGTTTGGCAATCAGATAAATCTTTGCCATCACCGAGGATTGAACCCCGGACACCAGCACAGAAGTCTGACACCTTACCCCTAGACCACCAGCTCGCATATCTTAAACAAGAAATTTCTGAAGATAAATTAAGTGCTTAATATTTCCTAACCATCATGTAAATCAATGACGAAGACAGTAACGAAACATTGTGAAAGGGAGCTTAAATGCTTTTAATAGCTATTTTACTACCTATATAATTTAATACTTTATTGGAAATGTCTCGTAAAAATTGTGACGTAGTTCATTTACTTGATTACTTACCTCTTCTCAATACCTGCTGCCCTAATACACAATTACCTAGAATTTGAGTTTTCACTTCTATTTTATTAGTAAGTACTATTTAATCGGCACTAGGACATTGTGAAATCGATCTTAAATAGCTCAAACTAGTTTACTACCTTTTATAACGATGGTTTCCTTGAAAATATCTAGTAAAAACTGTGAAGAAGTTCATTTCCTCCATTATTTACTTCTTAATAATAGCTGCTGACCTAAAATACAACTACCTAGATCTTGGACTCGTTATTATGCTCCTATTTGTTTATTAGGAATTTTAAAATTTAACTGAGAATAGGATAATAAAAAATAATCTTTAATGTGCCACTATTATTGGAAAGGTCTCATAAAATTCTCGACGTAGCTCAGGTACGAGATTATCTATCACTTAAAAATATGTACTGCCCTAATACACAATAACCAAGATGCGACTTTATCATATTCTATTCGATCATTTGGAATGTCACTATTTTAATGACATTAAGATATTGTAAAAAAAATCTTTAATGTGCCACAAATTATTTTATTACTTTTTTATTGATAATATTATTGGAAATATGTCGTAAACATAGTGACGTTGCTCACACACTCGTTTATCTACCTCCTATTTATATATACTGCCCTAATACAAAATTACAATGATTTTGAACTTATTTATGCGTTATGTTCATTTGAAATATTTGGTTGAGACTAGGATATTGTAAAAATGATTTTTAATGTTTCATAAATTAATTTACTACTCGTTTTATTATTTGTTATATATATTGGAATGATCTCATAAAACACAAGTATTGGAAATATGTCGTAAAAATTGAGACGTTTCCGAGTCACTTGAGTTATTACCTACCTCCTATCAATATTTGATTCCCTAATACACAAACTACCAAGATGTTGACCTTATTTATATTCTCTTCCTTCATTTGGCATTTTACTATCTTACTGAGATTATGATATTGTAAATATGATCTTTAATGTTTAATAAACTATTTTACTACCCGTTTTATTGACTTTTATATGTGAAAGATCTCGTAGTAGTTATTTCATAGTTTAGATCTTTGACTATAGTTACAACTAACCGGATCTAGACCTCTTTTTTATTATATCTGTTTATTTGTACTTTCACGATATAACTGACACGAAGATATTATAAAAATGATATCAACTTTATGATTTTTTTAAACTACACCAAAAGAATTGGGTCTATGTTCAGTTTCCCGATTAATTAGTTTCTTAGCGATATCTGTTGCCCTAATATACAGTGAGCACGACTTTTATCGTATTTATTCTCTTCGTCCATTTGGAATATTAATATTTTACTGACATTAGGATGTTGTAAAAATTATCTTTACTGTTTCATAACTATTTTACTACCGGTTTTATTGATTGTTTTATATTAAAGATCACGTAAATATAATGACGTAGTTTAGTTCCTTGATTAAATAACGCTTAGCCATATCTGCCACCATAATACACAGTTAATGGATATCTATCTTTTTTATTATCTTTATTTATTAGTAGAGTTACTATATAGCTGATTTAATAATATTGTAAAAATGGTTTTTAATGTTCCACAAACTATTTTACTACCTTTATTATTGATTGTTTTATTAGAGAGATGTCGTAAAATAGTGACGTTACTGTTGCTCGATTATTTACCTCTTGAGAATATATGCTGCCCTAATACACAACCACCACGATTTTGAGCTTATAATAATTATTACCCGACTCGGTGGCGTAGTTGGCTAACGCGCTTTTCGTGTTGAGCTCGACTGCTGAGGACGGGGAGATCGAGGGTTCGAATCTCGGTCGGGTGAACTGAGGGTGGTTTTTCCTAAATGGTTTTCCACTCTCCCTCCACCTAAATGCGGGTTCACTTCCTCTAATTCAACCTTCCCAATTCCTAATCCATTAGAGTAATTAGTACTTAAAGCGTATAACCCGAACGGGTGCTAAATAATTTTTTTTTTAAATATAATAATTATTATCTTCGTTCATTGGGAATTCTACAATTTTATTGACATTAGGATATTGTAAAAATTACGTTTAATGTTTTCTTAAACTATTTTATTGATTCGAAAGATCTAATAGAATTTATGACGTAGCTTCGTTCCTTGGCTATAGACCTCTTAGCAATACCTGACGTCCTAATACACATTGAACTGGATCTTGACCTCTTTTATATTATCTTTGTTTATTGGTGTCTTACAATACAGCTGACATAAGAAGAATATTGTAGAAATGATTTTAATATTCAACACATTATTTTACGACCTTTATTATTGATTGTATTACTGGACAGACATATGCCGTAAAAATCGTGGGTATGACCACTTATTCGATTATTTACTTCTTAACAATATCCCTTTCCTTAAATACACAATGACCACAATTTTTATCTGATTTATTTTAATTCCTTAATATGGCATTTTACTATTTCATTGAAATAATTTATTATAATCAATGATCTTTAATGTTTCATAAAATATTTTACTACATGTCTTATTGATTGCTATATTAGAAAGATCTCGTAAAAGCTATGACGTAGTTTAGTTCAATGACTATAATATATCTCTTAGCAATAATACACAATTAACTGGATAACTCTCTACCTCGTTTTTTTATTTGTATATTTACCATATAAGTAACATAAGAATACTTTAGAAGTGATCTTTAATGTTCCAAAAACTATTTTACTACAATTATCATTGATTGTTTTATGTCGTAAAAATCGAGATGTTACTCAGTTACTTTATTATTTACCTCTTAACAATATCTGCTTCCCTCATACACAATGACCACGGTTTTGACATTATTTTATCTCTTAATTCAATGGAAATTATTCTATTGACATTAGGACATTGTGAAAATGTTTAATGTTTCATAAACTATTTTACTACAGGTATTATTGATTGTAACATTGGAACGATCTCGTAAAAATTATGACGTCACTTAGTTCCTTGACTATATACCTTTTAACAATACTTGACACCCTAATAATACACATTGAAATGCATCTGGACCTTTTTATATATTATTTTTTTTATGGGTAATTTTACTATATAACTAAGGTAAAAATAGAGTAAAAATGATCTTTAATGTTCCTCACTATTTTACTGGAAATATTATTGATTGTGTTATTGAAAATATGTCGTAAAAATTGTGACGTTTCTCAATTACTCGATTATATACCTTTTGGCAATACTTGCTTGCTGCTTTCATACAAATTGAACAGCATCTGGACCTCTTATTTATTATCTTGGTTTATTGGTATATTTATTTTATAACTGACTTAAGAATATCTAAAAATACATTTTAATATTCAATAAAATTATCTTACTAACTTTATTATCGACTGTTTAGTTGGGAAGATCTCGTAAATGTTATGGCGTAGTTTAATTCGTTGACTACCTACCGTCTTAATAAACAATTAACTAGATATTGTCCTCTTTTTATTACTTTTTATTCGGAAGCTTTACTATGTAGCTTAAGTAATAATATTGTGAAATTGATATTTATTGTTCCACAGATTATTCTACTACCTTTATTATTGATCGTTTCATTAGAAATACGTCGTAAAAATCGTCATGTTACTCAGATAGTCTATTATTTACCTCTAAACAATATCTGCTGTCCTAATACACAATTACCACGATTTTGACCTTATTTATTTTCTTCGTTCATTTGGCATTTTATTATTTTATTGGCACAATGATATTTTAAAAATTATCTTTAATGAATCATAAACAATTTTACTACCTGTATTATTCATTGTTATATTTGAAATGTCTCGTTAAAGTTATTACGTAGTTATGTTCCTTGACTATATTACTCTTAGCAATACTTGCCGCCATAAGACACAATTAACTGGATCTTTATATATTTTTTGTAATTTTTGTTTATTGATACATAACCTATATAAGTTACATAATAATATTGTAAAAATGATATTTAATGTTGTACAAATTATATTACTACATTTTATTTAAAATTTGTCATAAAATTATTACGTTTCTCAGTTACTTGTTTATTTACCTCTTGACAATATCTGCTGCCCTAACACTCAACGGCCACGATTTTGACCTTATTAATTAATTAATTATTTTCGTTCATTGATATTCTACTTACTATTTTATTGACATAAGATATTATTGTAAAAATGATTTTTTATGTTTCATAATCTATTCTACTACCTGTCTTGTTGGTTGTTATATTGGCAAAATATTATGACGTAGCTTATTTCACTAACTATATACCTCTTAGCAATACCTGCTGCCCCAATATGCATTTGAATGGATACGGTCCTCTTATTTATTATTATGTTTCTTTATTTGTAGATTTGTAACTGACATAAACACATTTTTAAAATGCACTTTAATAGTTGATAAATTAATTTTAGTATCTTTATTTTTGATTGTTTCATTTGCAATATGTCGTAAAAATCGTGACGTTTCTCACGTTATCGATTCTTTACCTCTCAACAATATCCGCTGTCCTAATACACAGACCACGATTTTAACTTTATTTATTATCTTCGTTATTTTGTAAGTTTAGTTTTTCTCTGACAATAGCAGATTGTAAAAATGAGATTTAATGTTTCATAAACTAATTTACTACTTATTTTATTGATTTATATTTTGGAAAGATCTCGTAAAAGTTATGACTTAGTTGAGCTCTTTGACTATAAATATTATAAATAAATAAATACCTACCGCCTTAATACATAAAACGTTGGATCTTTATAATTTTTTTCATTATCTTTGTTTATTGCTATATTTAATATATAACTGATATAAGAATATTTTAAAGTTTCTGTCACTTGGTATTTTACCTCTTAGTAATATCTGTTGCCCTAATATACAGTGATTATGAGTTTACCTTATTTAATCATTTCGTTCATTTGGTATTTTAATATTTCACTAACAGACCGATATTTAAAAAATGATCTTTAATGGTTCATAACATATTTTAATACGTCCTGTCTTATTGATTGCTATATTTGAAATATCTCGTATAAGTTATGGCGTATCTTGATTCTTTGACTACGAAGGTACTTCAAAACAATAAATACCCGGCGTTCTAATAAACATTTAACTAGTTCTGGATCTCTTTTTATTTTATTTCTTCGGTGGTAATTTTACTATATAAGTGACATAGCAATATTGTAAAAAATATCTTCAATATTCCAATACATTATTTTACTGCCCATATTATTGATTGACTTATTGAAAATGTGTCTTATACATCGTGACATTTCTCACTTACTCGATTATTTACCTCATCAATATCTGCTGACCTAATACACATTGACCACGGTTTTTACGTTATATATTCTCTTGGTTCCTTTGAAATTTTATTATTTCATTGATATAAGGATATTGTAAAAATAATATTTAATGTTTCATACAATTTTTTTTACTACCTCACTTATTGATTGTTATATTGGAAAGATCTCGTAAAATTATGACGTAGTTTAGTTCTTTGACTCTCTTTTTCTCTCTCTTTATATATATAATAATAATATTCGGGCGGCAGTTATTGTGAGAGGTATATATATATATATATACCTCTCACAATAACTGCCGCCCGATTATTATTATTATTATTATTATTATTATTATTATTATTATTAGCACCGCGTCTTACTACTCGTATTTTGACGGACGTAAGAATATTCTAAAATTAACATCAAGGTTTTTCACAAATTATTTTACTACTTTTATTAATAATTTTTTTATTGGAAATATAACCTATAGTGGAAATAGTGACGTTTATCATTTTCGTTATGTAATACCTCTTAGTAATATCTGCTGCCCTAATACACAATGGCCAAGATTTTAACCTTACTTTCTTCATTCAGTTGGAATTTTAATATTATATCAATATATCTTTTTTATTATCTTTGTTTATTGGTATATTTACTATATAACTGACAAAATTATTGTAAAAATGATCTTTAATATTTAACAAATTATTTAACTACCTTTATTATTGAGAGTTTTATTGCAAATATGTTGTAAAAATCGCGAGGTTGCTCAGTTTAAAACAATCATTTATTTACCTGTTAGAAAAATATCTGTTGACCTAATATACACAATGACCACGATTTTGATCTTGTATATTCCTTTCTTTCATTTGACATTTTAGTATTTTATCGACTTAAGAACATATTAAAAATATCTTTAATATTTCCTAAACTATTTTACTAAATGTATTATTGATTGTTATATTGGAAATATCTCGTAAAAGTTATGGCTTTTATTATCTACTTGACTATATACGGCTTAACAATACCTGCCGACCTAATACAAAATGAAATGGATCTTAAACTCTTTTATATATATATATTTTTTGGTAATTTTACCAGATAACTGACATAAGAATATTGTAAAAATGATATTTAATATTCAATACATTATTTTACAACCTTTATTATTGATTGTTTTATTGGAAATATGTCGTAAAAAGCGTTATGTTTTTCACTTACTCGATTATTTAACTCTTAGCAATATCTTCTGCCCTAATACATATTAACCATTAATTAGACGTAATTTATTCTCTTCTTACATATGGAATTTTACTATTTTACTGACATTAGGGTATTTAAAAAATTATATTTAAAGTTTCATAAACTATTTTATTATGTTTATTATTGTTAGTATTATTGAAAATGTGTCGTCAAAATAAATGGGGTTTTTATATACCGTAATCATAAACAAAACATTGTTTCCCTTGCCTAGCAGCTTATTCTGGATTGAAAGCGAACGACTAAATATTTTACATTAGGAACGTGGAGCCTATGGAGAATTAAATATACCTTACGTTTCAAGAAACCCATCTTGTTTTCTATAAGAATATTCAATTATTTAGCTTTGCTCCAATACTCTTCATAATCGTTTCAAAATCTGTGTGTCAAGTTGGACTGTTATTTACAAGTATGAGACTGTAAGCCAACTGAGTCAATTGTACTGTTCCTAAAAAAGTAAAAAACTACACTAATTTCCACTAGTAATATAGACATATAAATCAAATAACGATTAAGTGGTGCGCAAAACAATGAACATAAAGATCCAACAACAGAATATTCAAATATAATTTTACCATTGGTTGTTATTGCACAATCAAAACATGAGAAGCAGTATAAAATGTCATTTCAATCTGAACTTCCCGATTACTAAACTTAAGGTGTTGAACCCTTTTTGTATATATTTTCAAATGAGTCACAAACGTTTTAAATGATTGTTTTTGTTTGTGAACACTAGTAAAAAAACTTCTAGCCACTTATGATTTTTTAATAATAAACTAAATTATATATATATTTATAAATATAATCATTGTTGAAAGAAATTGCTTAGCATTTTAAATAAATACATAATTTACACGCTCAAGATGTTTTTGTATAATGTGTCATACCGCACAATAGACAGGAATTAGATCTGAGAACATAGAAACAAAATTCTACGCGCGATCACCAAACATCTAATTGTAACTTATCTATATATTTCATTTTCCACTTGATTGAATTTGATTCAGCTATCACGACTGATTTTGTGGATAACCATCATTTGTCAGGTTGTGGTACACGAGAATATATATTTATACTAGTTACTCATATAGCCTATAGCAATGACAGGGAACCTTTTCTATATAGGGGTGTGTGGGGGATTTGCAAATACGTTCTCTCACACACACTATCACTCACTCACACTGACTCTTTGTTCAGGTTGTAAGCAGATATCTTTTATTGTAATGAAGTAGGGATGATAAAGCTATTGTTTAGAGGAAATATACCCGCATTCACGCGGAGAAAGAGTGGGAAACTATCTAAGAAAATACACTCTGAGTACACAAGACTGGGATTCGAACCCTGATCTACCCGTCATCGACCATCCAGTCCAACACAAGAATGACACGCGTGACCGTCTGATTTGTTAATAAAGCCAGCAAGTGTGTGTAGGGGGCCGGGGTGACATGAGTTTTCCCCCAACTTTGTTTGAAAATTGGAGACCTCTGGAAGTTATCGAAGTTTTTTTTATGGTAATTTATATTCTATTAGTCCTCAAACAACCCAAGCATATATTATTTAAAATTTGGTTTTGTGTGCTGAGCGTCTTACTGTCTGTAGGGGCTGGCTATACACAACTTAGACTGAATTAAAGAAACAGAAGTGGAAGCAGGCCCGAATTTCCCACTAGGCACTGGCTTATATTATTATTATTATTAGCACCGCGTCTTACTACCCGTTCGGGTTATACGCACTTACGCTAATGTGTAATGGTATGGTGATTGGGAGATGAACTGAAGGACCTAGAGTTTAACGTGGAATCCGAACCACGGTGGAGGCCTGGCATTCCTCACATTCACAAGATGTCTTGTCAGAGGTGAAGGAAGGGTTTGGTAATCAGATAAATCTGTGCCGGGACCGAGGATTGAACCCCGGCCTCCAGCATAGAAGTCTGACACCTTACCCCTAGACCACCAGGTCACCCACTGGCTTAGAGCGCAACTCGATAAGGGACATAACAGAGTCGAGAAAAAAAAACAGCAAGAAATTACTTTGAACATTTTTCCAAACTTCTTTTCTTGAATGTTCCACTTGCTTGAAACCTGTTGGTATTCGTTTTGCACGTAATGGTTGGAGCACTCGCGGTTTTGAATAATTGGATTTTTTTTAAGCCTGATGACCTTGAGCCCTCATTAGTTGATGAATACTTGCACATACAGCTGATCTTAGTATAAAAAGCCCCAACAATCTAATATATTTTATCTTAACAGAACTAAGCATCATAACGACATTGTAGATATGTATCCCAATCAGGGATGGCCCATAGGGACCACAAGATCCCGGCCCCATCAACATTTTTTGAACAGAAAAACATATTTTTTCTTTCTTTATATTTTATAACATATTTTGTTAAAAAAAAACATTAGTATGAAGTGGAGCACCATTCTCTACATACAGTGAATAATTATTCGATTCGTTATACAGTATTCCAGTCCCAAGAGGATTAATTACTAGCTACAATCGTCACGCGACTGTAGAAGCGCTTGAGACTCCAATGAGTAAATGGAGAAGTTGACATGGTCCAGCCCTTCTCAGATAAGCCCCGTCATCCAGTGGAAGATCTTTCTCAAGGCCATTCCACTCCGTACTTCCCAGTAGTGCGTCGGGCCCACAATTCGATAAAGATGGTTTTTATTTTGTTTTACCGCTCATTTAGAATGTGTTAAGACCCAATAAGTAAGGTGACAAGTGAAAGTGAGTAATTAAAATTAATAAAGTAGATTCTTTATTAAAAACTCCGATTTTTCATTAAAACAGCAAGAAAAACTTTAAATTAAACGGCTAGGAACACATCAGTCTAGTGACTTTACATTTATGCAGGTGGATGGCAAGAAAAAAAATAACTTTTTATAATGTTTGGTTTGGCAAGAAATTTTGGTTTACTGTGAGCTGTTTATTATTTGGTGGTGTGGGGTTGTGGACAACGTTAGGCTGTAAGGATCTAAAACATTTAAATGATAGAACTAAAAATACATGAGGAATGTGCAATTCATTTAGAAAATGTATGCAATATTTACTCTTACAAATTTTGGAAGAGTAAATATTGGATTGCAGTTAGATTCCGGGATCGGAGTGTAGTTTCAGTACGGGAAAAAGAGTCAAAACATTCCTTAGGAACACCATGGGACGAATCCTGTTAAATTGGATGGCTGTTTGTTCATTGTTCTATACATAAGGAAGAAATTGCTGCATCTCCAAACTTCAACAACAGATTCATCTATATGTTTGTCAGTCAGAAGAAGATACGTGCCCAACTTTTGTACATATAATGAAATAGTATCCATCCCTTGGCAAGTTTAATTCAAAACCTGTATTATTTTATTCTTTCTGTTTGTAGACATGTTTAGTGATTTTTAAAAAATAAGAAAATTTGAATGAATTTAATTTAATATTTTAAAACGTGGTTAGACAAAATCATTACCGGTAAGCTTTTACCTGGCTTCAGTAAAAATAAATATAACGCACCGTCATTTTCCATAAATGTGGGATTACAATTATAGCATAATCTAACCTGAGGCGCTATCTTTGGTTAGGTTAATAGTTTACTTTTGTAATACCTTTTGTTAGGTTTGGTTTTGCAACACTTTAGCTGCCTTCTATTCTCAAGCATAAAATATTTCTGGAAACCAACACAATAATTGATTATTCAGCACTTTTAAAGGGTATTTACCATAAACAAATAAAACAATTTTTTATCAAATTTTACCCTTGAAAATGTCACCTAGCTTATTTGTAAATTCGTATTTTTGATATTTTTTATTAAAGTTTAAAAAAAAACGATGTCATACTTACTTTACGCATACGTACAGCATATACAGCATAGACCTATATGATTTCTTAAAACTTTAAAATGCTTTCCTTCAAAATTTATACCCTTTTCCTTTATTAGGTGTATATATATAAACAATTTTTCGCCAAACGTCACTAATATAGCTTTAAAATAAATATATTTATTTTAATTAAGCTTTGCACATTTCTAGTTTTAAAAATGATTTTGATGGAGGGCCTGTCTTTGGCTACATTACCAATAATATCAGAAAGGGAACGAAACATATTCATAGGAGGAAATGCTTCCTTACCTATCCCGGTTCCACCGCTATTGCTCTTTAGTGACAAACCTGATGGTCGTGTGTATGTGTCATTTTTGCCCGTTACATCAAATGGCAAATGGAAAATAGGCCACAAGATATATTAGTTTGCTCGCGTGGTGAAGTAATGTCAGTTTTATCACAGTACCGCGGCACGGCTAGCAGATTGTCAGGCACAAGTGTCCTTGTGTGACGTCATCCAGCACCTGTTTCACCAAACCCAATGTGATGTACTCGGGTCAGTGAAGTGTGAGGTGTGCAGTTAAAGCAGTTTTTTTTTCACTCGCCGAGCAAACGACGCGTACAGTCAGACAATACACACACGGTGACACATAACGGGGCACAGATGGCGTCAAACGGCCAACTGCAGCAGTTGTTCCGCGCCTGCGACTCGTCTGGCCGCGGTTACATCGGCCGGGATGAGTTTAGAGAGCTGTGTACCGGGTTCGACATCCCACCACGAGACGCAGATGTGATTTTCCGGGACTTGGATCACGACGGAGACGGGCGGGTGAGTCTGGACGACTTCGCGTGGGGGTTCCGAGACTTCTTGTCCGGCTCTGGAACGTCGCGACGGGCGTCGGTCCATCAGGGAGAAGAAATAGCGCGGCAAGCCAGCACGGCGTGGGCGTCTCTCATCGCTGGAGTGGGACAAGACACCGTCCACCATTTTCTCAACACCAGGTGAAAGCACTTACCCCATAAACCGGGGTATTTGCCCTGGAACTAGCAACGTCTGGGGATATATATGTATAGGGTGGGGTGAAAACAATTAGATGATTAGTAACTTTAAAATTAACACTTTTATTGAAAAGTAAATATTCACTATCTAAATAAAAGCAAACTACATACCACACTTTTTTACTTTTTGAAGATAATGTCACTTAGGTGAGCCCCTACCGGACGTCAGGCAAACCTCAGCACGATGTTCATCACTTTCCTCAGCGTAGATCATCTAATTGTTTCCGCCCCAACCATTCTATATGTATATAGCACCACGTCTCACTTCCCATTCGGGTTATATGCATATTATTATACTAATTACAATAATGTGTTAGGGAGGATGAAAGTTGACTTTAGAAGAAGTGTGCCCGCATTTACGTGGAAAGAAAGTGAAAAACCATTTAGAAAAAAACAACTTTAGTACACCAAACTGGTATTCGAACCCCTGATGTCCCTGGCATCGGCAATCCTGTTTATTGCAAGAGTATCACCTAGACCAACAATATTCATCCTTTTTAACGCGCTGAACACTGAACAAGGCACACCATCAGTTTTTAAGGAGAAATTTTATCATTAAAATAACGAGTAATAAGATTTTGTTTGAAAGTTTAATAGCTAACATTCTAATAACGGTGTTATTTTTTAAAAAAATTCGATAATGGACTTAAAAAGATTAATTTTTATTCCACATTTACTCAATTTTTTTCCCACTTATTTTTATCTTCCCCCAAACTCCCGTGGCACTCCTGCTGACCCTTTACTGGCTACTATTTCTATTGAAGAACAAATGGCCTATCATATGAATTTAAAATAACCTGTGAAAATGCTGGCAAGGTCAAAGGCAAGGGAAGTACATTTTCGAGGGAAATAAAAACAGTAAGTAAAAATTCACCAATAATGAGTTATTCAATTTCTTTTAAAAAAAGATTTCCTCTCCTTTGTGTTATGAATTGTTATCCCTTACATATTAGATATTTATTTCAAAGTATTAAACTGAAAATCTTAACTACTTTTGTGTCTATGAATTTGATGACCGGGGGAAGAGGACTGATGGAGAACGATAAAAGTTTATTTTGTGATCATGTTCCATGTCATATTCTCTCAATTCAGGATATTTTTCTCATCGTACCGGTTTCCAAAAGTCAATGCCTGTTTCTTGCCTGGACTGAAAAAGGAATCAATTAGCATATGGCAATATTGCAATTGGAAAGTGTCTTGCTGTTTTGAAATGTTGCACTTCATCGGGTTGTTAAATAATATCAATTGTGGCAGCGTCCCGCATGTTCATGAAGTTAGAAAATTGCTTATCGAATTGTTCCAAAAGCATGTCTAAAATTGGGACACAGAACTTGAAATCAATGTCATGGCTTTCCTCCATTAACTGTTTGCATGAAGGGAAGTGTAAGAGGTATCCATTGTTGAGGATGGATTTTAAAATATTTAGTCGTAGTGAGTGAAGTCTCTTAGAACACATGCACAGAGTATATTCACAATTGAGTATTTTGTTTAATATAATTTCAAGTTGTGTGGTTAAGAATGCATGGCGTACTATGTACTCACCTTATATAAAAAAGTATGAACATATATACGAATCAGGAGTTCCGTGGCCAAAACCACTAAGGTACAGTTTCAAACAATGCGTAGCTACACATTACTATTTAAATTAAATTATTTGGACTTAGAAAATATTTTTACTATGTAAGGTAAGGTTAGATTTTCATAAACACTGCACAGTTATACAAAGCAATATTAGGTTAGTTTGAGTTAGTTTTCTTTTAAATACGACCAAACACATTTATGTTAGTTTAAATTACTTTAAATATTTATTTATTTTAATTGTCCTTTTTGTGATTTAGATGTCCCATATGTATACATAATTGGCAAATAGTTAATTGGGGGAATCACGTTCTTTAACATTTTAAGCACCCCTGTTCAGAATGTAATTAAGTACGAGAATGGACATTTTCGTCGTTCTTGTGTAACCCTACACATTTTATAAAAAATATTTATTATTATTTAATAAAAGGGATCTAATAAAATATGTGTATAGTTGGTTAAAATGCATTTAAACTATTTATTTAAAAAGTTTTAACAAATTTGAAACTCACTTTTCAAAAATTATGTTTTAATCTCAACGTTAATTTTTAGTAAAAATATTTCTATTTTATACGCTTAACAATTTTTATAAGTATAGTTCAATAGTTTATGCTACTCTGTGAACCTAATGTGCCCCCTCCCCTTTTATCTCCATTCAGTAATAACAGTCGGGGATAGAAACAAGAGAGTTATTTTATTCAGGCATCAAATTACATACAGCTCAATGAGAGAGTGAGACCGTATAGCGTTAGGCATTGTACATATATATATATATATATATATATAATAGACAAACATTAATTTAACTGCCATGAATTGGATAAATGAGTCTTAGAAATAAGCCAGATCCCAAACGGAATCATATTCTGAGAGACAAGTTGTTGAAGGTAATTTCAGACTTAATACAATAATCTTGCCCATAAATAACTCAAAAATACATTAAACAATTTATACTAAATTGACCTTCAAATTAATCTCAAATAGTCCTGCCATAGTAACAAATTTATCATCAAATAGAGCTCCAGATAAAATGATCGGTCAGGAAAGCTATCCAGCAAATACTTATAAGTATTAAGTTACCCTTAAGTGACAGTTCCCATAGGCTAAACAATAACAGTATAGTCTCATCCAAAAATTGGGTAAGAAAAGTTTCAAACCAAGGAACAGGATCCAAAGGTCTCCCATAGGGATCGTAATAAAAGCGAACACGGTTTTAAATAACCGCCCAAACATATTAAATATTATCAAGGCTTTTTAGAACCCAAAATTTACTAAGTCCATATAGTGCCAATATTTATTAAATTTTTAGTATTACTAGTCCAGAACAATAATTTTGAATATAATAGAACATTTTAAGCCAAAAGGCAATTTTGAATAACCTAACGTTTAAATCAGCCTCAAATACTAGACTATTGTTAAAGTTATGGATATTATTTTCAAGGTCAGTATGAGCCACAGGAACAAAAATGTGTATCTTGAGTTTGATTAAGATATTTTGTACCCCGTCTTACTACCCTTTTGGGCTATCCGCATTTAGCCACACTAATTGGGTAGGGATGAGGAAGGTTAGGTTTAAGGGAAATGTACCCACATTTACGCTAAGGGCAATTAAAGATAAAACATCCTCAGTAGATTGATCTTGGATTCAAATTCCGATCTTCCCTTCACCAGTGAAATGGACTAGATGAGATTTACGTTTAGTCGCGTAACCAAATATTCGGGCATGAAATTGTTTAAAATTAATTATTTTTAATAGTCTGACCTATCTTTGACCCACTTTAAAAAAATTATATTCCGATATCAACCTCTTATTTTTATCATTTCATGTTTCTTTAGTAATTAGACAGCTTTTATCAATGTAGATATTAAAACTGAGTCAGCTTTTGAATGCCAACCACTTAACGTATTGTACACTCCGTCGCGATTGAAAGGTAGCAACTTAGAGGTTCAGCTCTCGAGGTATGCTATACCTCCACACATGACGGCAAATGGAAGGCCTTAAGTCCTTAAATTATTTCTTGACTGTTGGGAAGGAGTGATGGGGGAGAGGTTATGTCTTTTAGCGATGCCAAAATGGTTTGATTTACTAAATTAATTGTACTTTACTGGTATTATAATGATTAAATCAATAATTATTACTTACATACTAAGTTAATTAATTATGTTTGCTCTCATTAACATACGGGCTGGTATTTTTTTTTAGCTATTATAAATTTAACCACGTCAAACTTTATTTGGGCACTGTTACCAATATTGATTTGTTTTACATAGTGACATAAAGCAAGTCTCCCCTCTTCCAGAATCGTCATTACTGTTTATAGCCAATTATAAATTTATTAATGATTAATTTTTATATTCTTCACATGTAACGTAAATAACAGATTAACTCTATGAGATTTTTACTTTATTTGTAAGAAGCTTCTGTAATTTAAGGGTCCCAATCCTGATTACAATTATTTTATATTATTTACGTGTGGACCAAAAAAAAGATATTTGATAAAATTTTATCCATTGGACATATTTTAGTTATGAAAGTGAGTTTATTTGTTTCTTCAAAGTTATTATGACAGTGTATAACTTTGTAGGACCATAGTTCGACTCCATACTTTATTTAATGTCACCATAGCGGATACAACATAACTATTAGTAAAAAGCTTTAATAATTAATACTTTGGTTGAGAAAAAGTGTATTTTATTAAGATTAACGTTGATTATCATTTTCTAATTAATTTAGTGTATAATGTTAGCTGTAATTATTTTTGTCTAATCTTTTTTTTACTAAATCAATTTTGGAAATCCAGACATTAAAACTGGCCATGTCGTAGGCCAGTTTTAATATAATATCAGAGTGAGGAGGTTTAAATAATAATTGAAGAACAAGGATAAATATTGTATTTGGTTTACGAGCTTAAAACCACTTTACATTATAGCACTTCTTTTTAAAGGTTTGAAATATAAATTTATTTAAATAAAAAACTATTGTAGCTCTGTACTGTTTTTAAAAATATCTGTCTATAGCCAAATATACCTGAAACTTCATAACTGATTGCGGTGAATTTATTTCTATTCGTTAGGATGTCTGCTAAGGAAGGATCTCTCATACACACAGTCAGGATTTGATATTCCTTTAAAGATACGGCCGGATTTATTTATATCTGTAACTTAGGATCTATGAAACCGATTGCAATGTAGTTGTTTTGGTAGAATATTTATCCAAGCAAGTTTTAGCTTTTGTGTTGTGAGTCTCGGTGAAGGACTATCCGGATATTTGTGAACAATTGATCCCGTATTTAATTATATTCTGTGTAAAATCAACCAGGCGTAGTTGGCTAACGCGATATTTGTGTGTTGTGTTAGACTGCTGAGGACGGGTAGACCTAGATTCGAATCTCGCTCGGGTGAACTGGGGCTGATTTTTTTCTAAATGGTTTACCCCTTTCCCTCCACGTAAATGCAGTTTTACTTCCTCTATATTCAACCTTCCCAATCCCAAGCCTATTAGTTTAATTAGTACTTTAATGTACAACCCGTACGGGTAGTAAGTCACGGTGATAAAAAAAAAAGAAGTGCAGCACACATACACTTTTTTTTTTATGGATGTTCAAAATATGCAAAGTTGTAAAATTTAGGCGATCAAGAATTAATAATTGAGGAGCTCAAGGTGATAAAAGGTCATTCATTATAACGAAGGCTATAATTAAAAAAAAAAAAAAGATCACCTTGAATTTAGGTGAGCTATTAGTAACTTATTGTTATTTGGTGTTTCGAGTATAGAAATTTGATGTAAAGTTATCTTGTATGGGCTTTGGAACTATCAGAATATATTGGATCATTTCGAAATTGTGATGCCATTTAGCATACCTATATAAAGTATTCAAATTAGTAATGGTAGTTATATTTTTTTTCTTAGCATCGCGTCTTACTACCCGTTCGGGTCATACACTTATGTAATATTTACGCTAGTGGTTTTAGGGATTGGAAGCAAATCTTTAGTGAAAGTGTACCCGCATTTTCGTGAAAGGAGAATACAAAACTATTTTGGAAAAAACTACTCTTAGTGCACTCGATCAAGATTCAAACCTCACTCTCCCAGTCATCGGCAGTCTAATCTACTGCGAGAGTAGCACCTTAGACAATGCGGCCACTAAACGGGGTAACGGCAGATATAGATTTATTTATATTATTTTTTATATATAAATTATATATTCTTAAAATACAACTCAACATGTATAGTAACGTTACAAAGATAAAATATATACTAAGCAAGATATATATATCTCTTTGAACTTAGGGGAACGCATCACTTCTCTACCAACACAGTTAATCGGCCCCACCTTTTCACTGAAGACTCGGTGGAGAAGGGGCTCTTAAGGAAACAATTCGAGCTATTTTATTATATACATATATATATATATATATATATATATATATATATTCTAATGTACCGTTGCCCAGGGGACGCCCGAATGTACTAAACGTACTGTACATCCTTTTCGCGGGAGCTCTTTCCATGCTCCGATGAGATTAGGTGATGTGATGGTGAATATGAGGGTTTGGAACCAGTGGAAACACTTAAATCCAACTTAAGCCTAATTAACCAAACCCTGGTGACCGTTAGGGTAGTTTCCCTTTCAGTAAAAATACCCATGCTAATAGCCGTTAATCAAACACTGGACTCTAAGGTTAGAGCAAGGTGCTCTGACCAGTAGACCACGGTTGCATTTGATATTTATTATATATTAAATAAACTAAAAGTATATTTTTAAATATAATAACAATATTAATGGCTAAAACACTTTAAAACGCTGCGCAGAAACAGTTTTTGCCTTAATTAACATATCATTTGATATAAATAGTAACGGCACAGTTAAAAACTAGAGGTTTATTTACTTTTTTACACTGCTGTATTTAACGAATATTTTCTGATTATAGCAGCATACAACTTTTGAAATAACTTGATTTTAAAATTTAAAAAAGTACCCTCTCACTCAGTGCTTATTCATTACTGTGATAGGGTACGCTATGATTACATTAGTGATAAATGTTTCAATCATTTTGGTTTATTTTCTAGAGGTAAGCTAAGTGTAAACGTTTTACTCATCTTTATTTATATATTTTGTTAAACAATAATAACAGATTTTTTCTACTCTTTCAAAAGTTTAAATATTGGTTTTAATTTTTTTGGCCTTCTTGGGACTTACCCATTTATCTTGAGATCTGGACGTTTATCGGAAGAAAGTGGGCCTAACATAGTAGAACTTACAAGGATTAATGTGGGATAAATTTATAAACAAATGGCTTTGCTACTACAAGATGACTTTTTTTTCTCTCTCTCTCTCTCGTATTTTTTGTTACGTGGGCATTATAATCCTGTATCACTATTTGAAGATAGCAGGCTATCTTCCACACCCTAGCTGATAGATTTTTGCTGATAGAAATTATGAGAATATTGGTTTTAGTAAAATGATTGATTCCCGCCATTAGAACATCAATATTTAACTATCAGATCATGATAGCGATTGCCGACCTCCATTCATAGAATTCAGCTATAATGTTGAAATATTCTGTTTATTCGGTTTAATCAATCAAATCAGGCATTTTATATCATTCGTGGTGTAAATTTTATGCTGGATGTGCACAACCATTATGGACGCATATCTATAATGGATGGTTAGTAATGCTTCTTTTGATGTGATGAGCAATATTGAGGATGGATTATAATTATAATGAGGGATAGGAATGGCCATGTTTGGATTATAAAAACATTTATTTTGGCACAAGGCAATTTTTAGGCTAGAGCCACAATTTTATATGCTAGAGGTAGCGTGTTAGTTAGATTTGAAATTTTACTCGTATTCTGAATAAGATCAAATAATTTTGAAGCCTTCTCCCATTTTGAGTATGATTGGTAAATGTAAGATTAACCTTGTATTTTAATTCTTGAATAATCATGTTGATTTTAGGATCACAATATGTGGGGTTGTTGGCCATTTTAAAGTAGGAGTCACCTGCTTCGAGGGCCGCATGATCTAAGGCGATACTCTCACAGTAGACTAGACTGCAGGTGGTGGGGAGATCGAGGTTTGAATCCCGTTCCTGTGCACTTAGGGCGGGTTTTCCAGAAATGGTTTTACACTCCCGCCACACATATGTGTGTACACTTCCTATAAAATATAGCCTTCCTAATCCCTAAAACCACGTGCGTAATTAGTACATGAGCGTATAACTCGAACGGGTAGTAAGACTTGTTGGTAAAAAAAAGGGGGGAGGAGTGACGATTTTATAGTTGATTTGTCTACCGATTTTAGGGTGAAAAAACGTTTATGTGTTTGGACATTTTGACAATAGGACAAATAATAGTAATTATCTCTGCCATTTTGAATGGATGATAAACTGAAAATAATTAAGGTAGAAGGATTTGAAGGCTTAAGTGGTCCAATTAAATGGGTTGAGTGGCCAAAATAAATGAGCAGTCATGTTAAATGTATGTATTAGGGAATATAAATTTGAAAGATACCAGAGATATAAAACTACAAAGTTAAATGGATGTTAGCAAATTATCAAATATAGTAAAGTTAAATAGAGACATACAATATAATTAAAGGCCAGGCTAGTTTTGATGATTTATTGACACATTAAATGTATATAAAATTATAACTGAAGGAGAACAGCCAAGATAAATTAATAGACTACCTAAGTTAAATGGATAAAACCTATAAGTTAAATGGAGCAATGCCAAGTTTAATGGAAGAGAATGCTCAAGCTATGTGTACAAAGTTACCAAGTTAAATAGATTGTATGTTGGATGAGTAAATCAATTTTGTTAAATTTATTTATCCACAATGTTGCAAATATGGATCTTCCATTTGGGTTATCAGGTGTGTACCCTAAATTATATTGATTAAATAGAAATAGCAATTGGCTTTCCATATTTTTTTTTGTTGACACACTTTTCCCATAATTTATCCAAACGATCGATTTTTTACTAAAATATAAGAATTTGAGCAACGACATATGCACAAACTTGTTTGATTCCTTGATGACAAATATGATATTACTTACTCTATGGCATTAGGAACTCGAAAGTTCATTGCCGTACTTACAAAAGTACGCCACCTATTCCTATCTTGAGCTAGTTCTATCCAGTCAACCTCATTACATCCCTTCTCTTTTGGTTCCATTCTAATGTTACAAGGAATATATAAAGTAGCCTTGTTATTTTTAGTTTATACAATAAATCACAGGGGATAGTAACCAAATCTTAAATTATGTTTAAATATTAATCCTTTTTTGAATTAAATTGTGATACAAAACGCGAAAGTAGTCTGATTAATACACAATGTCAAAATAAAAATGTAGTTTGAACATGGCTTAAAAGCTGACATTTCTCTTGATGATAAAGTTGCAACTTCTCTATGCACCATACTTTGAGCTCTTGCCTGTTGCTGCTAATAAAATCTATAAATTAGTATTATTATTTTTACTATATAAAATAAGCCATATGGTGTAGTAACAGTAGACCCGAACGGGGTTGATCCATGACCTCACCGTTTTCAGCAGAATAGTCTGTTTGCGAGATTGGTGTCTTAGACCATGCGCCCACCGAAGCGGGTTGGTTCTATGTGGATTCGTTTTACTACACAACACAATAGATCGAAAACATACATCATGACATGGATTTTAAAGCGCTATTTATACATCTGAAAATGGAATATTTTGATAATAAGCTGTTTGCTAGTTCGCTTCACAAATCATAATTGGTCAACATACATGAATTATTCTAATAACCTGTGAATTTCTGCGCCACTTAAGCAGATTCTGCTCTCAATTTTCAGTAAATGTGGGAACCAAACTTTAATCGGAATTGCTATTTGAAATTTCTAATTATGTAAATGGCTTTAATGGTATTGCTTAAAATGTATATCTAGGGAGTACTGGGAATGACAAATAAAATTGTAGAGGTAATCATTCTTTGGGGTCAAACTCTTTTTAAGGTTAGCTTACTGATGATTGTTTTTTTAAATATGAATATTAAATATGTTTTTAGGGATTCTGTTCAAAAATGGGCAATTGATAATTTTTTTTACATTATATTAATATATGTGTATAGTAGTTTACTGATGACTTGATTTTTGACAAAAACTTTTTTTTATGAAAATTGCTCTAGTGGTTTTGTTCCAAATTGTTATTGGTATACAATTTTACATGATCAGTACTAATGTATGTTTATTTTTTTAAATACATTATTTTAAGTGTGACAACTTATAGAAAATTGAGATTTTTCAAAACTGGCCTTGAAGTTGAGTTCAAAATGGATATCTGGGAATAGTTTTTCATGAAAAATGAGCATACTTTTTACTTTCATAAACTAAAAATAATTTTAGGGCGGCTTACAAATAACTTATGAAAATTTTAAATAACAAAAAATTAAGCAATTTGTTTTAAAATGTATGTATAAAGAGTGTTAACTGTTTATTGTGATTAACCAGACGATGTGTTTGTTTTTATGCAAAACTTAATTAAGGGGCGTTCACAGAAAACCTACTTTTGAAAATGTTCATCCACGATATAATACACAATATAATAATTTTTGGGTGGTTGTGTCATACCAATTATTTTATTTAAGCCTAGCATAGCAACATAAATATTAATCAAGGTCCCAAAAATTATATATTTTTGAACAAAATCTTACTAATTTAAAGAATACAAATCGCTCCAGAAAGAAAATATGTTTAGATTATTAAAAACCAACTAGAACATCCTTAAGCTGTAAATATTTAAATAGTGTATTTAAACGTATAATTGAATGAGATGATAGAAGAATGAATTCTCTGTGTACTTAAAAAAATCGTTACCTTAATCATTTGTGAATTGCTCCAAACGTAGGTTTTATATTTGAGCCGTGTCTGTGTATGGCTCCTGTTATTCCTTTAAAGGAGGAACCCCACTATGACAAGCCAGCACGGCACTGCAACGGACAGCAAAGCAACGGAACGGCAAGAAATGCTTCCCCGATTATTATATCCGTTGACCTAAAACGGCCAGTACATCTGTGACCACAAGGAGGTGAAATGATTTTTTTTTTCTTTCAAATTTGTGTCTTTGATTATGTAATTATGAGCTTAGACGAACCTCTTACAGAAGTTGTGAGAGAGTTCCCATTCATACTCATTTTAAACAATGAATAGTTCCTTAACAAAAGAAGACAGTGAAGCAGTTTATAAAACTTTTTTCAAGACATACGAAAATACAAGAACACATAGTTTCATCTTTTGACAGATCTGGAAAATGATAGTGGAATTCACCATATTCCTTTCTCATCTTAAATATCTCATGCATCCAGAACATGTGTTTATGATGCTTTTTTTTTTAACGTTCTTCCCCCTCCGTACAAACTGCACCTAAAACTATGAACTCTTCGGATTATCTCTTCATTTCAACTGGAACTTGCAAATAGTTTCTATTAACGTGGTGACTTGCCTTTAAAGTGATGTGTTACGGCACAAAAGTGGCGCCACGCACCCCTGGACATAGTGGCCCAGGGCAGTGTCTAGGTCGGTACCTAAAACGCTCCATCCCCACACCCCAAAGGGTGGGATGATCTGGTTCAGGCCGGATACTCAGGGAGGTGAGAATTAACTCCTCCTCCCCTTCCAGTCACACATTGGTTGAACCGGTACTGGGGGCTCGTGCCCCCCACCTATCCATGGTGGTAACCGGAGCCATTAATTTCCGCTCACACAAGCGACCTTGCGATTTTTCCCATGTGTAGGGAATGGGATTACGCCCATTGCGCGTGGGAAAGTAATCCCCCACTACTCGTGCGTACCAGTGGAGACACCCATGTTCTAGCCCATGCACTAGTAACTGTCCAGGCTAGCACCGGAGCTCTAAAACGGCTCACCGCAAGAATGGTGAGGCCCAGGCCTGCAGGCCCAAAACCCCAAGAGCCAAGGCCCGAAGGCCCAGAACCCCAGGAGCCCGGACCCCACCACGCTGCCAACGCCATCACTCGTCAGCGCTTAAACTCACTGCCCCACAGAGTCCAACCCATTTCTGGGCCACCACTTCGATCAAGCTCGTGACGCGAGCTTTTGGCCCAGCCCGGTGTACTACTTATAACGAAAGTAGTCTAACGGAGGCATACCAGTCCACAGGGCCAGCCCGAGCACCTGTAGGTAATTGATGCAAGCATCAGTCTCTCTCGCACGAGAATATTGAACTCTTCATTTCAACTGGAACTTGTAAATAGTTTCTACAAACGTGGTGACTGTGCTCTACTGGCTGTTCATAGTGGGTTAACTACGGCCCTTGCCATGCCGTGCTTTGCTGTCCGTTGCCATGCTGTGCTGGCTGGTCATAATAAGTTTCCTCCTAAAGAGTTTCGTTTTCGAAGAGTCTCTTCTGTCCCGGCCTCATTGGCACTGTTTAGGCAACCTGCCATGCGGATTATTGTTTGTGCACGACTGGTTGCGAACGAGATTTTCAGTATAGTTCAGGGGTTCGATTGTCTGTGGCGAGACTAGACTGGTTCTTAAACATAAAGATCTTGTTTTCTTCTCGTGGAGCATGGGTGAATCAACGTGTGACCTAGACCAGGAGAGTTGCGTGCTATGAGCTGGATTTGTGATAATTTGTTCTATCTACGTTCATTTCGATGTAGCTAAGGATTCTTGATAAAAGATTCATGCCTTTGTTTACCGTCTAGTTAGTGGCGATATTTGGTGACTATTTTAAGAATGTTGGAGGGCGCGAGCAGGAATAACGATGAGGCTTGAGTCTTCTTTAATTTAACGGCTGTTTGTATACAGATGAACCAGAAATAAAATTCATGAATAATTTAAATAAATCTAACTTAAAATTTAACAGAATTAAGTTATTCATCGCCGTCAAACAAATGCACTTCTAAGAAATTAGTGCAGGTGTTACTGGTTTTGTTCTCTAGAACCCTCTTTAAAAAAATAGTATGGATGTCAACGGTTAGGGTTTTTGGTAAATACCCACACCAAGTGGACGGGCCGTGGGGTAGAAGGGTGCCAAAATTGGGTTAAGGGAACGAGCTGCCGACCTAGACGATGGCACACAGAAAGGCTAAGGTGAGGTGGCAGAAATGTTTAGAAAAAATGCCAATACATCATTGGGGGAGACATAATCCCTAATAAACGATTCATACAAACATACAGATCCGTCAGTTGTATTAATAAACCAGATATATACAGTATATATATATACAGTATGGATAATTCAAACTTGAAGGGACCAGGAAAAATTTCTAATCATCCAAAAATTATAATTAAATAAGTTTATTAATAGGAATTGAAAAGAAACAGAGTTAAGTTTGCAGCCAAGCTCAAACGCTTTATTTAACGTATTTGGACATAATATGTTCACAATTTCTTTAAAATATCAGAGATTTTAATCTGTTTTCCTGATTTAAGTCTCTCAGTCATAGTGTATGATACTAATTGATTTATTGACTGGAAAATTGAATCACTCACATTGATGCGACTTTTAAAAAAACGCCTGAGTTATTGGCTATGGTCCATGGCTTCTGCCGCACTCGGGATAGGCCTTTCCTGAACTACTGGAGAATTGTCCTCTTCATCACCAAATTCTCCATCCTCAGCTTGGATGTTATTGTTATAAAACTTCGGTGGTGATGTCCGCATCAGTAACTTCATCACACACTGCCACATCTTCATCCACGCTGACGAAGTCCACATAGGAGATAGCAGGATCAGGAGTAACTTCCTCCCAGTTGTCAATAGCTGGTGCATCTTCAGTCACAGTTTCTCCATTATTTTCTTTCTTGATAAAGCTAGATTTTTTAAAACAGTTCTTAATGGTCTCAAATTTCACTTGGTCCCACGCTTGCTTAAACATTCTTGAGGCTTGAAGAACGTCAAGCGAAATTTTCTGAGTAGACAAATCTCTAGCAAGAATTTTTTCAAACAACAATCGTCTGTAGAAATGTTTTAGGTTTTTAATTATTCTTTGGTTCAGGGGTTGAATAACCGATGTCATATTTGGCAGAAAAAATAACCTTTACATTTTACAAAAAGTTAACTCTGTTATGAGCAGTGCAATTGTCAATTAATAAAATGATTGTCCAATTTTGTTTGCCAAACTCTTTATAAATTTTTAAAAGCCATTTTTCAAACAGATTACCTGTCATCCATGCTTTTCTATTTGACACGTATTCCACTGGCTTTGAGTTTACATTTTTGAAGAAACGTGAGTTAGCCGATTTTCCAATCATTAACAACGGCAGCTTTTCAGAACTATTCATATTTGCTTCAACTAACAGTGTTGTTCGATATTTAATAAGCTTTCCGCCAATGCACCGTTCATCTTTAAATGCAAGAGTTTTGTCAGGAGTACACTTGTAAAAAAGTCTCGTCTCATCGTCTTTAAAAATGTTTTTCAGTTCTATGTCCTGGATCATTTCTTTCAAGTCTTCATTCCAATCATCGGCTTAACGCATATCAACAGAACCATTTCCGCCACATACAGCTTTGATGAAAATTCCGTTTAGTTGTTTGAATCCATCTAGCCACCCTGCACTCGCTTTGAATCCTGTTTTTTATATCTCAGATGCGAAATGTTCAGCCTTTGTTCTATGAAGAGGGCCACTCACTGGTAATTTCTTGTCTCGTGCTTGTTTGAACTACTTCAGTACACAATTGTCCGCATATGAGTTTTCCAGTCCTCTTAATCGTTTCCTATCTTGTCCATTCTCATTTTCATTGCTCAAATTTTTTGTTTGTTTTCCAAAAATTTTGGAAGTGTGTTAGGGGGAATTCCGAAGTCCTGTAAAATTTTATATTTCTTTTTAAGTCCCTTCTCCACTTCCTTTATCACTGCTACATTTTTAGCCCACAGTTAATGATTTATAGGACTGAGGCATAGACAGTGGCATCACGATACACTCACACACAAACACTACTATACAGTATGTATTAGTCAAAACTAAAACTAAATAACAAAACATAATAAACTCGTACGTCCCAAGAATATCGCTACGACCAATCACTAAGAACAGCGCACGTAACCTCCCAAGAGGTTAGACCTTGACTAACGGAGTATATAGCTATGTGTAAACAAAAACGTATGGGTGAGAGGGGCAGCGGGAGGGGGAGATGCGGGAAAAAGTGTACTGACCACATTCCAACGTCTCCTCCCTGTTTACAAAAATAGAACAACATGGCACTACATCTAGAAGTAGGAAAAATATACTGCATAGTACATTACAACTTATGAAAAGTTTGACTTAACCAAAACAAAATTCAAACTATCCACGATTTTTTTAACATTGTTTTAGTAACAAATTCACGGGACCAGGCAAAAAATTTGAATTAAAGACGATTTCGAATTACGGAATATCGAATTAGTCAGGTTCCACTGTGTGTATATATATATCTTAATATATATATATATATATATATCTTATACTAACATTACATTCGAGCTTAACCCAATATTTATTTATTGGAGGTATTTAACGTGCTTTTTCTAAACCGACTGATTGTTATTATTATTAGCACGCGAATTACAAACTAACTTTTATCTAGAACAGACACAACACACAGCCCTCGGTCGTTAATTCATCAATATGAAAGGGGCAACCCATATTTCACCAATTATAAAGCTTTCAGACATGTCAGGAATCGAACCCGAGACTCTTAGCCCAGTAGACAGACATACTACCGACTAAGTTAAGCTTAACCTAACAGGATTTATAAAATAATTCTAAGTGTTTTTATCAACAGTATTTTATTAAAGTATTACGTGTTTCCAATAGTTGGTATACTCATATAATAGTACCACTCTTCCTTAGTGATATTTCTTTTTTAATTACTTCAGTATTGCATTGATACGGTGATTCAAAACTATTCCTTTAATCTGAAGTGCCTTTATTTTTCAACTTAACCTGTTTAAAATATGTGAGTGTGATTAAAGCTATTTGATTTCAGTGGTCAGAAACTTGTGGAATTGTACGAAGAGTTGCAAACAGTTAATTCTTCTCCACATCTGGTGACGCAATTTGAAGGCGCTCTCACAAGTCTGCTTCACGATGTCAAAAACTTGCACGAAGAGAAAAAGAAACTCGAAGATATGTTTACTCGGTGAGTGTGATTCTCAAATGCCATGTTCATAAAAATCCACCTGCATGTCATGTATTCCGAAATTCACATAATATTTACACAATAGACCTAGTGACCTAGTGTAAAAGTTTAGATTGCTTACTACAATAAAATACAAAATTTAAGTTGCTTTAAGCGTTTTTTAGGTTTGGTTGATTGACTATCAACAAAAATGATAGTTATTTTAAAAGTGTTTGCATTCTATAATGCTGTTTAAGTGCCCATAAGATGTAGTAAATTATAATGGAATAATATTTATGTTTTGTGAATAGTTAATTTTTTCACACAAGAAAGGGGGAATTAAAACCATTAATTAAACAAACTAAACATAAAAAAATAGTAACGTTTAAATTTAATATTTTTAATTTAAACACTCCACACGTAAACTATTTTTCGATGGTCGTTTATTTTTATTCTATGTTGTTATTAAAGCACCTCACATGGTTATACACCTTAGTGACGCCATATCTCTTTAAACAATTTAACTGATTAGAAATATGTATAGAATTCTGATATAATTGGCTCATGGCTGAGTTATTGCAACACGTGACTGCATCGTCCTTTAGACGTAGACAATTCAGAAAATTGTAAACCCAGGTCTTATTTCTTAGAGTCAATAAAACCGGTAGCTCATTACAGGTAAAAGTAATTATTGTAATCTCGCTTTTGAGGAAAACAAATCAACATTTCATTAGGATAAATTATTTTATTTTTACATGTTTGGGCTATTGATGCACTATTATATCAACATCATCATCATAATATCATCAAAATCATCATCACAGAATTTATTATTAGTACTAATGTGTGCAATATTATTTAACTGGATGTAAACAAGGTTATGACAAGTCTCTATGGTTGTTTAATGTATTCATGGATAGGTTTATAAGGGATGCATGGGTTGACACGGTGGGTGTACAAATGGACAATGTGAATGTGCTGTTAGATGCAGATGATGCCGTATTAATGGTTTAAAATGAAAGTGAACTGAAGAGTGATATAAATGGTTTGAATATAGTGACAGTCAGAATGGATATTCGTATAAATGTCTCCAAAACTAAGGTGATTTTTTTTATAAGAACGGATCAGGAAATGATTTTCAGCTTAGTATAAATGGAAAATTGATAGAACAAGTGAATAATTTTGTTACTCTGAGCAGAATGTTTTGCAAAAATGGAAGTATAAATGGTTTAATTGACAGATGGGTGAATGGATCTCAGAGAGTAGTTGGATGTATGTAAATTGTTTCAAAGAATGAAGTAGTATCGAAAGAGGCAAATATGGCAGCATATAAAAATGTGTTAGTGCCATCATTGTTGTATAAATGTGAGGCGTGGGTTTGTCAGGAGAAACACAAGAGCAAGGTAAATGCGGTTGGAATAAGATATCTACGATATATATATGGAAAAACTCGTATGGACAGAAAGAGTAATGTATGGTTGCTGAAAGAGTGCGGTTTGAAAGTAGCGTCTTATGTTAGTTTGGACATTTTCAGAGTATGAGTGTGGATTGAGTGACGGAGAAAATATATGGCTGTAGAATGTGTGGATCAAATGGAAGGGAGAGGCCATGTAAGACATGGCTAAATGTTGCAGACGGATGTGTGAAAAAGTGAAACATTAATAGCTTTAAGAATAAAAGAGCATGCATATCTCGGTGTATGGATGTTGTTGAAGCGAAGGGAGTATGCAAAGGTAGGGAAGTGTTGATGAAGTTAATGAGGATGGATTAAGTATTGAGTTTTAAAAAATCTATATGTACAGTTTCTTACTTTACCTATAAGGGAAAAGCGTAGTTAAATACGTATATAAACATTTTTCATATTTTCCAGAGGCGTTCGTTTTTATTTGTTCGTATAAGAGATTTTTCTTTATTTCCTTACAATATTTTAAAGAAATATTAAATAAATTGCATTGTGAATAATCATACTAATAAGAATATATTGTTTCCTGAAACTATATATTGGAAATGTATTCTATTAAGGTGAATTTAGTTTAATATATTGTATCGCATAGTACAAACAGTCAAGGTAACATTGCCACAGAGTTAGGCAGAGAAGAAGTGTTAAGAAAAATGATACTAAATAACTTTGGTTGTTCAGAAAGTGGTGGGCCACAAGACAATGGTGGCTCTTTGGATGGCAGTGCCCTTTTACTAAAATTTGGAATAAAGGAAAATATAATATGATACATATTTGAATATTAAATCATCATATTAAATCATCTAGGGTAGTTTTTGGTCATTTACCAAAAGGCTAGTAATTTTTGTGTCTATAATGAATTTAATAATAATAATCACATAATAAAAATGACACTAACCAAGAGCTAAGAGTAAAATAAAGATGGGGATAGGGAGGAGTAAGTAAAGTCACTAGCTCGTCGAGAGATACAAAGCTAATGGAGTCAGGGCTTAGTTCTGTTTCTTCAAGGAGAAATTTTGCATTTCCTGAGTGGATTCATAGAGAAATTAACTTGGTCTATGGTGTGGTGAATTGCGTTTATTGACGTGTTTGCAGGGAGAAGGAGGGCCACTTAGCACATCTACAGCGATTAGAGGAAGAGCTGGATGTGCATGTGGCTCAAGTAGAAGAGCAAGCTCGTGAAGAAGCACGCTCAAGGTTTGAGGCAGAAAAACGAAACTTGGAGGATCGATTAGAAACGGAGACAGCTGAACTACAAGCACACCTTCGTCTCTTTCAAAAAGTAAATATGAGTTTGGTAAATAAATGAAATAGTTGGCACATTAGTACTAATTTACATCATACACGTTACATAAAAGGACATAATAGATTATAAGTACTGTATTCATTTTTAATAATAACGTATTTTCTTACAATTCTCTTGTTTTTGTATTTTGTTACGGTTTTATTGATTGTAACACAATTGTTAGTAATTTTGGAATATTAGAAATATAAGCTATAATTAAAAATATAAAAACAAGTTTTATATCCAACAAATAATTAGTTTAAGCATTTTTATTTGAGGTTAGAGCCATTCTAAGTTTTATAATGTATTTAATAGTAAATAATTATTTCTACGAGGTTCGATCAGAAAAAAAAAGGTCATACGTCTTATTAATTAACATTGTGATATTATTGTATGTCCGAATGTGGTTGGCCTTCTTACTAGAGGTCTCTAAGGTTTGTGTCATTAGCTTGATATGCTAGCCAAGAGGTGTACACTGTACAGGGGCAATTCACAATGTAGACCAAAGTAATTTTGGGGTAACCTGCTCGCCTCAATACCCAATGTTAATGGTTTAATACCCAGCTGAGGCTGATGGATTTTATTACAGAAAAAATCGTAGCACAACTTCCTTCGGATGGGAAGTAAAGCCATCTGTCCCATGTCAGATCTGGCATGTAAATGAACCTTAGAAGGTATGTGAAAATACCATTCTCGGCAAAATTGGTAGTCTCTTTCGTGCTCGATAGTAAAATTCACTCTGTTTTCCTGGACAAATGTTGGTGGTTAACGTCAGGAAGGCAACCCGGCTGTAAAATAGGTCCTCCAAAACAAATATGGCAATTTCTTGTGAATTGTCGTATAAAATGTTGACACACCATGAGTGGGATAAGATGTAGGAAAAGCAGACGTAGGTTGAGGGCAATGTATGTTTAGTTCAATTGAACTAGATTATTTCAAATTATATACGAAGCACACACACATCTTAAAGTAATATCATAACCCTAGATTCAGATCACTCAGTTTATTCATTAATAAAATGTTTTGTTTGGTTTCAGATGAATTTAATCCTGAGCCGAGGGAAGGAAAAAGGACAAGACCAACAAATAGAGATTGCAACTGAAAATTTGGAACTTAGGACAGCCCTTTCAGAAACAAGAACTAATATGGCGATGCTAAGATCAGAAATGGCTCATCTCCGATCTGAGTATGAAGAGAAAACTCGGATGCTTGATAGGTGCAATATATATGTTATATTATCAGTAACTGGTTATTAATTATAAAATTAATGTTAATCACAGTTGAGGGTATAGCACTAATTATTAAAAAAAGTTTATTTTATAAAATTGTAATATTCAATACGAATGATTCTGTAATAAACTACTGGACTTTCATGTCTCCAATGAGAGAAAACGTAGACTGAAGAGGCAATATTTTATTACAAAACTTAAGTAATGTATTAATTAGCAGGTATGAATGATATACCAAATTATAGTTTTTTAAAAAAAAGAGCAGTGAAGATACGATTAAATTTATCGTCTAGTTCATAAAAGTAGTAATAATAAAAACAATAGTTAGTAAAAAAAAAGTCGTAAGAAAGTCTGTAAGGGGCATACGCGTTTAAAGTTACTTACAAAATTAAACATATGCATTATAATATTAAAATCTTTATAATACAACCTAAAAGAACTTCAATTCTTAGAACTCATCAAGCCAATACGAGCGATCAGCAAGGTTTTAGAGAGCTGCGTGGACTTCTGCACTTAGTTTTATATTAAGGAAAAATTCCAATCAATCCCCTACAATCTAAGTTTATATAGTTACTAGGCTGTGAAATCATCAAATGAATACAAAAGATCTCTTAATTTTCTCTATATTTCGTCGAGAATTTCTCTTACAATATAATACAAATTTTGTACAATAGTTGTATTAATAAAGCATAGGTAAATTTTGGAAATGAGCAATAACTAAAAACCAATGGGTACTTATGTTGGTTCATCTACACAAGTATCTAACTAAATTGAATCATACTGAATGAATCTAAATATTTCAAATGAATTTTAAAAAATACACATAGCTCAGTTGTTAAATTTATTGCCGTATAAGTCAATTATTTATCAGGCTTTTTTTACAAATCTCGTTTAAGTATAATTATACTTTCATACATCTTTTTATTGTTTCCTACACATGACTAAGCATAGTTTGATTTCTACATGCTAAACGTAAAAGCCCGACATTCTCAAAACCATAAGACTGTAATCCTCACAGCAAGTTATATCTTGCTCGTATACAATTTGAGAAATAACGTTAAATCTGAAAAAGTGTGATTATTTAGAAATTTATTGTACTCCATGGGCTTCTTTAGAATACATTTAAATGAAAATATCGTTTGGCAATGATCATCTTATTTTGGAAATAAAACATAAGCTGCTGCTGACCCTCTATGGGAATAATATAGACATATTGCTTTATATTCTTAGATATTTTAAAATATATTTGTTTTAATATATCAATTTATGCTTTCCATTTCAGTCAGCAAGAACGTGTTGTTGCATACATGCATCAAAACTCCCAAGTTCACCAACAATTACAAATTTTGCAGTGAGTAAAACTTTTTTTTTAACTAAATAATTAGTATGAACCTTTCAGTAGGTTTTGTATTAATACTATTTTATTTTAAAAGTTTAAATATTCCACCTGAACGATGTAAATTAATAATTGGATTCCAAAATACAAATCACCCATTGTAACGTCCTCGTAGAGTATACACAATGATAAACTAATGGTTATTTGTAACTATTAGGATACATACTATTTAACTAAGTTAAGCACACCATAAATAGTTGAAAAGTAGAATATATACATATATACTAAATATGATATATGGCCTAAATTAAGTTTACCCATTCAATTCTTGTCAGATCTTGTTATTATTTAAGTCTTAAATAATAACAGCAGCTGGCAAGAATTGAATGGGTAAACTTAACTCAGGCCAACTATCAATTCAATTTAAATTCCACCTTTTTCAATCTATCAACAATTTTTAGTTAAGTCTAGAAATACTCTTCTTTAAAGAGTTTATACGTCTAGTTAATTTAGCTTAAAAGTTTATTTCTTTGATTAGTAGCTATTAGAGCAGGTCGTAGGAGTACGGAAAACCTTTCGGACTCGGTTTCTCTTTTGAGCCGTATTAATAGCACCTTAAACAATGTAAAAACATAGGTTTACACCAATTCTTGTGGTCAGGCTTCCCTTGCGCCGCCATTAGAGATGGCGGATGAGCCAGGTCTCATTGACGTCATTATTTCAGTAACCACTCATCCGATTTCAATAATTCTTTTTTTTTTGCCATTAAGATAATAAAATATTCTATAAAATTTTTTATCACACTTTTTGGATATCTCCTCTCGTTATCCTGTAAAAATGCAAAAAAAATAATTTTAGGTAAAAAAAATGTATCATAGTTCAAGCGGAATTACTCACTTTGCGCGAATATTTGTTTAAGTCACGCTAATAATTATAACGAATTATACTGAGCTAAGTAAACAAAAATAATTTTATGATTTCGATCTATTGTGACAGAAGTGAAAACCCACCACCTTACATGACTGAGTTGTGGGGCTTTTCCATGTGCGCGCATCAGTCACCATTTATCGTTCACGTGAAGTAGTGTCCAAAGGTGTAATTTAATATCTTGCTGTGTGTGCGCACGGTAGGCCTACTATTAATATTTAATATATCCATTCCAGTGTTGCCAGTGAAAAGTAAACATTCAGATAACGTTAAGGTTTGTATTTTTTGTAATGAGGTGGAAACCTAATACTTTAGGCTAAATCAAAAACATATTTAACCATCCAACATGCATCAGAAAGGAGGTGAGATGTTTCGAAACGATTTTTTGAAATGTTTCACCCGAATCAGCAAAACCAATCATTATCGTGGCACAAATGGTGTCTCGCAAGTTACATGTTATCGAAGGAAAAATTCTAGGAAGACAAATCACACTACAAAAAAAGTTAGACAGTGCTGAACAATGCTACGACGGCGATGGACCTTTTCCTCAAGCTCTCGTCGTTATTCTGACCGGACAAATGTTCAAGGTATGGAGAAAAAATTCATGTGTATTATTGCAAAAAACAAACAAATTAGGAACTAAAAGATAAATTATCTATTTAATCTGAGCGGCCAGAAGCCGAGAAATTGCTACAAGTAGCTCGAACTAAAGCTGATGGCGTATTAACAAAAATATTTACTTTTGAAACAGACTATTTGTTCACACAACGAAATAAGACACCATAAGCCATGCCTTGGAAGTTACAGTTACATTAGGAGGAATTCAGAAAACAAGAGTGGATGGCTTTCGCAGACAATTCCTCGTGAACTTCTACAATAATTAATCACTAAATCAGTCACTAACACAAATAGGGACTGAATTCTAAAATAAGGCTTTTGAACTAAATTGTTTGACATTATTTGCCCTTGCAAAAAAACAACAAAAAACTGAACTGAACCCACTATGTGCTTGTTTTGCCGAAGACTAAAAATGTATGATTTTATGTCTCCGTTGATTGATGGATATCATAATAACTTTTTGTATTAAATAAAGTTTATGGATATCATCAGTGGCGTATTCTAAGGAAAATTAATAGGTATGCTGTACTCTAAAAGTTGCAATGGAGATTTGGGGGCTGAGGACCCTCAACCACCGTTGTTCATGAACGTCAAGGGTTATATTTGAAGATGTGTCCATATAGAACAGTGGTTCTCTAACATTTATTATCTCCCTTTAACTGTATGCTATCTTAGGAAAGTTTGAGCTACCCCTCTTCCACTCCCATATTCTCTCTTCTTTTATTTATCCATAACGATGATTACCATACACTCAAAATGTAATAAAAGTAACTCCATGGTGTCAGCCCACATTCAGGCTATACCTACCGAGTGGCTACCAAACTGTTTGGCGAATTAGTGCCAACTATTGTGGAAATGGGATGTCACGTGGTCAGCACTACGATGACTCCAGCCATTAAGCTCAGCTTTCTATGCCAAAGCCACTACTACTTTATTCGAGTAGCTCCTTATTTATCCCATCTAGGCTGAATATAACCCGTTTCAGACCCACTGCTTCCCAGATAATCTGGACGCGCCGGGAATTAAACTTGGGACCTCTGGGTCCGTAGCCAGAACCTATGACCACTAGTCCACCACTAGACCACATAGGTGGTCCTCAAATTGTAATGATATCTACATGGTTAAAAATTTAAGTAATTATTAATGTCGGGGCTAAGAGTGGTATGGGCACATTTCTGAATGCATAAGAAAGACAGATCCTATTCAATTAGCCTAGTGTAATTAAAAATACACAGCAATAATCAAAGCAAACAATCATAATAAGAGTAAAATGAAGTGGTACATCGAACAAGCGTCCATCAGATCATGGTGAGAGGGAATCAGGTGGATTGTCCAACTCACGTTGCAATTAAAACTATTTTATAAAGCCTAACTTTCTCACACAATGCTGCTTGGAAACAAACGAGTCTCCCAACTTGAGAATTTATGATCCAGAAGCTATTTAGATGCGTAAACTCTGACTAACATAGAGGAGATTATTTCGGACTATTAATTCTATATCGCTACGTCATTGGTTTATTGCTAAGATATTTACACATATCTTTTGCTGTAAGCATTGGTGCAAACAAGGGGGAGAGGGGCAAACAGGGCATTTGACCCCATCCCCCTCTTTCCACAATACCACAAATAATGTTAATAAAAAAGTAAATAATATTAAGTATACCTAACATTGAAGATGTGTCGAATGTATATGCTACATTTTAAGACCAGGCTTCAGATTTAAGTCTAATATTCAAAATGTTTACTGTTACACACAAAATTAACAATTGAAAAAAAAACATACAAATAATAGCTTCGATACCATTTGTATTATTTAAATTACTTAATTACTGTAAAACTACTCAAAATTATTTATAAAAGCATTTAATATTCATAAATATTCTCGGACATCAGTGATTAGGAGGCTGTGCAACCCCAAACCCGTTCTCTCCATTAAAATGTTATTCTTGCTACAGCCTTGATTGAATGCTTCCCCCTAAAATAAATGGCTGGGTGCGCCACTGATTAAGTAAATTATAGATGACCTGGCGGTCTAGGGGTAAGGTGTCAGACTTCTATGCTGGCGGCCGGGTTTCAATCCCCGGCCCCGGCATAAATTTATCTGATTACCAAACCCTTCCTTCACCTCTGACAAGACATCTTGTGAATGTGGGGAATGCCAGGCCTCCACCGTGGTTCGGATTCCACGTTAAACTGTAGGTCCTTCATTTCATCTCACATTCACCCTACAATTGCACATTAGCGTAAGTGCGTATAACCCGAACGGGTAGTAAGACGCGGTGCTAATAATAATAATAATAATAATAATAATAAGTAAATTATAATAAAATATATTTTATTTTACATTTTCCTTCTAAATCATCTTGAAATGGTGAGCTCACACTCCTGAATTTTGGGATTCTTTGGTGTATAATTGTATAAAGTCACAATGACTAATAAGTAGTTAATGTAAAACAAAAACTAAAATAACACTATTAAAACTCCACGATCGTTTCTACTAAAGAAAAACAAGAATACCGTCAACTACGGTTAAAGTAGCCTCGTCACCCGCCTTACTTCCTCCCCCCCTTTCCCCACTCTATAAGTGCTGAAATGCCTAAATTTGAAATAATGGTAAAATGTCTTTACCAAATACATGATAATACATGTTACTAGAATACCTAAACATAAATAAATGTACTTAATGAGTGTATAATTTAAAGCTTGTTACGTATACTATTATTTTACAATTAATTATATATTTATTTTATGTATTTTTACTTTAAACTATACTACATTAGCTTAATAAATAAACATTGTGATCTTGAATCTTTTTTTCAATAGATGGCACAATGCTTAGCTTGCTTCACAGGAACAGCATGACCTGGGTTGTGAAAACCCGAGTTCATTGGCCAATTACTTATGGGCGAGCGGAAAGGAATGTGTTTCCATCCCCTAGACATTGGGCAAGGTCATTAGAGCCTCCCTAGCTTGCCTTGCGTTTTTAAAGTAGCAAGGGTTTCCTATTGTGCTAAGTAGAACCTTTTGTAAGAATAATTACTTAAAACACAGTATTCTTGGAATATGAACCAATATTAGTTTTAAAATTAATAATTCATTACATGTATACTTATTAACAATTTAAATATTAGTGTAACGCAGTTCACACATACAGTATTGAATTAAACAAAAAACTAGTCCATATAATTTTGGGTATGTGGCGCAGGATTAACAAACCCAGAGAATACACCACTGGATATTATTCTTTTACATCTTTACTGAACAATCCTTAGGTACTCATTCATTACTATACAGAATTATTGTTTTCATTATTTAAAATAATAAGCAAATGTTCCAGTAAGAAATGCTTTGGCCCGCAATAACCGGTGGCAAGATTAAGATTATTTTAATATCCCCACCATATAACATTATTAAATGACCGAATAACGTGTGTTAGAAATGGTTTGGAAGTGTTTCTTTAAGTGATAAAAGATTTAGTGAAAAAATGAGTAATTCCACTTAAAGTATGACGCATTTAGTTTTTTTTTATTAAGAATCATGATTATTGAATGTTTACAAAATAAGGAGAGAATATATAAAACAATGTATGTTAACAAATTTTAAATTATATTTTATGATCTTCCTGGTAAAAAAATAATTATTGAAATTAGATGAGTGGATACTGAAATAATGACGTCAATGGGACTTAGCCCGTCCGCCATCTTTAATGGTGGCCTAAGGGAAGCCCGACCACAAGAGTTGGTGGCAACCTGTGATTTTACATTGTTTAAGGTGCCATGAATACGAACCAAAAGAGAAACTTCGTCAGAAAGGTTTTGCATACGCATGTGCCACTACGGCTTCGTATAAATAGTTGTAAGCAATTAAATGCCATTACCAACTTCGTGAGGGGACCAGCTTCGGTAGCCGCATGATCTAAGACTTCGCTCTCGCAATAGACCGCTGATGACGGAGAGATTGAGGCTTGAATCTCGGTCAGTTGTACTACGGCTATTTTTTCAAAAAGGCTTTCCACTCTTCCTTCACACAAATTCGAGTACACTTCCTCTAAATATAACCTTCCTAATCCCTAAAACCATTAGCATAATTAGTACATATGTGTATAACCCGAATGGGTTGTAATAAGTGGTGCTAAGCAAAGTCGTGGGTATAAGGGAAGCATAAAACCTAGCCAGCAAATCTTATTATTAATGCCCGGTTGTTAATAAGATTATTATTATTATTATTTAGCACCGCGTCTTACTAGCCGTTCGGGTTATACGCTAGAAAGTTAATAAGCTAAAAATATATATAAAAGGTTCCCTGAAAATGCATTTATAATATTAAGAACTATATACAAGATCTCGTAAACGAAAAAAACAAGAACAAAAATAAAACCAAAAAAGTTCCTTAAAATAAATAATTAACTTTAACAATCCTTTTACCTTGAAAGGTAGCATTATATATTTATTAATTAATGCGTAGTATATTATATGTGTAAGGACCACTTGTCTAGCCTGCATACCAAGGGGATCTAAGGGTCCACTTGCCCAACCTCCACTATCGTAGTCTCTTATAAGCAGTGGCAGATGGGGTGGAGGTGGGTGAATGGGGGTGATCGCCCCACCCCCTGAATAGAAAACAATAGAAAATATTTAAACTAATATCTTTTTTTTTATAGCATCGCGTCTTTCCAACCGTTCGGGTTATACGCGTGTACTGTACCAATAACACTGATGGTTCTAGGGATCAGGAATGTTATATTTTGTGAAAGTGTTTACACATTTGCGTGGAAAACTAATTTAGAAAATAACCCTCAGTACATCCGACCGAGATTTGAACTTCTATCTCTTCGTCATCGTCAGTTTAGTCTACTGCGAGTGTAGTGCCTTAGACCGTGCGGCCACCTATGCAGTCTATACCATGATGTTGTAAAGCATGACTAGCTCTAATATATACCTCATCCTATCTCCTACATGCCATAATCAATAATTCTTTCAACTTTACTCTAATGCGTAGAAAATAAACTAGTTTAAAACTAACATTTTCCAGTAATTAGATTACTAAGTTTAGTATGATAACCAAGTATGTGTATTAAAATATTTCTTTTCCATAAATATTAAAACATTTTAGGCCTATGTACATTTTTATTACTTTTATTGCGACAGTGACTTTTTTAATAATTTTTTGTACCATATTCAAATTAAACGTTGATAATAATTATTATTTTTCCCACCAAGTCTTCTTCTTATCATTGTAACTGTTACTTAAAACTATTTTTATAAACTTGCAATATCATTATCATTAAAATTAATTTAAATCAAAATATTGATTAGTTAAAGGTATTAAATTTATATTTGAAGGAGCCTTATGAAACCAACCCGCCCCCGACAACTGGATCCGCCCTTGCGCTTAAGTGTAAAGTGGTTTTATAAAATAACTTAACTCAAGCGTTATTAAAAGTATCCTTCCAAAATAAAACGATATGTAATTGTTATATAAGGCTGCACATTTCCCAAATGAAAAGTTTTCGATGTGAAGCTATAATAAAGTGTAACATAAATGGTTAAAGAATGCAACCTGGATCATATTTTCACCATCCCAATGCCAATATAGTATTTATAAAAATATTCGGGAGAAGAGAAATTTATAAATGTGTTAGATATACTTTTGTATGGATCAGGATCACACTTGATGTACGTTTTTGTTTTTCAAAAAAAGTTTATAATCCAAGTGTTTTGCACACGAGATAGGTTTATTTGTACCTTTTAAATCTCAGCTGATTATCTCTAGCTAATAAACATATATTGAAGCTCATTTCTTGTCCATTATTGATTTCTTATTGTTTATGTTTTAGTCAAGCAAACGTAAAGCTTCACGACACTAACGACAATCTTCTAAATGTATTGGATTCATCAGCTCCTCGTTCTTTGTCTCCTTGTTGTTGCAGCCTCAGCTCCGCTGGCTCCGAAAGGGACCTTCACAGCAAGCATAAGTATTAATCATTCTATCAATTACTACTACCCCTTTCATACATTTCATTGACGGAGATTTAAATCACTGATTAATCCTCACATATCTCTTATACCATTTAAAATAAATTCAACTCTCGCAGAAGATATTTGAAGTATGCTTCAGAATAGAATGATAGAAATTAAGTTAATATCAAATTTAAAAAAATATCAATTTTGTAGAGATTGGATATTTTTTTAATTCCCATATTTTTGTTGTGACGATAGCCATTTAAGAAAAAAATATCTAAAAATGCTCTTGAATTAAATAATTTTTACTTTAGGCCATACCATAAATTAAAACCATAGTTAACAGTAAAACTATGATAATACTAACACAGTTTGCAGGTTATTTCCTTCCTTCATCTCCTGGAAAGGATTTTACTGTGATATATATTAAAAAGCATGTTGAATAAACTTTAACCCAACATTTAATTTAATCGTTTATCGTTAATATTTCAATTAAGATTCTTTAGCCTTTATCAAAACCATTTCACGGAGTTTTAAGGGCATTTTTAAAAATATCAAATATGTTTCTCGAATGTAAAATATTTGTTTGAAATGAAAAGAAAATCCACTATCGTTGCTAACGAAACACTGACATACTTGATATTGGCTAAGGACGTTTTTCGAATTGCGGCCAAGGTGTGCTCAGAAGAATTTCCTCAAAATAATTTATAAATTTCCTTCTGGCAAATTTGGTGTGTTTCTTCTTTGTCTCCCTCTTCCTCCCTATAAACTTAACTTATGTGTTTAGTAAGCCTTGTGTTAATCATTTAATTAAATGACAAGGGGCATAATACAGGTTCAATTGAATTGGTCAATTCGTAATTCTAATTAATTAATTTTAGCACCACGTATTACTATCCGTTCGGTTTATACGCTCAAGTACTAATTACGCTAATGGGCTAGGAATTGGGAAAGTTGAATTTAGAGGAAGTGAGCCCACATTTTCGTGAAGGGAGAGTGGAAAACCACTTAGGAAAAGCCACCCCCAGTTCACCTGACTGAGATTCGAACCTCGATCTCTCCACCCTCAGCAGTAAAGATCAACACGAAACTAGTGCGTTGGCCAACTACGCCACCATGGCGGAAATGTAAATCTAAACATAATTATTATAAATATTCAGGCTTATAACCCGAACGGGTAGGAAGACACGGTGCTAAATAGTAATATAAATATTGATAATACGTTTTTATTAATGATTCATTCAGTTGATTACAGTCTCTATTTCGTTAATATGTTGAAATAATTGTAAAGTCTTTGACATGGTTCGAGTATCATTAAAATCTGGATTAATTTGATATAATTGGCTCATGAAATATACCCTGATTTTGGTAGGAAGAACCGTGTCTGGTAGTTACTAAGATAAATGACAATTATAATATATTCATACATCAAGTCATGTTATCTGGAGCTGTCACTTTTGATAGATATTATTAATACATTTAAAATAACTCTAATAATTTAGTAAAATGCTATCAATATTGGCCGCCATGAAATATTTTTGAATTTTCTAAACTGTTCTTCTAACTAAAATCAGACTTTACTTTAGTTTGGAATAAACAGTTTTTCTTCTATTTTTTGTGAAAACCTCGATGAATTTTGTACCTTATATATATTAAAACACTTGATTTTGGAAAATAAAATATTTAACTCGTGTTTATATCGTGGATATATGGTATACGTGTTTCTGGATTCCGAGCTACTTCGTACGACCGCCGTTTAAGAATAAGCTTAACTTTTGAAAACGAAAAATGCAGTCCGCATTTTACCCATTTACCTAAAGGCTATCTTTATTATGTATCTTATTTTCCACAATTATAATTAATTATAACATAGAACGTTTAAAAGAGCTAGCCTGAAATATTAATGTTTGTTCGCCACCATCAGGGTGTCATTTGATATAATGATTGAATCGGGTCCAAGTTTTCTATTCTGTATTATAACAATTAAAAAGGGATGATGTCTTATTTTAGAAATTAAAAGTTATGGTGTTTTATAGTTTTTTTTATTTTAAGTAGATAAACAGTTTTTTGCTAGATATTTCACACGTTGTAGATTTTAATTTAAAAGCCCGACTATTACGTCATATACACGACAATTCCCGACACGTGAGATTTAGAACACGGATTAATATTCCATGGACTCCACCTACTCGGCTCCTCGTCAGGAAGGAAAGTGAAGAGATGCGTACCCAGAAGAGGTGTATCTACAGTAGCCCCATGACTTCTTTGGTGCTGACTGACAGCTCACAGCTGACAACTAAAAGCTTTTAAAAGTTACCAGACCAAATTATGTGTCCCTACGCCGAACTTTATGATCTGCAAAAACATGTGTTTAGCAGCTGTCACTTCTGACGGTCAAAATTTAGGTATATACCTAAATGTTGACTGTCGGAAGTTGGTGCGGTCATCAAGGTGCGTTTCTGTTTATAAAACTACGTTGTCTTTTTAAACAAAGACGTAGAAAGATGTTGCCATATTTTGCAACTTAACAACTTTAAACAAATAAATATTACTACCCTTTCTCATTTATAATAACGTCATTTTGAATATAGATGTGAATAATAAATTATTGGTATGTAGAATTCCATATCATTACAAACAATAACATTTTAATATTAATTTAAAGGTAACAAACACTATGTTGATGTGTTGAAATGATCAAAATAAAGTGGGTACACTAAAACCATAATCATGTAATTAATTATAAGTATAAGGTAACATAGGGTTTTATCTTTCAAAGAGAAGGAAATTAAATTTGATAAGGGCCAAATCTTAAACTCACACTTAAATAAACAAAACACTTCTATATTCGCATTTATAACGAAGCCATTTAAAATTAAGAGAAAATCATAAAGAGGGAAATAATGAATGAATACAATAAAATCTAAGCTGATATCCCGGAAGGGTAGTAACTAGTAGAGATGGGGAAAACAGTGATTTTACGATATCAGTGAATACAGTGACTGTGATTTTAAAATATCGGTGATTTATACCAGTGATTTTTCACTGTTAGTATTTAGCTGCTGTCCGAGTAGGCGCGTACAATCGAGTATCGAGTAGGAGTATGGAGTATTTCTGAGTACTGGGTATTTACTATTTACTCGAATAATCCCATGACATTCGGTTGTCGGTTGGAACTTGAAAGGAGAACTAATTACTTGGAAGTTTGGCGGCTTGCAATGGAATTCGATACTTAAAGACTTAACATAAGCTCTTTCTGTCGGCACTCGGCAGTCGGCACTGACATTGACATTATTGACATACAGCTACCTAATCTCCGGGTTTCGTGTTGCCTGACTAATGTACAGTCAATACAAAAGTATGCGTTTTAAGAAGTTTAATACAATTGAAAAATAGAGAAATAAAATATGTTATTTAGTATTTTATAGTGAAATGTTATGTAATTTGGGCAAAATTAGTGGTCCAACAAACATTATGTTAAACTTGAATACCAATATTAACTTATTTTACGTACTATGAGAAACTCTTGTAATTGTGTAATTTATTTAGTGATCTATTTCACTACAATTAAAATTTATGTGAGATTAAAAATGAACATAACATAATGGTGATTTGTTTAGAAAACGTTTGGAAAGCAGGTCATATATTATATTATTGTAGTGTTATTTTATTTTAAATACCGTACATATAATAGTAGATGAGCTATACATCTATTAGAAGCAAATAAACCTATAAGATGCTAGAAAATATTTAATCAATTATTATATAAACACACTTTAGATTATACTATAGGATGATGAGGATCATCAACGCATTGTAAATAATATAATAAGGTTTATTTCTATTTTTTCTATTTTGTTACTTATTTTAATTCATTATTTACGATTTTGGGGATAGGATCACCGAAAAAAAGAAATGATTTTTTTTCGTAGCCTACTTTTAAAAAGAATCCGAAATGTGATTTGCTTAGTAAGCTAAGCTTGCTTTTGAATTTTGCTCTTAACAACAAATGTTTTGTATTGAAAATTCATGTGAAGGAAACATTTAAACTATTAAAGTCATTTTTACGTAGCAATCTTATACTGTTTTTGATAAATGAGCTTTAAGAGATCAAGTGTTTTAAATAGAAATAGCACGTAAAACATGCCAGTCAATAAGGTCGATTCTCAATTAGTTGGTAGAAAATAAAAAATAAAAGAATAAAAAAGGCCGTGAAGCTAGTATTTATTCGAGTGTCTAGAAAAAGAAGCAATACTAGCTCCGTAGCTCGAGTATTGCGAGTATTTCGAGTATTGTGAGTATTGTGAGTTTTTCGAGTATGCGAGTATTGCGAGTATTGCAAGTATGCGAGTATCTCCGATCACTGATATCTCAATCACCGATACTTTTGGGATCGAGTAACTGGGAGTATCAGTGATCAAATGGTATCGGTGAAAAAATCACAGTCAGTGATATATCGCCCATCTCTAGTAACTAGTAAGACGTGTAGAGCAACAAATCTCTAAAAGTTTCAATCATTAAGCAATATGATGGTTCAAGTACACACATATAGCTTTAGCGCAGTGGTATGAGTAACTTTTTGCAAAGGATGTCACTGAAATGATAGAACTGTCGTGTTTTACATATTTTTATATAACAGATTTGGCCAATGGTTCTTTTCCTTTACAACTACATCAATAATTGGTTTGTGTTCATACGTCCCGAAAAATTCAAAATTTCAATCTTAACAAGAAATATTCGTGTTTTTCTCCTTATATCTTAAAGTGAACCTAAAACAATAATCATAAAATAAAGTTAAAACCCAAACTATTAATAATTTGTTTGGGGTTCATGTTATGTAGAATGTCTAATCGGCAAATCCATCCATAGTTTAAAACTATTCTATGAAGATACAGGCAATTTTTTTAAATATTTTATGTATATTGTTTTGTGCACTTACAATATTATTTTGTGTTTCTCATAGGGGTTATATGTAATTTATACCGTGGGCCTATGTATGTAGAGGGGTATAGTGTGATTGATATTGTATTTAATAATATTACCTTACCATGTATTTTCTTATGGTATTTTAAGTTAAGTACGTACACAGTTTTAGCTTTGATATTAGGCCAGAAAATTTCACGTTTGGATAGCTATCGTTGAAATGTGTAAACAATCTTCCTGCCTGTCATAATATTTTCTCCGTCAAATAAACAATACATTATGTATGGTCTATCGTTATGGGAGTTGTTCTTAAAATTACAATGTGATATAACCTATGGTATTAATTTTCTGTCTAAAAGAAGGTTTTAGAGACTTTGTTTGACACTATATCCCTGCCTTGGTGGCTACAACAGGAGTAAAGGATAACAATGAAGAAAGTATATGTAGCCGTCAAAGGAAGATTGGTAGTTTAAATTTTTTTATAAAAGATCACAATGATTGTTAACTTGTATCATAGATACATCAGTAACAACATGATAACTCAATAAATGGATCTAAAAGTCAAGAAAGGTGAACACAATTAATTCATAAAATATTTTAGAATGTCTACATAATAATTTGATGAACTGCTACATGTATTTGGAAACGATCTGATAGTCATATACATAACAATGAGGAAAAGTAGAGATTCCGTCCCCCAGAGGATAAAATAAACCTTTGCTCTAAGTTATGTTGATAAAAGTTTATTATTACATTTAGTCGCAAATATTCAAAAACAGATATTACAATACAATACATCAAGACAATGGTTTTTTGAATCAGGAGCTAAACATCGATCGAGTGTGTCAACAATTTTATAAGTGTCAAATAATTTTGAAAATTCTTCGAGATAATCTAAATCATTACTAAATTCCTTAGCCAACGTTTAAAAATTTATTACAAACTGGTAGCTATTTTCTAGGAATGATCAACTTTTCCAACTGTGTGTATGTTACATACAGTAAATATCCGAGTATAAAATTCCTAAGGATAGTGGCTCTCTTTATTTTAATTACAAACAATACTTTTTCCTTGTTATTTTAGATATGTGTGATTAGTTAAAATATGTATTCACCTTTGTTGATGTATAGATTAGTGGCAAAAATAATGATCCATCATGAGTCCAATTCTCTGTCCTTGATACCAAACTTACGAGTTCTTGTCTACAAATTGCCTTAGTAATGCCACTTACACCAAAGAGGAGAGAAGTACTGCCATTTAATAGTGGCCGACGAAGCTTTTAGGCTAATAGAACAAATACTTCGGCTTCGGAAATATGGCGGCAAACATGCCACGATCAAGGAAATTCTTCAAATATCAACATATTTTGAGCTCATCACTACATTATATTCACTTTTGGAAATTTGACGAATAAATGGAGGATTCTTTATTGACCCCTGTACGTGGGAATCGTCTACAATTTCGTATACACATTAACTATCCTTGATGTGAAAGCTATTCAGACATTTTATATATACCATAGAATAGAGTAAGAGCAGAAGTAGTTGTGCACTAGAGATATTTGTAGGCTTGTCTTTTAATAACGATAGAGGACTTTCTTTGCACTAGTAGTATATTTAATGGGTTTTTTTAATATGTATGGGGGCGGAAGTGGTAAATTTAAAAATATTATTTTTATTGGCACTGGCACTATCTGTTAAAATTAACAGCTACATAACATGCGTTTTGACAGATGCGTATTCTCATTTAGTTCTAGTAGCTTTGGTAGATCTCAAATACCTCCCATCATGATGATACTTCATCATCGTAAATTTTCGCTATTTTTTTTCTGAAATTTTTTCATTTATAATATACGTTTGATATTTATTTTTAACATAAAACACACATCACAAATCTCTAGTGGGACAATATTATGTGTAAAATACCCCCAACACTATTGGGTAAGGTTTTGAATCTCATTGTTGAACCTAGACTGGTGATTTCTTTTAATGTGGCCTTCGCTTACATTTTAATGCTTCGAAGAATCTATATGAGATATTCTGTGAATATACAAGATCCATAAAGTTTCAAGTCTGCCAAATACAAATCTTTCGCGAGCAAAGATTTTTCCTTAACACTTTCTGTTTAATATTTTCGCCGGTAAACTTCCTCAGAAGACCATTCCCTAAGACATCACTAAGGAATATTGGATATTTATAAAATTGTAAGATATATAGTGTATATTACATAAACAGATATATACTTTGCAAATTGATTATTTCTTAAATTTTGAGGGACCATTTGGAGAAGCTAGTACTGTATTCCCAAAATACGACTTACTGTGTTCGGTTATTACACTGTAGGGTTTCCCCGTATGTCAGCAAATCCACGTCAGAAGTGGACAGTTTCACTGATTCTCCACCTTCAAGCCTGGGTTTGACGAAAGACGACACCCAGTTCAGTCTTCGACGGCTTATGGATGACTTAGGTTGGTTTAACTCTAAAAATTAAGGTTAACTTTTAGGAAATCAATGTAATAAAAATTTAAATGATAATTGAATAGGTTTTTATACATATATATTGATTGTTTCAGACTCAGGACGTTGTACAGATAATGAAAAGTCTCTCCTAACAGACGAAGGCTCTTTAAAAAATGAAACACTTCAAATTGTAAGGCTAAGTACGGTATATAGTTTATATTATGCAATATTTACTTTTGATGAAGTAGTAATTTCATCTTGTTTTTTTCTGTAACTCTTTTGCGAGTGTAAGATCTCACACAAATGCATTATGGGTTTTAAAATGTGGTTAGTAAGGTTCATATTAAGCTTATGATGTTTATATATACAATTTACAGAGTAGAGCTCACACTTAATACTATAGAGGTCGTTGACAAATAAATTAGCATGTTGCTGTAGGTACATTTTTATTCAAAGCAAACTCTTCTATTACCATCAATAACAGTTTCCATTTTCATGTTAATCAATATAATTCCAATCTTATGAAATCATTTTAGAATATGTATCAGAATAGCCAAAATCCCACTGGCCGCTGGTCGGTGGCCACCCTATTTAAGTGAATATGCCAGAAAACAACGCCAGATTTAGAAAGATTACTTCCTAGAACTTCCCTCTAATATCGACAGCGCTCCTTAGCTCTTTGTTTGTCCATTAAGAATATTCTTCCAGTTTTAAAGAAGGAACATATTTTCATTCATTGGGTTGTATCAATAAACAGCATCTTTTATAATAATTTCATTAAAATAATCAGAAACTCCCAACCCAAAAAAGTGACAAATTAGTGTGCCAGTGTCAGTTTCATTGGTCCATGAGTTTTAAAAATAATGCTGAGAAAGTTATAGCTACCAACTTTTAACACTGTATTAGGAATATGTATCTTCAAGAATACAAACTCTGTCCATCTTGTACAATCTGCTATGTGGTTCAACCAAGTTAATGTTCTCATGGGAAAAATCACCATCGTGGCTGCTGTTTGAATAATAAGGCCATATCACGATGTATTTTGTTAATACTATAATAAGGCAATTTACACTAATTCTAAATGTCTAAATGAGCAGCACCTTAGAGTATAATAAAATCCATACAAATATAACTTATGTTAACAAAAATTTTGCAACTATGAGGGGAGGAGGGAGGGGAAGAATTCCGAAACAACAATCCTGTTTTAATTTTATTTGGGGAGTACAGTATTACAATACATTTCCATTGGATTAATAATAAAACTTTATTCTATATCAGAAATTCTTCCAAACCTCTTTCAAATTAATTTAGCAGTGAGCTGCAAACACTTTTTGGTTTTAACTTGTGCCAATTCATTAATTTTATCTGCAGGAAGTATAAGCGTTCTTTGTATTACTTGATCCTTTTCTGTAAACTCTTAATTTATTATCTACTACATACATTTCAAAATACACAACTGGCAATTCATTGAATATTATAATGAAATATTGTTCGTCATTTTGAAATTAGAGGAAGCGTGATTGCTATTATCTCAAATCCATCAACCATTTACAGCCTTAATCACTCTTTAAATAATAATTTAATAACTATGTCAAGGACAAATCCATGAGATCATTGGTCTGGAAAACTCCATAATCAATAAACCTAGAAAGATGAAACTTTGGCCACTTAATTAATGAAACCTGATGTCGTTCACCTCAAGTGAAGATTTTTTACTTCTATAACCAGTTAAATTTGGTTGTAACGAGTACTGAAATGATGAACTATAATAATTAAAGAGCCATTACGATTTTAATTTAATTATACTATCATTCAAATGTTCTCTTTTATAACTAACATAATACATGAATGTACCGTGCAAAATTTGCTAATCAGGCCAACACGCAAACATTCTTCATTACTCTGGTAGTCGTAAATAGCTGATTCTTGGAATATACAATAATTAAACGACTTGCTTGGCTTTTATAACCACCAGCTGGCTGCCGGCGATCAATAGTTAGCATTAGAGTAGGCTTATATGGTAGGTAGCACACTGGCAGTTGAAACAAGAGCAACCAATCATCTCCAAACATCACACGTGATCAGTTTGTCAGTGAGGGCCGGTTGTTCACGAGCCGTTGGCTCTTCGGTTCTAGGCCCGTTGAGAGCAGTTCAGAGTGACTGCGAAGTTGTAACTTGCGGGAATGGAGACCGGGTTTCTTTCATATACACTTTTGTAACCGAACCAACCAAGGAGTGGAATCAGAGTCCTGAATAAATACTTGTGTGACAACATCCCGAGTGCCTTCT
>CABEEJ010000490.1:249369-270714 GCA_901482245.1 Timema douglasi | reverse complement strand
GTTTTCAAAACAACTGAATAAAATAACTAGAGTTGAGAAAACACTCTTTAAAAAAATTATATATTACTTTGTTTAGGCGTGTCACCAATTAATATGATTAAATTGAAAGTTTGAGAAAATGCTACATTTTTATCACATTTGGTTCTGATCTCGCTTACTTTTTTTTAAAACAAATTTTCACTTCACTAATTAATTTCGGTAGGAGATTTCCAAATATATTCTTAAGTCCAAGTGTTTTCTAAGATTCAAATTCTAGATTTGGACTCGTGGATAAAATTAAAATTCAGGTTTGAATTAGGAATAAAAAAAAGTGAACATTGCCCATTAAATTAAAATACTAATTTCATCTCCTCCTCTAATTGATGTCCAAAAAGTAACAGAGGTGGGGTGGTATGGCATATTTTTTATATGTTATGATTTTATATTAGGGTGCCATATTTCACAAACTACGTAGATGGGAGCATATAGAACCTGAGTAAAAATAATAAATAATTAAAAGGCTTTGAGATGATATGTCAGAGAAGAAATAAGAGGATATAATTAACAGTTCGAATTACTAATGAACAGGTTCCAAGAAGACTCAGAGAAAAGAGGGCTACTCTGCTACGAAGAAGATATGCCAACTTGATGGCTCACATTATGAGAAGAGATGTTTTATTGAGTGACGTCATAGAAGGCAAAGTGTAAGGGAGAAGAGTGCCAAGAATTCCAAGAATGCAAAATTAATATTCTTATTCTCTCTTAGCCAAATTTAAACATGCTTTCTTATTTTAAAAAAACTCTAGGCTTTTATTTCTATGAATTGATACCTTTCACATTTATTTTGGGGTGGACTATGTTTTGAAATAACAAACCTACTTTTTTTTTTTAATAACGTGGGATTTTTGGAGGTCTACAAAGGTGCCTCATTACTCCATTAGGCCTAAAGCCCTGAAACAATAGAGCAGAAATTCATAAACGGTCAGAAACAAATTGGGGGATTATTAGGTTCCTGGGCAAAGCTGTCCGTGAGTAGGACAACAAACAGGAGACGAGGAAAATATAAATTACAAAACCATTTATGTTGTAACATCCTATTAAATTACATCATTCGATTTACAAAGATCCCTTCTACTCTCTATACCAGTTACCTTTCGTTTCCTGGGCAATTAGCACCGAAATAGGTGGATTTTTGTATTTTTTAAAATGGAAAATTTCAACTTTTAAACTAGGTACAAAAATTTTTTTGTTCGTCATAATCAGTGCCCATAGGTAATAAATTCTGCTCATGATCCCCTTGTTGTAGAGATATATATTTTACAGGTCATTTTTGTTATTTTGGAATTCAAGGTCATATTTCCTTGGTTTGATTTATTTTTGTGTCATTTTTAAGCATTTGAAGAGATTTTAGAGTAATTTAGAAGCAATTTTGAGCCTTTTAAAGGCATTATAGATGAATAAGTATATTTTAAATACTATAAAATATATATATTATATATATATTATATATATATATATATAAATTATATATATATATATATATACTAAAACATATGTAATTGTTTCAAACCTCAGTTGCCGGAATCAGAAGATAATGTAGGCCATGAACTTTGTATCCTCTTTGCTTGTCTGGTTGTAAAATACACATTCCTGGTGAGACACTGCAACTAGGCTTGAGAGGGTTGCTTTGGGAAGGGGTAGCTATTACATCTGAAGCAGATATTTGTAAATATTATACTTAGCAGAATGTCATAGTTTAGTTGTTAAATGATTTTCATTGTATCTTGCATTTATAAAGTGAGTGTTTGAACTAGTCGTGCGCATTTATTACGAATTTTTTTTCATTTTTTGAAAATAAGACGTTATTTCTTATAATTTCTAGTTAATTTTATGGTTCATTTTATGATAATTTTTAGGCCATCAAAATCATAGCCCTGAATTTTAATATGTACTCGTATATAGAATCAAATGTTAATTCCATTAAATACTAAACTCAAGAAAACTGTTAAAGGTTTGGTCAAAATTTAATCTAAAATAATATCTGATGGGGATATCACAGCTATAGTTTATCTACGCCAGGAGTGTAGGTGAGTAACACCTAGCAGAAGGTTATTTACTGTAACTAGGTGACTTGGTGGTCTAGGGTTAAGGAGTCGAACTTCTGTGCTGGGGTCCGGAGTTCAATCCTCGACCCCGGCACAGATTTATCTGCTTACCAAACCCTTCCTTCACCTCTGACAAGACATCTTGTGAATGTGAGGAATGCCAGGCCTACACCGTGGTTTGATTCCACGTTAAACTGTAGGTCCTCCATTTCATCTTCACAATCACCCTACCATTACACATTAGCGTAAGTGCGTATAACCCAAACGGGTAGTAAGACGCGGTGCTAATAATAATAATTTAATGTAACTATTGGTTGAAAGTCACTAACGTCAATCCATTAAAAAAAAATCTTAGTAACACTTTATTTGAAGTGTTATAAAGCTATTCTAATAATACTTTCAGCAATTGCTTTCAATAAAGAATATTCTGTCTGCTGTTACTTACCTACAAACCCACCGTAGATGAACTATACCAAGGTAGTCCCCTTTAAAGATGAAGTCAGTTATCTTGCTAAACAAAATATGAGAAAACTAACCACTCTTCAAACATGTATACTTCTAGGAAGGGAAATCAAAAAACCTCTGAAACATTTTCGTGGTCTGGTGAATGAAGCCAACTCGTTGAAGGCACTCGGATGAACCCATCCCGACGACATGAAGCACGTTGTATAACACCCTTGTTAGAGGAAAGGAATGTCCCGTCGTTCCTTCGCGGGACCTCGTAAAATGTCCCTTGAGACCTCCCCCGCCTCTCCCAGAGGTCCCGCGCGTCAACGTCTCTTACCCCCCAACCCCTTTTGATAAACCACCCCCACATAGCGCACTCCCTCTACCTCATGGCATGGCTGGAAACTTTTATGAAACTACAGTACAACTTTTATAGGAAGAATGTCTTATAAAATATAAACATAATTTTTTCCTGCCAATATTCATAATAATTTTACTATGTTTATTAGTGTTATTTTAAAAGTATTGATAAATTCTTACAAAAGCCACAGCTCAGATTCAAGTTCTGAATACGTAAAATTAGATCTAGTAGCTTTTTTAGTTGTCAAATAAGGTTATTATTATGAAAATTGGACTTTCTTTTTTCTTTTGGCAAGACTTTTGCAAGTTGTCTTCGGTGGAGATTATTTCCATGTCCTCGTCATAACGTATGACGTGATGTATCTTAAACATATTCCCCATGTCTCCTATAAACATGTGTGTTCAGCACGATGACAACATTCGAGGCGGTGATCGTGATGTTTAGGAAGGCCTTTTTTTTTTAACACCGCATCTAAATACCTGTTTGGGTTACTTATACGCATGTATACTAGTTACGCTAATAAGTTAGGGATGATGAGGGTTGAATTTAGAGGAAATTTACCCTCATTTGCGTGGAGTGACAGTGGAAAATCATTTTTAAAAATAATACCCTCTGTACACCCGACCAGGATTTGAGCCCCAATCTCCCCGTAATCGGCAGTACAATCTAATACGAAAGGTACGCCTTAGACCATGCGACCACTGAATCAGGTATTTATATTTATAAATGGAAAGTTAAATTCTCGTTTAATGTGACTATCTTTGAATGGAAGTCTGAGGTTTATTTGCGTGTGTTTTTTTTTCATTGAGGTATTTCACGTGTACTTTCTAAGCATATATAAACACATGATATAATTAAATTTCTGGAATATATGATTAGGTAACATAAGAAAAAAATCTTAATCCAAATTCCGAATTATACAAGCCACATGTTGGCCTAATAGGATTATATAAATATAAAAAAAGTCAGATCCTAACAGGGATATGAACTTTGCTCATTCAAATTTATGTTCTGACTTCTCTACGTACAGAGCTATCTGGTGTGTCCTCTATGTCAATGTGGTATTCGACTATGTAATACTCAAAGCGTAGCTCAGTTGGTATAGCAGTCAGCAAGTATAGCCCGATGGCCCGGCTTCAAATCCCTATCAGGATATAATTTTTCTCTTTCTACACAAATACACTAACAGAATGTCATATGTAATGACTTTTTTGTTTAACTGAATAATATTGTGTTTATTTGTGTTTTAAATTATCTATTACTCGGTGCAAATATTAGTTAGAACTGTTTCCCCCTTCGATTATCGAAAGGTCTAACTCGAAGGCATCACTCTCGCAATTGGACTGCCGATGAAGGGTATACCGGGGTTCGAATATCAGTTGGGTGTAGGCACTACTGAGAGTGGTTTTTACCTAAATGTTTTTCCACTTTCCCGCAATGGAAATGTGTGTACACTTCCTTTAGATTCAGCCTTCCCCATCCCTAACAAATTAGTTTAATTAGTGCGTCAAACCCAAACAGATAGTAAGACGTGGCACTAAAAAAAAAGTTAGTATCATCTCTCCGCGATGAAAACAGTCTTAGGTTTGTTTATCAACTTACTGTGTGCTATTGTTCCCTTGGGTACAACGTTGAACACGACATGGAAACCACATCAAATGTTTCCAGGTCGTACTTAACCCAATTATTGTTCTATCTACCTTTGTGAGCTCGTCTGGAACTCACAACTTTGCATACAGGACCCACATGAGTTGATCCTCTGGGGCAAACATTTGAAGGCTAAGCTGCGAAGCAAAGCCAAGTAAAACCGAAAATCTGTGAAATTTAACATTGTATGACTGGTAAATTCGCGCACAATATGACTATGAACCCTTCGAGCTAAGGTTTTTTTCAATATGGATACAACTCATTTATAGCTCAGTCAGTCACGTATCTGCTTACGGGGCTAAGAGTCCCGAGTTCGATTCCCAATATGACCGAAATTTAATAATTGATTAAAATACGGATTTACCCTTTCAAATCGATAAATTGACGGCCGGAGACTGAATATTGTGTCTTGTCATAGTCTTAAGATAGATTTTAAGGTTAGCAGGCCGGTAGTGGAAAATATAATGGCTTGATTAAAAAACTGACCCAGAAAATAGGCTGGGGGTAATAATGGACGGATGGATGAATAGTAGTTCTGTGAACAATATAATCCACCTCACTCCCTCCATGTTCTTATCATAACTACAATCTAACATTTTTTTCTTTGGATTTCAACTTGAACTATCTCTTATAAAATCTTCTTAGATATGATATATTTTTCCCTGATGCTAAAGTTGGACAGAAAAATAGTCTCCTATATTCAAGAGTACATTATATTTATAGAGAAAATAAAAGTTGTTCTCGTGGTTTGGGACGTTAGTTTCAAATTAACGTTTTAAAATTTTACTTTATTTTTATTTTCTAAAGGGAAGAAGAACTTCGTTAAAGTGTTTTGTGTATTATTTAATTTCCTTAAAAAAATCTAACGTGCATTTTCCAAACTGATTGATTATATAATCACATGACTTAAACTAACCTAAATATATTTCTGACACAGCATCCAGACCCCAGAAGTTAATTCCTCACTGTTAAAGAAGAGGGAAGCACACATTTCAACAATGTTACATTTATTGATCATGCCAGGAATTGATCCTGGGTCTACTTAACTCAGTAGGCCACACGCTAATAACTGAGCTCATGTGTAGGATATTTTTAATTAGTTTAGAGGAGAGATAGGTAAATTAATTTTTTTAGCACCACGTCTTACTACACTTTTGGGTTATACGCGTATGTATTAATTACTCTAATGTGCTAGAACAGGGGTTCTCAAACTTTTGGAATGTTGTACCACTTAAAATAATAATAATAATAATGCTAATAAAACAAAAAAAAACAATATTTAAAAAAATCATAGTTTAATAGGGTTTTTATCTTCGTTAGCTTCAAACATAGGTAGGGTTCAAGTTACGATCATGTCCTATATTTATTTTAAATGCCCAATAAGGCGGAAAACCTAACTAATTTAATTCAAATACCATCTGTTGAAAGATATTAAAATTTGTAATGCTTTGTCTGAAATAACTTCATATTCAGCTCTCATCTTTAAACAAAAATGGCACAAGCTGTCTTTTTAAAATTCAATTATTAGATTTCCATCACATGACATTTCTATTAGCTATTTTCTTGAATTAATTTTTTTTATCCAATACAACTTCCGAAATGGATAAAAAGGGATTTCTTATCCAGCTTTATTTTTCTAAATTTTCGAGAAAGCATGAACCCGTTGATTTTTTTTATATATCTTCAGTAAGTATTTAATTCATTGTTGGTTTATTTTCATGGATAAACTCTTCTAATGTGGGAAATGCAGCGATATTGTTCTTTCTTATATCCTTGAGTATGTATTCGAGTTTACAGTAGTGACAGCTGTCTTTATTTTGTCTGTTATAGTAAAGGCATTTATATTTGGACCTTGTAAACTGGAATTCATTTCATTCAAGCATCCTAAGATGCTATCGTCTTAACCAGAGTTCATTTGTAAACCAATGAGAGAGTTTAAAATCGTACTGTGCTAGGAAGATCTGTTCCTCTTAACGTAGCTCAAAGAGTCGAGTTAAAATAAAACTGTTACTCTTGGTAACCAACTAACTTCTGAATGCAGAAGAAACTTACTGTGGTCGCTAACAATTTTATTACACAAAATAATTGTAAATAGTCTTGAATTAGGATTTAATAAAGTTTACGTCCATATTAGACTCTGCCTTAAACTATGAGTGAAGAATGACCATGGGCACGGGACGAATCCTGGATAGCTCAGTGGTAAGAGCAGTGGCGTACTGAGCCGAAGGTCCCGGGTTCAATTCCCGTGTCCAGGTGTCATTTTTCAATTTTCAGAATATGATTTCCTGGTGGTATTATCCCCACTAAAACGCTTTTACAATAGTTTCGGCTATTTGTTACATTACTATATTTACTGATTGGCTTAAAGTTTTTGGTTCCGTGGCCATTGATTTTGTGGCCAGTGCTTCATGACGTATGCTGCAATGTGTAAACTTTGCATCTGGAGCAACTTGTTTTATTTGAACATGATCACCACCACAACTGTCAGTCATTGCGCGTACACCTACATACGCCTTCGCATATTTTCCGATTTTATGAATGGTGATAAATTCATTGATTTTCTTAAAAATTTAATCTGCGGTGGAATTATTTGGAATAAAAATTCTTAATCTATGACTTGTTCTCTTTCAAACCCTATGTAAGTCATTAACTGCGCAAAATTTGTAAAATAAAATTTTTCATACATCCTAATTGCAAAAAATAAAAATACTGTGCTTTATTGTGATTTAGTGTTTCTTTCACTTGAGCTGCCATTTCAATAGCTCTACCAAAAAACTGTGTCTTTTATTCAATAAACAACATTCAATTTTGGTTACTGCTGCTGGGTGAAGAATTGATGTCACAATATATTTTGCTGCGGCAGGTAAGGTTAAAGTTTCCCCATATAGTGTGAGGTATCCCAGTTTGAGAAATTTTCATAATAGCCAAATATGATGCTTCAACAACTTGTGTGCTAGTTGCAGCAAAGGAATGAATTAATTTTTTAATATATTTCCATTAAATTCACTGCCTTAAAAACACACATCATTTTTTTTTTTAAATGCTCGTGTTTGTTGTAGAAATTACGTTTAAGAAAGAATGGTTTCATCGAGTGATTCAAGAATTGTCCGTAACAAATAACACATTGTGTTTTGGGCTAATATTTGTATCTCCCCATCAAGTAAATCCATACACCAAATACTCTTAGCTGTGTTTTCTTTTAATCCCTTTTGATTTCCCAGAATCTTTATGAGACTATGGATTAAAACTGCTGCTAATGGCCCTGTCATTGTCATATGCTGGTTGTTTCCTCTTATAATTTTCTATTTTCTACCACTTGTTCATTATTGATCAGGGTGAACTGAAAATAAAATAAAAACTAACTTTATTCAATATAGAAAGAGCATAGAAATTCCCGCAATAAAGAACTAGATCAGATAATTTTTTTGGGGGATACACCACCATCTAACGACTATGTCACCATGCAAGTAGAAACAAGGGTAAACAGTGCATAACATATTTTGTGCAACTATCTATTTGTATGTATTTATATTTTTGTTACATCTCTGTGTACCGCATGAAACAAAGTAATGTACTCATAGTGGTACATGAACCCCAATTTTAGAACCGCTGTGCTAGAGATTAGGAAGATTGAATACATAGGAAGTGTACTCAAACTTACGTGGAAGGAGAGTGTAAATCCATGTAGGAAAAACCACCCTCAGTACACCCGACTGGGATCAAACCATGATCCCCCCTTCATCAGCAGTCTAGTATAATGCGAGTGGGACGCTTTAGACCAGGGGTTCTCAAACATTTTAGACAGAAGGATCCCTTTAACCAGAAAGAAATACATGTTAGAGCCCTCAAAAAAGTGTTTTGCACTAATGTTACGTACATTCAATAGGGAAAGTTAAGTTATACAAGCACAACAGCTATTCTACCTGCATCTTTGTTGAATTTCCATCATTCAAATTCGAAAAAATTGGCAATCCTAATTGTTGATGTAATTATATAGTGTTAAAAACAAATAAAGAATATTATAAAATTTCCTAATGGAGCCTGAGATAAATATAGTGGAGCCCAAGGGCTCCACAAAGCACATTTTGAAAAACGCTGCCTCATACCATTGGACCATTAAAGTGGACTACTGCTCTTTTTCAAGTGAGTTATAACAGTTTTTTCCATAGCAAGAAGTATTATTTCATTTAATTAATTCACTATAGTACTAATTATCAACACTATTCATTTTGTGTTAAGGTTTTTGGTGAGTCAATAATTATTTCAAGTGACTAATCTTTCATTTTATTCGCCAAGAGGTTATCCCATATGGTTAACTAATACAAGCATCGTATTTATTTGGAAAAAAGAAAATACTTATCCTTTTTTATGTATAGTAAATTATTTTATGATTATTTTATTGTATTTCAAAATATTTAACTGGATAAAATATTTGTTTACACTACGTGGGTGCATCATTGTAAATAACTTGTTTCCATCGGGTTCAATCACATGGTTTAAATTCATCGGTCGCCATAGCTATGTTCATTAGACCTTTTGTGAAAGTGATATGAATAGTAATTGTTTTAAGTGAAATAAAACGATAAATAAGCTTTTTGCCCGACCTCAAATAAATATATAAATAATATTGGCCTAAATTACTGTGGTTAACTATCACATTCATACACTACCATATGTTTTTCATTACAGTTATCCAAAATGACAGATGTCAGCTGTTGGCGTAGGGATGCATTTGGGACTGATTCTAGTAACTTTGTGAGCTCTCATCCAAGTAAACTAAGGTCGTGAATGTATTATAAGAGTATCGTTAAACTGTTATATTGTAACTTCATGTGAATGTTATGTTATTCCCCGGGTTACTGTTAAATGTAAGAAATAATACCGTAAAGGGTCGGTAGAGTCGCGCAGACACTGGCTCTAAAACATGGCGTGGGATAGAAACTAATGAAGCCGACAAGGTGAGTAGCGCGTTAATGAGTCTCAATATAACCAAGTAGAAGTTGAGATAAGATTTGATCACTTTTAGGACTATTTGCACTACTTTAAGTTCTTTTTATGATGTTTAAAGTAGAAAAAAAATTTACAAAAGTGACTAAACAAATAAATGATATTTTACCCACTTAGTTGGTCGAATGGTGTAAGGTGTCATCTTTGTAATAGACTGGACTGCCTATGGCGGGGATATTGGTGTTCAAATCAATGTTGGATGTACTAAGGGTGGTTTTTCCAAAATAGTTTTCCACACTCCTTTCCTGAAAATGAGGATACACTTCCCTCTTTTTAGCGCCGCGTTCAGATAATTCACATGTGTAGCCTACTGGCTTTGTTAAAGTGTTAGGAAGAAGGATGGTTGAATATACAGGAAGTGCACCCAAATTTGCGTGGATAAAGAGCGGAAAACATTTTGGAATAACCACTCTCAGTCAGCCCTAAGAGGATTTGAGCCCCGATCTCTCCGTTTTTGGCAGTGTCCAGTCTATAGCGAGAGTGACGCCTTTAGACCAGAGGTCGGCAACCGGTCGATCTCGCGTCAATTTCCAGTCGATCGAGTAATAAAACTACATCGTCATTAAAATACGTTTGTTTGAGTCTTCTAAATTCAAAAACTATATCAAAAACTTTAAATAATATTTGAGTGTGACCAAAATACGGTCATATTCGGTAATGTTATAAGATAATTAAATAGTTTAAAAAGATCGCAGACTCCTGCCTTAAATCATTTGACCACCGATGAGGGCTAATATATTATTATTATTATTATTATTACTATTAGCACCGCGTCTTACTACCCGTTCGGGTTATACGCACTTACGCTAATGTGTAATGGTGGAGTGATTGTGAGATGAAATGGAGGACCTACAGTTTAACGTGGAATCCGAACCACAGTGGAGGCCTGGAATTTCCCACATTCACAAGATGTCTTGTCAGAGGTGAAGGAAGGGTTTGGTAATCAGATAAATCTATGCCGGGACCGAGGATTGAACCCATTATATTATTATTTGATAAATTAACATATTATCAATCTTTTTACTTAAATAACAAAAGGCTACTTCCAACAAAAATCCCATTGTGGCTAACTACATTTGACTTCATTCTTGAACTACCACAATATCTACTTTATAGCACAATGCACACCAGTACAAATCCTTCCCTCACCCCCCCCTTAAATCTACCCTTTTATTTAAACACCCTGGGCGTGTAAAAACTCTCCTCCTACCCTTTGTCCACCCATCTCTTTCTTCTAAAAGGGGGGTTAATGCTGTATAATTAAAGATAACCAGCACCCGTTGACAAAGAAGCTACCAGCGCCCTCGCGGAAGATGACTGTCGAGCTTCAAACGTTTGGCTCTGCCGTAAAGGATGACAGAGGAATTTGGGGAGAAGTGGAGGAATTCTGACTGAGAAATGTGTATTTTATCTCCCGGTTTTACACTTTTTAGTAGAAGGAAAAAACATCAATTTCTACCAAGGCAAATATGTTTTTACATGATTTCAACAGTCGTGTAGTATTTTAAAGAGGAAAAAATCATCCTTAGTACACTTGACCCGTAATCGAACCCCAATCTTCCATATATATATAGACGATTCGAACAACGAAGCGGGTCATATATAATTATTACGTTATTGGGGTAGATATGACTAAGGTAATATTTAAGAGAAAATGTGTCTACATTGACGTAGTGAGAAAGCGGGAAACTATTTAGTAAAAAATACCCTCACTGGGGTTAGAGCCCCAATCTTCCCATCACCGTCGAACCAGACTAAATGAGCTCGGTAGTTAGACTGACTGCACACTAATGTCGGTGTCATATATGTAGTAGGATTCTGATACGGAGCAAACTTTATACTTTTAGACATACTGACATTAATATTAGTTTGAAATATCTAATATATATATATATATATAATTTAGTAATTACTAAAAATACAAATTAATACTATATAACTAGGTATATTTTTATTATTTAGCCATGCAATTTAAACCAAATATATCTTCATCCAATAAAATGAAGAGTTTGTCATGAGCATTGTGCGATATCAACCTCACGAAGAGGTCTTACATTTTGAAATTATTAGTCTTTGTGCAAACACATGTACACCTCAAGGCCTGGATTTTAAGATTTCAATTAGATTTTTTTAAAGATTAAATAAAAACTTCCACCAGGCAGCGCAGTGCTTAAAGTCACTAATTTTAAAGTTACCTTTTTCTTACAAACATTAAACCAAAAACATTAATCCCAGGCAACGTCAGGTACTTCAGCTAGTATTATAAATAAATATGGCATCGTGCTCCGAGTGACAAAGTGTTTTGAAAATCTGAAAATAGCAGCATGTATTTTTATTAATAATAATTTCTTTTGTTTATATATTTAAAGGAAGAAAGGCTCTAGCACATAGGTTAGCATTTTTAGTGAACGCCAGATCCTTGATACTTCTTCTGCTACAGAACCACGTTTTAAACTTTAAAAAAACCTTTTTCCTCAACGGGGCTTGAACCCAATTTATCAGAAGGGGGTTTGTAACAATCCCTGCTCTCACACTATCTTGTCCAAAGACTAGCTTCTTTATTCTAGTAAAACTTTAAAAAGCTATTAATTTTATCGTCTTATTTAGCCGAACAGATTGTTAATAAAGAAAAGTAAAGAAGAGTTTAAATAAATCATTTAAACTTTGAAGTAGGTTTTATTATCAAACAAACTTTATAACGTGGAACTTCTCAATATATAAACTTTTACTGATAAATTAAAACTTGGGGAAAAAAAAAAGTTCTCCTGATGAAATGATGTTTATCTTAAATGTACAGTACTAAGGGTCCCTACTTTATGTAATTTGAAATTACTTTTCCATGATCGAATATGTTTACGTTTGAAGGTTATTTTCAATAATTTCTTTGATATTTAAATGAAGTACCTAATAAAGGGACTTGTACTTGAATGTTTGAATCCTGCGTTATTTAAGAAGAGTTTTTTTTTCTTTCAAAATACAACTTATGCCAAAGTATACATACCCGTGCGATGGGTATCAGGGGTTGTGCGACTTCTCATGAGGGAGGTAGAATTTAAAGGAAGTGTGCCCACGAATGCGTGGAAAACATTTGGTAAAAAAAAAAAATATATATATATATATATATAAAACATGTCTACTCTAATTCCTTCTTATTCAGTTATGTGATTTTGTTATAATTTTGTATTTTTACATTTACAAGAATACAATGACAATTTTATTTTAAGAAAAGGCCACCAAATAGAATCGGGTATTTTTTTTTAAATATCGGGTACAGGGGCGTTGTACGGAAAATCTGACACGTATGGTCTCAAAAAATTTAGGAATCCCTGAATTATATTAAGAGATAATTTCCATACAAGTTTATCTACTTTCTTACACAGAGCAAGTATTTTGATCATGACTAATTTAGATATAGAGATTAGTATGTATCTTGTCGTTTTACTCTACGTGCCCTTGAACTCAAAAAGGTTGTATTTAAAAAAAATTTTATCAGTCCCTTTGTCTGAGGTTACACAATAAACGGTTTGTTGGATTTTTTCTCAAACTTTATATTTAATTGTTATATGGTCATGAATATAGGAAACATCATTATTTGAATTTTATATCTAAAATCAAGGTTAGGTTACTGAAAGCTGATTTTTGAAAATGGCTCTAACAATTTTGCTCAAAATGGATATCTGAGGAGTGGTTTTACATGATAAATAGCAACGTATACTTTGTTTTTTTCTTGTTTAAATCTTGTGTGTTCATTTCTCTTCCAGTTGTAAAACCCACTCGTGGTCAACTTACATAAACACTCATTTCTACACCCCCCCTCCCCCCCTCCGTACCCCGCCACCACCCTCCCACCTCATCTCCCTCACAGACAGTTTAACTTCAAGGGAAATAACTTTTCCGCGCAGAATGTGATGCTCCCTATAATCTCCATGGGCATGTCCCTTTAATTGCTTTTTGAATAAAATTTGACTAATTTTGCGTTTTACTCCACTTTCCCTCCCTCTCTTCCTTCACTCCCCCAAGGGAGCGGCTGTGGTTCCCCCTGTAAAATATGCAACAGCAGCGCGTTGCAAGGTGCGAGGATTGCCTAGATCAATACAGACAAGGGGAAAATGTCATGGCACAACAATGACACATCACGTATATATATTTTTTTAAATTTGAAGCAATAATATAACGATAGGGGAAACCAATCTATTTAAGTATTAGAAAATAAATTTATGAGCATCTAACAAAATATTTACATTTTTATTTTAAAATCTGATAAGGAACAAGAGATTCAAATTTGAAGACGACATAAACCCCTGGTGGTCAAACTCAACAACATTTAGACTATACGGTTTAGGGGTAAGGTGTCAGACTTCTATGCTGGCGGCCGGGGTTCGATCCTCGGTCCCGGCAAAGATTTATCTGATTACCAAACCCTTCCCTCACCTCTGACAAGACATCTTGTGAATGTGAGGAATGCCAGGCCTCCACCGTGGTTCGGATTCCACGTTAAACTGTAGGTCCTTCATTTCATCTCACAATCACCCTACCATTNATCCTCGGTCCCGGCAAAGATTTATCTGATTTCCAAACCCTTCCTTCACCTCTGACAAGACATCTTGTGAATGTGAGGAATGCCAGGCCTCCACCGTGGTTCGGATTCCACGTTAAACTGTAGGTCCTTCATTTCATCTCACAATCACCCTACCATTACACATTAGCGTAAGTGCGTATAACCCGAACGGGTAGTAAGACGCGGTACTAATAATAATAATAATAATAATAATAATAATAATTTAGACTATAGTGCAGGGGTTGGTAAATATTTTTGTGCCCCGATCGACTTACAAGATCATCAAAGATACCACGTTCACACAAATTTTCTTAGCTCTACTTTCGTCTATAAATGTATACTTATTCCTAAAATTTAACCTTTCCTCAAATTATTATGTCCTTACAATTCCAGAAAAAATATAGAATACATTTTATGTACATTTTTATTTTCTTATAAACTTATAGATTATCACCGATCAAGGTTATTTTGGTCATCAATATCATTTGAAAGCACGTGATATATTTGCGAGTTTATAAGAAAGAAAGTTAAACTTTTAATAACGTGGTATTTTTCTCACGTGATCGACTGAAAATTATCGCAAGATGGACCAGTCGATTGCAATCGACTAGTTGCCGACCACTGATATAGTGGGTTAAGTTATCTGTGTCGATATAACACTCAAATTAATATGTAAGTATCTTCATGGATGATTTTCGTATCAGATGGAGGTGATGTGAGTCTCCACAAATCCCCCCCCCCCTCTCATAGTCTTCCGGGCGACGTTTGAAGAGCGTCTGTTTAGCGGCTTTACCTACGTCTCAAACTGCCAATAAAACAGACATCAAACAACACTCGACGCCGGTTAACTGCCTCAAGTTTCCATAAAACTGTCTTTATTGCCAGATACATGTCATAGCTCTTCTTTACTCGTTTAGTGGGAGCAGTATACCAATGGTCATTCTTGACAACATTTCACATTCCCACGTTCAGTATTGCCACATTTCACATTCACATAGCCAGTCTTGCCTACGTTTCACATTCCCACGGTTAACCTTGCCAACATTTCCCATTCCTACGTTTAGTATTGCCACATTTCACATTCACATAGCCAGGCTTGCCTACATTTTACATTCTCACGGTTAACCTTGCTAACATTTCACATTCTCACGGTTAACCTTGCCAACATTTCACATTCTCACGGTTAACCTTGCCAACATTTCACATTCTCACGGTTAACCTTGCCAACATTTAACGTTCTCACGGTTAACCTTGCCAACATTTCACATTCTCACGGTTAATCTTGCCAACACTTCACATTCTCACTGTTAACCTTGCCAACATTTCACATTATCATAGCGGTCAGACCACATGACTTAAAATACTATTATCTGTATCATTTTCTTGAACTATTGCTCTAATCTGTCAAAGCTTATACTCCCGTTCGCTCTTCATCCATAACCACCCTTTGTCGTGTCAATCAATAATAAAGAGAAGAAAGAAAACTACGAAACGTTTTATTTATACATAAATAGGAAACATATTCTGAAAATTGAAAAATGACACCTGGGCATGGGAATCGAACCTGGGACCTTTGGATTGGTAATAATAATAATAATAATAATAATGATGATAATGATAAAAATATGAGTGAAGAATGACCCTGAGCATGGGGTGATTCTTGGATAGCTCAGTGGTCAAAGCATTGGTGTATCAAGCCAAAGGTCCCGGGCTAAATTCTCGTGTCCAGGTGTCATTTTTCAATTTTCAAAATATGATATATAGATAGAATAAATCTTCACTAAAAGCATACATAATAGCTTTGGATATTTGATTCATAAATAGGAAAGCTGGATGCTTGTTTTCAAATATCTTAAACTCGTATCTATAAGCCCATATAAATGCCTGTATTTCTTTGATAAAGGCTAAATATAAACTCCTTTTTCATCAAACCTAGTCTCATATCTCCACATATATGCAAAAAAATTGTGGAAAACTAGCTAATGTCACATTTCCACACATGTGTATCTATTAATACAACTCAAGCTATATGGTTGTTAAGCAATAGGAGCCCAGTTTAAATATTTCTACATTATTTTGTCGTGAACCTTATTTTGAAATAACGCATTGTAGAATCAAGTATCGCGTTAGAGCTGAGAGTCTGCGCAGTAATTTCTCGCTTACCGATTTGACATCCTTAAGTTAAAATCATTTTCTTCTACCAATTTTAGCTGGAATAAAGTATTTAATTTACCGACTTTTAATACCGAAGTTAAAACATTTTATTCATCAAAATCCAATAATTTTATTTAACACAAATCAGGGTATCTAATATTTAAAAAATAAATATCTTATTGTAATAATAGTGACTTAGTTGGTTCTTTTCCTCATAGGTCATGCCTAACAATGGTTGCTATTAAATGCGAGGTGTCTCCCCTTGCAACACCATTGAATAGTATCAATTACTGTGACATGCGGCTTTGTTGTACCCAACAGTACCCCTCCCACGCTCCCCTAAAGTTCCGCACTGCAAAATATCCATACCGCCCCCGCTTGCTCATGAGCTTTTTAAACAAGGAAAAAATGGAAGACCCCCACACTCGCAGATATAATCTAAGCTCAAAGCGTTTTCTATCACCCCATTTTCTTTTATTTAGGAAATCTGTATTTACTCACGTGTTTTCTCCTTGTAAATTGTTTCAGGCACTCAGCGTTTAGACTTTTTACTTTCTCTAGAAACTTCGGAGAGAAAGTATTGTGATTGTCAAAATAGAAAATCTAGCTCGAGATTTTGATAAATGTCGACGTTTTATGACCTCCTGAAATCAAAAAAGTTATTTTCGCAATGCCTATCTGTACCTCAGGCTAGAGCAGAAACTATTTTACAGTTTGGGTTAAAAAAAAACTGGTATCTAGGGTTTTCATAAGGACCCCCTTTCCTCCCTGAGGGGTTTTAAGGAATTACGAGGCGTGTTTTTTAAGTAAGTACCGTTTTGAAATTAAAAACACATCAAGTGTACTTTTTAATCAATTTTATTTTTACGTGAAAGCCTATACTTTAATCTACTTTTCAACATAATTTCCACCAATATTAAGGCATTTGTCGTATCGTACAACCAGCTTTTGAATTCCATCCTCATAGAAATCTGCCGCCTGATTTGATAACCACAGCAACACGGCCGTTTTGAGGTCATCATCATCGTCGTGGCGCTGACCACCAAGATGCTTTTTTAAATGCAGGAACAAGTGGTAGTCACTAGGCGCTAGATCGGGACTGTACGGAGGGTGATCAAGTTGTTTCCAGCCAAATGATGCAATGAGATCTTGGGTACGATTAGCCACATGTGGACGGGCATTGTCATGAAGCAAAACAATACCCTTACTCAGCATGCCTCGCCTTTTGTTTTGGATTGCACGGCGCAGTTTAGTTAAGGTCTCACAATAAGTCTCAGAATTTATTGTGTCACCACGAGGCAAAAAATCCACGAGCAACACCCCCTTCCTATCCCAAAACACAGTACACATGATTTTTCGGGCTGAAATTGTTTGCTTGAACTTCACTTTCTTGGGTGATGTTGAATGCCGCCATTCCATGGATTGTTGTTTCGATTCCGGCGTAACATGAGCCACCCATGTTTCGTCACCTGTGACAATTTGACTTAAAAAATCATCACCAAAATCACTGTATTGCTCAAGGAAAGTCAACGCACTGGCTAAACGTTTGGTTTTGTGCACCTCAGTCAACATTTTCGGTACCCAGCGTGAGCACAACTTACGATAATTTAAGTGTTCTGTCACAATTCCATAAAGAACACTTCTTGAAACTTGAGGAAACTCATTAGATAAAGATGAAATCGTAAAGCGTCTGCTCTCTCGAACTTTTCCATCAACTTTCTGCACCAAGTCTTCAGTAATGACAGAAGGTCGCCCACTTCTTTCCTCATCATGCACATTCGTGCGGCCATCTTTAAATGCTCTAACCCATTTTCTTACCATTCCTTCGCTCATAATGTTTTCTCCATACACTTCACTGATTTGCCGATGAATTTCAGCCGATTTCACATCTTTTGCATGAAGAAAACGAATAACAGAGCGTATTTCACAGTCGGCGGGATTTTCTAGTGACTGAGTCATTTTAAATACTCACAAACAGAGGTAAACACGGTCGAATACTTCAGTAATGGCGTCTATGGCTAGCCAACAGATGGAGGTACTCTACGCGCATGCGCGGAACGGCAGTCGCAGCGCTGCAGCGGCCAAATTTCAAAACGGTACTTACTTTAAAAACACGCTTCGTATATATATCCAACCTTAAAATTAGGGGTAGTATACTCAAGGGAAAAAAATTGATTTACTCAAAATTCGTTGTAACGATTTTGATTAAATTTTATATCCAAGCACTGGTCATCATTATAAACAAGCTGGCAATTCTCATTTACTTATGAAAATGAATTTGAGAGTATTTCACATGATGGAAATTTTCAAATTTTCATAATTTATCCACAAATATTTTAGATACGAAATAACTTATCATTGTAAAGATATAGTACCACTAAATAAAAAACTATTTTATTTGAAATATTTTTTATAGAATCTATTATTATTAGCACCACGTCTTACTACCCGTTCGGGTAATACGCACTTACGCTAATGTGTAATGGTAGGGTGATTGTGAGATGAAATGGAGGACCTACAGTTTAACGTGGAATCCGAACCACGGTGGAGGCCTGGCATTCCTCACATTCACAAGATGTCTTGTCAGAGGTGAAGGAAAGGTTTGGAAATCAGATAAATCTCTGCCGGGACCGAGGATTGAACCCCGGCCGCCAGCAGAGAAGTCTGACACCTTACCCCTAGACCGCCAGGTCACCTTTATAAAATCAATAATTTCTGAGCTATAAGCAAATATATGTGATTTTTAATTTAGGTCTTTGAAAATGAATTTAATTCTTATGCTTTGTGGCGGGAAAAAATGTTTCTTTTTTCTCAATGTTTCTGTAATAGTGTTCCTAGTTCATAACGACATAGAGCTAGTAAATAACAGTATACATTTTTTCATTTATGATCGCTGGTGCAATGTTTCTACAACAAGGCATATACCTATTATTTTGTCTCGCCAATCTTACGAGTTTTTAGAAAATGTTTCTTTTAAGGTAAAAGCGAGGTAAAGTCTGTGCAATGTGCCGTACCACTTTTTTTTAAATATAAATAAAGGCTAAGAGTTACCAGTGTCTGGCAATCAGTCTGGTATGAATTTCATAAAAAGAACCTGTTCAGAAATACAAACTTTGTTTTTGCTGTCAACATTGATAACATTTTCATATTATTTAAGTTACTTAATCTTTTTTCTTGTACATATGAAATATATTCCCTACCACTTGGACAAACAAAATTGGTAGATCTATAAAACTTGACGGTTGCATATCACATGACTCGATGTGTGAATATGTAAAAGTAGATCTATTGTTATTTATCACCGCGTCTTACTTCCCGTTCGGGTTATACGTTTGTGTACTAATTATTATAATGGATTAGGAATTGGTAAGGCTATATTTAAAGGGAAGTGAACCCACATTTGCATGGAGGGAGAGTGTAAAACCATTTAGGGAAAACCACCCCCAGTTCACACGACCGTGATTCGAACCTTGATCACCCCATCCTCGGCAGTCTGGTTCTACACGAAACTAGCGCGTTAGCCAACTACGCCACCGAGGCGGGTAGAGTAGGTCTAGTAATTTTTCTAGCTGTCAAAACAGATAAGACTTCCTAAGAAAAACTGGACTATGCTTGTAATAGTTCAGTATCCATGTGATAAACTGTAAATTTCTCTGTACGTTCGGTTAATTCTTTTGGTTTCTTTACAGTAAATTCAAAAGCCATTAATCGGATCAAGATGGGACCTTTCTTGTTGTACTCTTTATTTTTAAGAATAAATGGTAAGTTCTATAGCATCACGTTATCTTATCAGCGAATATATATATAACTATTAGTGTGTTGCGTTGTAAATTTGTATAAATTCATTGAATTCATATAATATATTAACTTTTAATGCATAAATATTAGTTTGTGAGTCTCCTTGGCAACAAGGGGCTTGGAAAGATTAACACATCCGTTAGAGGTCTTCGGCTAAAGGTTAGAAGCCACAGGAAAGAAGGTTTTCAGTAATTTTATTATGTTGCGTGTTTCTTGGCACTACGCAAACGGCACAAGTTTGTTTGATATGTTAATTTACTTACATAATCAACTATATCACTTCATTTTGATTCTTTATGATAATATATTAAGACTGTTTTTTTGGTGTGTGTGTCATTTGATATTTGATCTATGTAAATAAAGTATAGCATACAGTGCACAATTCATAGTTAAAATACAGGGATTTATAATGAAATGTAGTAATTAAAGTTTGTAAATAATGCATACCGTATTTTGTAGTTCATTGTAACATTTACTCCACTGCCAATATTAGCGTGTTTGCATTTGCGTCTTAAATTTAGGTATTTTTTCAGTTCTTTCTGATTTTGCGTGTACATTTAGTTTGTGTGGTTTTGATTCTTTGATAGTACGTCCAAACCCTTTATTCTGGTGTTCATTGCAGCAATGCCTCCACGTAGAAGAACAAATCTCGATACAAGATTGCAAAATCAAGAAGATCGAAAATTATACGGCTCTCAGAAAGGCAATCTCAATGGGAGAGACGCATTAGTGATCATATGTCTCGAAAGTAATCATCCAAAACTGTTTGGTCCTCTGAAGGGAGTTAACGTCGCCTGAACTCTCAAAGATTTAGGCAAGTCCCAATCAAGAGCTGCTGAAAGTGCCATCCATCGTGAAGCACGTTTAGCTTCAGATCTAGAACAGTATGCGCTATCTAAAGCATCGGCGTTTGATGGGGAACATCGTGCAAAATCACGTGACATTAAGGCCCGTGTAACTTATCTCCGGGAGAGGCATGATAACCTGAGCCAGGAAGAGCAAGTTCGTTCAGCTGTCGAACGACACAGGTTAGAGGTTATTAGGCAGTAGGGGCTAGGCCTCAACAAGACAGGCGCAGTTTTGGATTTCCCCCAAAGTCTGTGCCCCGTTGTTTTAATCCATTTTTTATGTTTTTCAAAATAGGAAGTAGCGTTACAAAAAACAATCACTTTTTTTAAAGTTTCAGATGTTTCTTATAAGGATGGCCTGCTTCATAGGCCAAAACTATATCTATAGCTCTAGCCACGTGCTCGTTGTGTGGTGAATTCCCTCCGCCCCCCCCCCCTTGA
>CABEEJ010000490.1:211419-248488 GCA_901482245.1 Timema douglasi | reverse complement strand
CTCCCCCCCTCTTCCCCCCCCCCCCCTTGGAACACATTTTTTATTGTACTTTTATTTTTATCACAGAAATTCCTCTTTACTAAAAAGTGATCTCGGGGTTTATACGCGCATGTTGATGGCATTCCTTTGATGTCCGGCAAACTCTCTCTTGTCATCGCTAACGAGAATGACGTCATGTTATAACATGGTGAGGGTGAAGGGGAGGGGGGGAGCTTTTCATCGCCGCATCGACCCAAGAGCTCATGTAAATTAATTACGATTTGAATTATAAATTATGTCCGTACAAAAGCGGTGGGTGTAATCTAGGACATATGTTTCTAAATTGAAATTTACCTCTAAAAAAATAGAAAGGATTAAATCTATACCGCAATTTAAATTTAATCACGATGATTACTAAATAAAGTAAAATGTCAAATTAGTCATGTTTTGATGTCAGCCTAGTTGAATAGAGTAAAATAAAATGCTGGCTTGAACGAAAACCAGACGGTAAAACAAATTCTATAATAAGAAAATTATTTGTTTTAATATATATATATACACTAAAAAATATTAACTCAAAAGCATTGACTTGATTTGTGAAACAAAGTGAGGTAGTTTTTTAAACAATTTTTTTCTCGTATGAATTAAAATTTAGTTCAATCGACTTTACTAATTAGCTTATTAATGAAAATGAAAACAAATCGAAATTTTGAAATTGATGTATTCAGATGTAGATTACAACATTCATCGTATGACAGGAGCGATGGAACTAAACGCGGCTCTAGACATAGAAAATTAATTCAAATTCGAACACCCACCGCGAAAGCCTTCAAAACAAATCGAACTTTGTTTAAATATTATGATATAATTTAAACATTATTATTTATGCCTGGCTACCTGGCGGTCTAGGGGTAAGGTTTCAGACTTCTATGCTGGCGGCCGGGGTTCAATCCTCGGTCCCGGCAAAGATTTATCTGATTACCAAACCCTTCCTTCACCTCTGACAAGACATCTTGGGAATGAGGGGAATGCCAGGCCTCCACCGTGGTTCGGATTTCACGTTAAACTGTAGGTCCTCCATTTCATCTCACAATCACCCTACCATTACACATTAGCGTAAGTGCGTGTAACCCGAACGGGTAGTAAGACGCGGTGCTAATAATAATAATAATATTATTTATGCTTCTATTCTGCCAGTTCATAGAGGATGGTAAGCATATGCACCCATTTAAATAGTATGAGAGGTATGTACTATTCTATTAGTAACTAGTTTAATTACATGGAATATAGAATATACAATTATTTACAAAAATATTATAATTGATACGTGATTACTGTAAATGGGTAATCTACTCTAGCTCTACTATATTCTTGGACCATGCAGAGGTCTTTAGTTTGAAAACATCCTCTGATGGAAGTGCCGGACACAACTGCTCTGCTAGTCTGTCGGTTTTATTCCTGCATTAACTCCGGGTCATGAACCGACAGTTCATGCCTAACCGGAATCTACATGATCAGTACAGAAGCCATTGTCTCAAGACTAGGAATGTAATCGTAAGCTAAGCGGTCGTCCTAAGTTGCAAAAATGCATAATTTTAATTATGCACTTCTGTAACTGCACATTATTAATTTTGATTTTACACTATGTTCCACATATTGTTGGCTCCCAACACTTCCTTCATAAATTTGTCAAAGTATCAGCGAGTGTTTGAGCCGGCGCGGACAACATAATAGACCAGGAATTACCAACCTTTTTCACTTCAGGGCACACTTGTACAAATATATGTATATTATTATTATGTATAATACATTATTCTATTAAATTTAGATAAAAATAAAAATAATTTGTACCTAGCTAGATGTAGGTGACAACAAGTATATTTATTATGTTACAATAAAAATCATACATTTTAAATAACACTTTCGAAAACTTTCGTAAATAAATTCATTGATGAGGGCTAACGCCTGAAAATTTGTAGGATTAATTCCGCAATTACAAAAACAATAAAGTCGGAGGGCAAGCCTGGTGAGATATCTTGCAGTTAGTATTAAAATACTATCTTAGTGGAGAATTTTCACGTGATTTATTTATATTTATATTTATATACAACCAAGTATTAAATTAAACTTTAGGAGATTTTTGCGGCACACCGTCGGGAATCCCTGTAATAGACACAGCTATAGTCCACGCGGTCTAAGACAATAGCTCAAAATCTGAGGGTCGTGATACAGTTTATGGTGGGTCGCAAAAGTTATTTTCATTGTTAACATTTTGTAAGTATTTATATACAAAAATAATGAAAAAGTGAGAAAATGAAAAAAAAAACGCAAAATAAAATGTAAAAATTAGGGTGTTGGTAGGATTCAAAACTTAATTTCGAAACAAACTGAAAACATTATCTAGTTTCTTGCTCCTGATAATAGCTCGTAATCAACGCTTACGTCAATGACGTCATCAACAGGAACCGAAAACAAGCGAACAGGCCTCATCATGAGAAATAGATAATTTTTTTCGTAGAATAATATACAATAATAAATCTTTAAAAACATTAGTATATTTAATTTTAATATTGCTCCTTACTACCCGTTCAGGTTAAAAGCATATATAGGCCTTCTTATTACGCTAATGTTCTAGGGATGAGTAAGGTTTAGTTAAGAGAAAGTGTATCCGCACTTGCGTGAAACATACAATTATTTTTATCAAAGTTGGTATCCGTACTCTTAAAGATTTTATTGTTATTTGTTTCTGATTTTACTATCATTAACAGAACAAAAAAATTATCTTAATTTTTAATCATATTTACAATTATTGTAGTCATTGACAAAGAAAATTCATTAACAACAAACGAGTGTGACTAACTACCACAAAACATTTTAAATATGAACAGGAGGATTATTTCCGTCTGCTGTAGGTACTAGCGTTTAATTGGCTAGATAGAGTTTCTTCTTGCGTTCTCATTGGCTGATAGTCTCAAGTCCAAGGTTCATTAATCTACATTCCACTCCATGCAAAACGCATAAGAGTTTAAATTATTATTATTACCGCGTCTTACTATCCGTTCGGGCTGTACGCACTTACGCTAATGTGTAATGCTAGGGTGATTGTGAGATGAAATGGAGGACCTACAGTTTAACGTGGAATCCAAACCACGGTGGAGGCCTGGCATTCCCCACATTCACAAGATGTCTTGTCAGAGGTGAAGGAAGGGTTTGGTAATCAGATAAATCTATGCCGGGTCTGAGGATTGAACCCCGGCCGCCAGCATAGAAGTCTGACACCTTACCCCTAGACCGCCAGGTCACCAAGAAGTTAAAGATAAACCAACTTTATGCCTTGTGCACTAGTCATTGTATATCCATTATGAACGCCATCATTGAGAATAATGTGTTTCAACTTCTTACGCTCTATTTGATTTTAGCTATGCGGTGTGAATGGAAATAAATAAACTCAGTTTAGATTTTTTTAAAGTGCAAACTAGAGAGATATAATTTTGATTCTTGGTAAAACTTAGCTTTGTCAATTGGATATATAAGTAAAAATATATTTAAAGCAGTGAAGATTTATTTAAATGCTTAAAATAAACACGTTTTTCTTTTGGCGAAATAAGACTTTTACCTTTTATTCCCAAGAATGAATAAGCTAAAAGAAAATGGATTTAAACGGAAAGAATTTTCATAAATTGAAGTGAATGAATTAGATAATCAAGTTAAGATACTTCTTCCTTCTTTTTTTCCTTCCTCTCTTTCTCTCTATTTTTTCAGTTGGCTCGGTTTTGGTAGGTTACGAAACAAAGATTTCCAGATGTGATTCGATAAAATCGGGGTACGAATTTTGTGACGGAAAAAATTGTCTCTGAAAAAATACAAATTCAGACGTGAAATATTTGATTTCATATTTCTATTTTATTTTATATCTAATAATATAACTACTATTTATTTTTTAATTTATCAAAGAAAATACTTTGTAGAAATAAGAATTTCAAGAAGGAAATTTTGAAATTTATCTTTATTGTGATTTACTAGTGAATCCGTGTAGGCGTATTACTGTTTGTACAATTCAAGTCGAGTTCTACAATTCTGAACCTTTTGATAATTAATTTTGTTCTTCAGGTATGAAAAAAATCATGTACACATTAGCTTTGTTATGGATCAGGAGACTGCGTGAATCAAGCACGCAACAAACATATTGTTTATGATATGCTACCGCTTGCATTGGGCATCCTTTATAAAAAAATAAAATCAACTTAAGAGGTTTTTGAGCTTTTAGTGTTAACTCTTTAATAAAATTAAACCAGCTTTAGTGGATACATGGTCCAAGGCGTCACTTTCACAATAGACTGGGCTGCTAATTATGGGAAGATCAGGGTTTGAATACCGGTTGAGTTTACTGAGGGTGATTTTTCCAAAATGGTTTTACTCTCTCCTTCCAAGAAAACGTGGGTAAACTTCCTTTAAATTCATCCTTCTTCATTACTATTAAACTATCGTAATTAGTACATAGACGTATAAAAGGTAAGAAACAATCGTAAATTTTTCTCCTATTGTGTATTATTATAGATTGGAATAGAATTTTAAAAAAAAATAGTTTTCAGTAAACTAACCTTAATTTAAAAAGGTCTTGAGGTAACATATAAATATAAAGGTTGAGCGAAACCCATCAAACGTTTCAGATATATGCCCAGGGAAAGACAAACATAGAAAAGGACAGTTATAATGGTAAAATCCACTTTCTTTTGGGTTTGGGGGCATATAATATGTAAATATTTATCCTAATCTTAAGGTAAAAATGTTCATGGTTAGAATAATTTATCTTTGTATGAGAAAGTATTTACTATTTGAGTTATTTAACGTACACTGATTAGCTACAAGCATATGACTTACAAATTAACTTAAATCAATATTAGACACAAAATCCAGCCTTCCCCCCTTCCCCGTAATTAGTGCCATTAAGTACTATAAAATGGGAAACCCACATTTCACCAACGAAACATTTTTTGGCCATGCCGGGAATTGAACCCAGAACCCTTATCTTAGTGGGCAGAAGCGTAACTGACTATACTAAGGTGTCAGAAAAATTTATAAGGTATGGAATCAGTTATATCGCTCACAGTTATATCAACATGTTTACTATTTCATTTTATTTCCGTCTGCTCCTATCTCGTCTCGTAGCATTAACAACAAACTTTTTATGAGATTGAAGCCTCCCTTCCTTCTAGATACACTTGAGTTGTTCGTCTTCTTTGAGGATCATAATTACACTTGAATGTTGTAGATTGGGTTCTCCGGGCTTGTTTGGAACAACTGAATAAAATCAGTCCTCCTCGCAAACATCCTAGTTTTATTAGCAAACTCGACTGATTTCTTCTCATCATACGTTAAGGGGGCTGGAATAATTACAATTAAATGTGAACTAAAGAAAATAACATTCTTTTTAACATCGTGTCCTAGCTACTAACTGTTAGTGCTATACGCATATATACTTATTACGCTACTATTTTAGGGATGAGCAAAGTTGAATTATAGGAAGCGCACCCGCATTTGCGTGGAGGGAGAGTGGAAAATCATTTAGGAAAAAAACCTCTTGTACACCTGACCGGTATTCTAAACCGGATATACCTGTCCTTGGAAGTTCAGTTTATTTCAAGACTGATGCCTTAGACAATTCGTTCACCTAAGTGAGTATGAAAAAATGGTACTCAGGCCTATTATTTTTTATTAAATTATATCGAAGGGCTTCCCCGGTCCCGGCATAAATTTATCTGATAATCAAACCCTTCCTTCACCTCTGACAAGACATCTTGTGAATGTGAGGAATGCCAGGCCTCCACCGTGGTTCTGATTCCACGTTAAACTGTAGGTCCTCCATTTCATCTCATAATCACCCTACCATTACACATTAGCGTAAGTGCGTATAACCCGAACGGGTAGTAAGACGCGGTGCAAATAATAATAATAATATATCGAAGGACTAAAGCATTACCTAGAAAACAAATTCCTAAACGTTTTTTCTAACAATAAAAATAAAACTCTATGGCGTTAATTCACAATCGAACTATACCGATCAAGTGATCACCGTCTGCTGGCGAAGATAGCTTCTGCAGATAGAGGTTATCATGTGGTCTTTACAAAGAGCCCTTTGGCCATTAAGCTCAGTTTCTAGACCAGGGCTGCTACTTTTCATTCAAGTAGCTCCTCATTTGTCCTCAAGAGTTTGAGTTTATGAAACTTCTTAACAGGAAATCTGGAAGAGGCGGGAATCAAACCCGGGACCTCGAGATCCATAGATAGGAGCTCTGACCATCAGGAACCTTGGATTATACGAGCTTGACATTTAGTCCATATATCCACCGATAATGATAATAGTCAGATCGGTTTCTTGTAATGTTCCTCAATTTGGAGGTTACCCTTAACCTAGTACGATGCATCTTTAGAAATAGTAGATGGATCGGCGTATGGGAACAGCGCTGTGATTGGCTGCTATTTATAGTATTAGCTCAGTAGAGCGTTTTGATTGGCTGATATTTATAGCAGTGACTGAGTAAAGTGCTTTCCACTCCTCCCTCTAATATTGATCCCCTTTTCACATTCGTGAGAAAATTTCCCCTCCATTTTTCCTCTGGTTATTTCCATGACATCGTGGAGTTAACGATTTTCAATAAAATTAGGCTATTAACTTATAACTAATATAATATTATTGTTGTAACAAACGTAAATTAAACCTATTATTAATTTGGTTTGCAATACACTTAATTTATTCATCAAGCTCCAGGGTTATTAAAAGCTTTACATTACAGTAGCTTAAGGTAATTTAAAATCGCCGTATGCGCATTATAATTAAAAAGTCATAAAAACTACGCGTGAAGTCACAGGTCAAACATATATAGACCATAAAGAGGAGTGAATTCCATTGGGGTGGGAGGAAAGGTGCTACCATTCGTCTGGAAAGAGGTTATAAATATATTAATACCCTCGGATTCTTTATTAAACGGGTTACTTGAACAATAATTTACATTTTTTGCTCTATAACAGTGTTTTTAAACCTGTGGGTCACAAAGGATTTATGAGGGGGTCGCGGTCGTAAGCCAGTTAAAATAAAAAGCAAGTGTAGGTCCTACACTACAATAAAAATATAACAATTTCAGAGAAAAGTTTGTTTTTAAATATAGATTCTACAATCAACACTGCTTTAAAGATCCAACCATAATTTCAGTGGGAAGGCTGTGCCTGTTTATTTTTTAATAATTTGTCGAATCGTGGTTCTATTTTTGAGACGCAAATAACCAAATCATTTTCAAATTGGAGTCTATTTCTCTTCTTAGTTTTTATGTTCACCATTGAAGAGAAAGTTAGTTCACATAGGTAGGAAGTGGCGAATAGCACTAATAATCTCAAAGCTTCCCTTGCAAGCTCTGAATACTATTTTTCTCTCTTCATCTAGAAGACGTCAATCTTTTGCGAATTAAATTCCATTTTAAGCATGCCGTCAGTTTCAACATCTATAAGATTTTCTTTCATCTTCGTGGTAAGATCAGCAAGTTGTACTGACATATTAAAAAAAAGGATTTTGTAACCATCTATGCCCATTGTCAGCGTCAGAGTTTAGTTCTAGAAAGTAACTTAATAATATTTTTCCAAATCATGCAAGCTCTGTACCATGAAAAGAATTTGAGAACTTACTAATAATGATTGGTCCGTTGCAATTTCTTTGACAATCTTCTGAGCGCAAGGGAAAGAATCATCCATTAATTTTTGTAAAGACGTTGACCACAAACGAAGTTTTGTGAGGAATACTTTGACTTTATCCTTGGTCGTTAGAATATTTTCTTCTTTCCCTTGGATGCTCTTGTTTAAAATATTTAGGTGGTTAAAAAGATCCGTGAGAAATGCTAATTTTAATAGCCAAACAGGGTCACAAAAATAATTCGCATATTCAGATTTATGATCTTGTAATAACAATAACAATTCAGCTATTAGTTCCAGAACTCATGGTGATACATTTCCTTTTGATAGCCATCTGACCTCTATATGATTAAGAAGATTTGTATGGAGAGAACCCATGTCTTCACAAATGATTCCAAACAGATGTGTTTAAAAAGCTCTACCATTAATAGAGCTCACAACATTGATCACATATTTCAGTACATCATTCAAATGAGAAGGTGAAACCTTGGCTGCCAGAGCTTGCCTATGAAGAAAAGCAGTGTGTCAATGAAACATTTGGCATTATTGATTTTAATTTCGCAACGAGCCCGCTTTGATTGCCAGTCATAGCTTTAGCACCATCGCTACAAATAGCGACATTTTGTCAAATCAATCTCGCAGTCACGAGTGTTATCTAAAACGTGCCGTATAAATACTGGCCAGTAGTGTTCGCAGAAGGTGCTTTGCAAAATAAAATGCCCTCATTGATACTCTCATCTGATTTAAAGCGCACAAATACCACAAATTGCGCACAGTCTGCAACATCAGTCAAATCATCAAACTGCAGAGAAAAATGTGGGCTCTTCTTTGAATTTTTCGACTGATTGTTCTCGAATGTCACCGGCCATATCATTCATTCTTCGTTCAATAGTATTATCAGAAAGTGGTATGCTTTTTAGCATGTTTGCCACCTGCTTACCTAGCATAATCTCAACCATATTCAGGGCTGCTGGCATAATAAGATTTTCGGCACCTGTATGCGGCTTCCCAGAATTAGCGACTCGGTAGTTAGCTAATAATTGGACACCTAAAATAAGATAATAAAAATATAACTTTAATATGAATTTTACTATACATTATCGTATTAGAATTTTTAATTATTGTAGATGTATTTAATGAAAAATGAGTTGGATATTAAAGTTAGATTAATTCTTTGGGTAATATTGAAAAATCTTAATCTTTAGATTTATATGGAATTTCGAATGTATAATGATAATAAGTATTTCTTAAAACCTTATCAACAAACGTCTGTGAATTTATTGGAATGGCAATTTTTTATTTTCCCGAATTAATTAATAAATTTAAAAAATGGAGATTGCTAGGTTTCTTATGAAAGGCCTCACATAATATTATTTTTAAACAACAAATAATACTATTTTAGTACCTGAATCATAGTAGTTTGCTGATGGTTAAAGATTTTCAGCTTCCGTTCGAAGAAATGTAACGGTTTATCAGCATTCTTTTTATGTTTAGTTGAGAGGTGACGCATAAGCTTTGATGGCTTCATACTTTCATATGATAATACTTCACCGCAAATTACACATTGAGGTTTATTTGTCATGACAGTAAAATCATATTTCAAATAATTGTTGTCATAAAGTCTGTTTTTTTTTCGGTTTTGACTCGCTTCCGCTACTGCCACTTGTACTAGACGTGGAGGGCTGCTGCAGATCTTTTTAGAAACTTCTCCATTACGACCGTACACGCTGGTGTACTCTGACAACTGACAAACGACTGTTCCTATGCGGCCACGGACCATTTACCTTTTACCAACCAGCGCGCGAATTCCCCCCTCCCCACCCAACAGCGCTAAATACGTATTATTTGAAATCACTGATATAATTTAATTTCGTACAGGAGGTCGCCAGAATATTTTTACTTGCAAAGAGGTTGCATATTCAAGAAGGTTGAAAAACACTGCTCTAGACCAATAGGTAGTGAGTATTCTTACGGAAACAAATGTCTTAGGTCCGATTGTCAGCAGTTTAAATCAGGGAATTTATCACGTCAGTTTTTCGCTACGCCAAGTGGTGAACCAGTAATCTTTAAAATGGTTTCTAGACCGTGGATTTAAAATCAGTGCCGCTAGGTAGTTTCACCATAAATTACTCAAAAATAACTAATTGCGAGCCACAGGTCTATGACAGCCCTCTCACAATATACTAAATTGTAGGTGTTCGAATCCTGGTCCACTGGCTGCCACCCTCTTTGGTCAGTTAGGGGTCCCAGCTCTAATTATTGTATTTGACATAGGTTTGGTAACAACATGATTACTTTTAGTTTGAAACAATGAAAATTACTCTAAGGGGTAAGGACAATGAAGGAGTCCCGTATATGCGTGCAGAGAGAGACTGGGAAACACCTTACCGGAATTAGAAATTTGATCTCCTGGTAAAAACACTATGGCGCGGAACTAATATCGGGTTTCAAATCCCTGTCGTGTGTACTTACAGTCATAAACATACTAACTGTTATGCACTGCGGGCCTGACGCTTTAGACAATGAGGCCATTCTACCTCCATGAATATTCTATAAACTTCAGATCTATCATCTAGTATTTTCTTATAACTTTGAGAAATGTTCGTTAGGTGGGGGCTCGAATCACTGCTAATTAGTATTCACTTATAACCTCGCAATATATCGGCCAGTCAGTGATTTAGTACGGTTCAAGGGGTGAAAAATTGGGAATCATATCTCTGCCAAGTGTGAGCAGTTTTCCATTGACGGCTTACCACTCTACTTTTCACTCAAATGTGGGTACATTAAATTCCTCAACTCTATCAAATTAGCGCAAATTATTACCTGCTTAGGGAATTTCATTTACCTCCCCCATCGGTGTGACCAACAGTGTTTATTTTTGTCACAATCAACTTTGTAAACAGAATGGATAAATTGTTATGTTATATATTTCAGGCACACACGCCTTTTGGAGCATTGACATTCAGGTATATTTCCGTCACAAATGCCCTTTTAAGTCAGTGGTTTTGACCTCTGAAAAACAGGGGGGAATTCACGCCCCAGAGGTCTTTCATAATGTTGACTTAGAGGATCCGCTTTCAAATTGGACCTCCGCCTTTGACATGTATGAACCTGGATTTGAACCCCGCTATCTTTTGCAGAATACATCATGCCATTACTCTAGATCTGAAGGAGTTTTTAGCATCAGTAATGGCTGTTATAACGGTAGTTCAATCAAATAATTCCTTCTCATATCTTTACGGTTTTAAATGCACCCTAATTGGCGTGATTAAAGGAGACTTACCATAACTAATGGCTTTTCTAAGGGTCATTCAATCAAATGATTTCTTCCTGCATCTTTACGCTGTTAAGTGCGCCCATATTAGCGCATAGGGAGAGTGGAAAATCACTTAGGAAAAACCACCGTCAGTATAACCTACAGTGATTCGAACCCCAATCTTCCCGTCCTCAGCAGCCCGGTCTTTAGTAAGAGTGGCCTAGAACTAAAACACAGTTTTCCTAGCGAATTTTGCCATTCTTTAATTCTATGCGTGCAGTGGTTCAGCTGTAAAAACATTCTTTGTTTACATCACCATGGAAACCATGATTTGTGTAAAGCTGTATATTGGTAAATAAAATATTTATCATTGTTTAAAAATAATATCATCTCAATCGTTACTTAATTGGTTTGGTGCAATGAATAGATAAATATATGGGAAGGTGGATCGTTTTAAAACTCTCATCAGTGAATGAAGGGGGGAAAATGTACGTTTTTATTCAAATCACACATTGAAAACTAAATATCTAAGTAAAATGTATAGCCTTTGACGAGTAAACTTTTGACTAAAAGTGAGTAAGTCATTTTTATATAGATCCTTTCCCAATTAAAAGTTTATAAAACCAATTTTAGTGCAATAATCTGCAGCCATCGCTCCAACGAGCCATTACTAATATATATATATATATATATATATATATATATATATATATATATATGTGTGTGTGTACATTTTTCTCAGATAGCCAATGATTAGACAGTTCTTTCTCATCGAGGATTGTGAATATTCTTTTGTTTATAAATAGAATCATGAACAAATTTCAAATTATAAAAGCGAGCCAGATTGGCCGATGCAACCTGCCCATGTCTACAGAAAAATCGGTGCCTGCTTGTAAAAGAATGTATATATATATATATATCTGTGTTTGAAGAACGGATTGAGACAGGTATTTTTCAGTTAATAGAGTTTTGATTTAATCTCTATCGATTGTTTTGGATCATTGGTCAAGTGGTCAAAGAGGTCACCGGTACTCGGTCACTTTATGTGAGAGATGGATTACTTTATTGGTTTTAAGACCGATATATTTTACTATTAACTAATGTTATTTAGGTGGCGTAGTTAGCTACCGTATAGTTTCGTGTTAAGCTAGACTGCCTAGGACGGGGTAGATCGAGGTTCGTATCCGAGTCTAATGTACTGATGCCTGTTTTCTCCCTCGTCCCCCAGGCAAATTCGGCTATATTTCTTCTAGGGGAGGCTCAAGGTTCAAATCTTGGGTGGATGAACAGGGTGATGGTTTGCCTTTCAAGAGGTGGAAAGAACTTGTGACGATAAAAAAAAATGAAAACTAACACCTTCACTTTATGTTTACATGTTAGTTAATTGTTGCCTAGGATTGAAAATCGTCCTCCGATTCGATATTGTGATAATACGAGGGCAGTTAGGAACGTAGCCTCCATTTGTCTGTAAATAAAAAACTTGCATAGAAAAAATATTTTATTATATACATCTTAAAACTACAGCTTTTTACTATTTTTCAACATAGTCATCATTTAAATTTAAGCATTTGTCATAGCGTTTCACTAATTTACAAATTCCTTCTTCATAAAATTCAGCAGCCTGAGCACGTAGCCAATCTTCCATGGCATTTTGAAGTTCGTCGTCATTATCGAAGTGCTACGACTCAAGCCACTTCTTAATGTGAGTGAAGAGGTGAAAATCACTTGCAGCCAAGTCGGGGCTGTAAGGGGGATGATCAAAAACGTCCCATTTTCATTTCTTTAAAAGCTCTAGAGTTTTTCGAGCACTGTGAGGACGAGCGTTGTCATGCAAAAACACAACACCGAGTGTCAGCATACCACGACGTTTGTTTTGAATGGCTCGCTTAAGTTTCTTCAAAGTTTTACAGTAGACATCTGAAGTGATCGTCGTACCTCGTTCCAACTTCATCAGCATCCCAAAAAACCATAGCCATAACTTTCCTTGATGACAAAGTTTGGAGGGCTTTCTTCGGCTTGCCTGGAGAATTGGTATGGCCCCAAACCATCGACTGTTGTTTCGTTTAGGCGTTTACGTACGCCACCCAAGTTTTCTCACGTCACAATTCTCTTCAAAAGAATTCTTCTTCCACGTCATAGCGTGAAAGGAAGTCTAAGGCAGAGCCCATTCATTTGGTTTCGTGGACCTCTGTAAGCAATTTTGGTACCCACCGAGCACAGAACTTTCGGTAACCTAATTTATCGGTGACAACCTTGTATAAAACCGTAGGAGAAATTTGCGGGAATGGTTCAGAAAGTTTATAGATAGTGAATCTTCGATTTTCACGAACTTTTTCGTCAATTTTCTTGACAAGATCATTACTCACAACAGAAGGTTTACCACTCCTCTCTTCATCATGAATGTTTGTTCTACCACTTTTAAAAAATCGGACCCATTGCGCACAACACCTTCACTCATAATGTTTGGACCGTGTACAGTACAAAATTGACGATTAATGTCTGTTGCTGAAAGAAATCCTATTACAGCACGCACTTGTATTTCGCAGGATTTTTTATTGCACCGCTCATGTTTTGAGGTTATACCAAGTGAATGCACGAAAAAACAAGGTCCATACTGTCACAGTTGGACGCTTACTGATTCAGAGAACATGCAGATGTGACAATGGCAGCGATCCATGCACAACTACTAGCGCCACGCTAGAACGGCGGCTACTTTCTGAACCGCCTTCGTACTTCTTCTTCACAGACACAGAGACAGCCTTATACAAGGAATAATCATATGCGATAATTTGGTAGAGTTGAGGAAATTAATTTACCCACATTTGAGTGAAAAGGAGAGTGGTAAACCATCAATGTAAAACTACTCACACTTGACACATTTGCTTTTGCTTTTTTTGCTCTCGCAAATGGGGGTGCACTCAAGCACTGTAAGGAAGTATCTGATTGAACGGCCGTTCTAACAGACATTAGTGGTGCTAGCCCCATGGAAAATATCGAGGTTCAAATCCCAGTGGGCCCACCGTCTAAATGTCAGGCTCATATAATTCTCGCAAGGGGATGTTAGAATCGAATCCTTTCCGGGTAGACTGTTGGTAGTTCTTTCGACAGGTAAAAAATGACGGGACCTTTCTTAATCATCCTTATCACACTATCATAATTAATATATTTTACCTTTTAGCCAGAAACGGTGCGTGTAGCCCATCTAGTTATGGCGATGGAGGTTGGGGGTTTGAATCTTCGCTGAGGTGTACTGTTACTAGTTTTCACAAAATAGTTTCCCTCTCCATCACTTCACCTAAACACTGGAACATTTCCACCTTACTCCTTCGTCAACAGCGGTCCATGTTGGTATGGCTGATACCTACATTCACGCGTGTCGACGGACGATACCAAACAACCAATTTTAGTAGACTTTTGTGGGGGATGGTGGTCTCTAAATGAGGCTTCCGAGGCCCCTGATTGTGCATAATCAGAGCTGTGATGACCTCATGTACTAGCTCACGGTTTCAAGGTCGTGATCTCTTCCTGTCTCGACTTGTCTTGTCGAGCCACGAAACTAGTGCCAGGTATGAGTCATCATGGTTACGACAGAGCGATGACGTAATCGAAAATACCCATTGCCAAATAGAAGGGGAAAGGGGAGTGTTGCCATAGTCAATGGCCTCATGTACTAGCTCACGGTTTTAAGGTCACGATCTATTCCTGTTTCGACTTGTCTTGTCAAACCACTAAACTGGCGCCATGTATGAGTCATCAGGTAAAACCCATTACCACATGGAAGGGGGAGAGGGGGAGTGTTGCGACATCACACGCAACGATGACGTCACACAGATCAAGGTGACTTGTCTTGTGGAGCCACAAAACTAGCGCCAGTTATGAGTCATCGTGAAAAACACATTTCCACATATAAGGGGGAGAGGGGAGTGTTGTGACATCACACACAATGATGACGTTATACAGATAAAGGTGACTTGTCTTGTGGAGCTGCAAAGCTAGCGCCAGGTATGAGTCATCGGAAAAAAACACATTTCCACATAGAAGGGGGGAGAGGGAGTGTTTCGACATCACATGCAATGATGACGTCACACAGTACGGGGTGACTTGTCTTGTCGAGCCGCCAAACTGGCACCAGGTACGAATCATTAGACAAAAACCCGTTGCCACATATAAGACCAACGGAAAAACTCAGAAATAAACCTTTGTGACATTGAAGGAACAGCAGAGGACAACAGGTCGTTAGCCTCATGATGCTATGGAAATAACTAGAGGGAAAAGGGAGGGAAAATTTTCTCATGGATGTAGAAAGGGGGTCACACTTGGAGGGTGAGGGGAAAGCACTGTACTCAGCCAATGCTATAAATAACAGCCAATCACAGTGCTGTACTGAGCCAGTGTTATAAATAGCAGACAATCACAGCGCTGTACTGAGCCAGTGCAATAAATAGCATCCAATCACAGCACTGTTACCATACACTGATGAATCTACTGATTTAAAAAAGTTTTAGAAATGCATCGTACTAGGTTAAGTGTAACCTCCAAAACAGTGCTACTAAATTGAGGAAAATTACAAGAAACCGATCTGATTATTACCATAATCGGTGGACATACGGACTAAACGTCAAACTCGTATATCCAAGGTTTCTGATGGTCAGAGTTCCTAGCTATGGATCCAAAGGTCTGTTGCATTCTCTTTCGCACCTACACTGCGAGGTTCGACCTTAAATTATTACGAGGGCTGGAAACAAGCAAACTGCATGTTCATGACCCGTCGCTAGTTGCACCTGTGTGGAAGTATATTAACGAAAATACAGTCATTGACTAATAAAATCTACACAACCTAAATTTAAATAGTCCAGAAAACAAGGCAATATAATAGGATTGTAACAAGCGCTGTTTAACCTGGAAACACTCCATGCCATGCCACTGATTTATAGCCTTTGACCTATAGGTTCACGCCTAATAAACACATACGTTTCAAGACACTAATATTAGTAGTAAAGTAATACATCGTTTTATGCCCCACAGTTCCAGCCACCTTAAAAACTTTAGTTTATATTTGTTTGGCAACTCTCACCCCACCCTCTCCCCATCCTCGTATTTCCACCTGAATCTCTCTCATCATTTCCTTCTTTTATCTTCCAATCCAACCCTCCGTTCTCTGTTCCTTATTTTTTACTTGAACACCGCTACTACCCCATCCCTCCCTCTGCCTTACATCTTGTCCGGATGCAGAGGGGGGATTCCCTCCTGAGAAATTTTGGGCTTGGTGTTTCCACACCAGCAGGCTCGCCAACATTGCCTGATAAATGCTAGCATGCTGACTGTTATCATTTCAGACGTTGTAATAACATTACAAAGAAAAAAAATATTTCTCCTTTCCCTTTTATTCCATACTTAATTTTCCGTGCAGTAAGTGGTTATCTCGACAATGTTCGCCTCATTTATTCAACTATTTAATGTAAAATGATTGAGAATCAATTTTGTTTTAAGATATTTATCTTAATATTAATTTATGACAAAGATTTTATAGTTGGAATAAAAATTGAAACTTTAGTACAGCGTTTTTAAACCAGTGTGCTGCGGGATTTTGGGATAAGTTCGAAAAGAGGCTATAAAAAAAAAAAGAGAAGGAAAAATCTATTAAAACCCAGGTAAGAGTAATAAAAAAAAATTATAATAACAAAATGATTAGAGTTTTTAGCCATTGAACTTTTAAATACAATCATAAAATTAGTTTTTTTAATGATAGAATATATCCTTAAAACACTTATGACTTGACAATTTTATCGCCTTTTTCAGTGTGCCGTGAGTTGAAAAAAGTTGAAAATCAATACTCTGGTAGGATTCTGGCAGGACCAAAATTGATAACATTATACTTAAATTTACATCCATTACTGTTTCCAGCCCATTGTCTGGTTCAATCTTTTATTCAAGCTATATAAATCTTCTACTACCAGCTGGTTAGGCCTGTCGTAGCTTCGTATGTACTATACTCTAGCTTAAGACTAGAACAGGCACAACATCCAGTCCCCCAGCCGTTAATTTATTAACGTGAAAGGATAAACTCACATTTCAGCAATGATGAATTTTTCGTCCATGCTGGGACCCTTAGCTAAGTAGACAGACACGCTACCGACTGAGCCAAGTTGTCCGCTCTAACAATATACTATATTAATTTAAATTAAATCCAATATCAATGCTGAGGGAACAGCAGGTTTTATTGAGAAAAGCTTTATCTTCGTTCTCTCTCAGTAACTGTTGGCAAAGATCCTCGCTTTTAACTATGTCGGAACCCGCCTCGGTGGCGTAGTTGGCTAACGCGCTAGTTGTGTTGAGCTCGACTGTTGAGGACGGGGAGATCGAGATTCGAATCTCGATCGGGTGAACTGGGGGTGTTTTTTCCTAAATGGTTTTCCACTCTCCCTCCACGCAAATGCGGGTTCATTTCCTCTAATTTAACCTTCCTAATTCCTAAACCGTTGGCGTAATTAGTACTTAAAAGCGTATAACCCGAGTGGGTAGTAAGACGCGGTGCTAAATAATAATTTAAAAAAAGTTATGTCGGAAGGTGGTGTACTGAAGTAAGAAGGAGCTAATGACAACATAAACTAATCAACGTTGCGAAAATTGTCTTATATTTTTTAGAGAGGTTTGACCACACATAAACGAGAAAATGACAAACGCTGTTTCTCAATAGTAGCCATGTATTTCTCTCAGCGATGATATATCAGTGTAGTTGATAAATAATGTCCGGACATGGGAATCGAACCCGGGACCTTTGGCTTGGCGCGCCAATGCTCTCCCGCTGGGCTATTTAGAATTCATCCCGTATTCATGGTCATTCTTCACCCCACACCCCACCAGATGTCCCGGGTTCGATTCCCGCGACCAGGTATCATTTTCCAACTAATTTAAATTAATTTAGATGTGATCCCCTCCACAATGATTTGCAACCTGTGTGTTAAAATTTATCATACTATATTATTATTATTGTTCTTTCATAGTTATTGATACTATCTATCATAAATGACAGCTACTGATCACATAACTTAACGTATGAATACGTGGAGGAAGATTTATTAAATTTTCAAGCTAATAATATTGTGAATCTGGGCCACATCACTTGTAGCTCAGTTTGTGGAAAGTTTAGCCAGTACTAGTGTAGGCCTACCGTTTCCCAGGGGATGCCCGAATGTACTACTCGTATTTCCTTTTCCGAGAATGCTCTTTCCATGTCCCGGTGAGATGAGGGGATGATGATAGTGTTGATTATGAGGGGTGTGGAACCAATGAAGATATTAACCTAGCCTGAAGCCTAACTAACCAAACCCTGGTGACCGTTGGGGTAGTTCACCTTTCGGGAAAAAAAATACCCAAGGTACCAGCCGGGAATCGAACCCGGGAGCCCTAAACTTGTAACCAGGTGTACTGATCAATAAGAAAAGAGACCGGTTAGTTTTCTATTTGTCGTACAAGGTTCTTCCCATTGAAATTTGACTTTTTTCCCGGAGAGGTAGCAGGATGCTAAGCACTAAATACATTGTGTATGTATTATATACCAACCTTGCTTGGAATACATTTCGACTGTGATTTTTGGGGAAAATTGAACACAATAGGTAACATTTTCGTTCCCTTCGCGAAATTAGATAGATTCTCCCTAAACTCGAGACTGTTGACAACAATTGAAGGTGTGTCGGCGACAGCTTGACGGGGGAGGTCTTTATAGAACTATTGGTAGGCTGGAAGATAAAGAGACACCAGTGAACCTGTCGGAAACTGTCACCGCTACCACCACGAAGGTCCACCCTTCCCACCCTCCCAAAAGCTTCCTTTTCATTTCCGGCGCAGCGGGCCCTAGTTTACCTTCAACAGATCCCCTATCGAATAAACTCGTGTTCCCAGTCTACGTGCAGAGACAGAGACGACGCCCTGCCTTATGACGCCCTGCATCACGACGCTGAAACATCGCATACCCTAGATGTCAGATAGTGGTCGAATGAACGATTTTATTAGGTAGAAACTTCTAGAAAAAAAAACACAAAATTGTTTTTCTGTGATCAAAATTCATAGCATTTTACAATGTTATTAGTGCTATTTATGGGTATTGATAATATTTGTCATAAGTGAAAGTTTTAGACCACATAACTTGACGTATAAACTGCCAGATAAATCCCTTACTTTGATAATTGGACTTAATCTCATCTTCCTTACCCCAGTGCCTCACTACCTGTATATTAATCACGCTAGAAATAATCAATTATGAATTATGACATTTGGAAATTAGGCATCGTTTAAAGTTATTTATCCACTGAAGGGTGTGCACTAAATTACTTACTCACGAAAGATCTATTCCCAAAAAAATATTAAATTCGTACACCCAAAATCCGCAATATTTGGCGGCACATAATTATGTCAAAAGTTGTTTTCTCTTAATAAGGAGACGCATTTGTCATCGATTATTTTTAAGAAAATGACCAATATAATATATAAAGCCTAACATTTATACCATTGATACAAATAAAAGGTTTCTTATTTCTGGTAAAAACTAGAGGGTATGTGTGAAGCGCCACTGAGAAGAACATTTTGTTGTCCCCTTATGAAATCAAATGGTGTAGCGTCCACTACAGCGCGGCGCACCGCGACGCGCGGGAGTGACTTGTAGAATTTCCGTGCCGGAAGTTGCGAGGCTTCTAAAGCAGAATGTTTTCCTTTCGGCGTGTCGCGGCGAGCCTGTGTGGGCGGGAATAGACGGAAGGAACTTCAAGAGAAAGGCACTCTCGTGCCATTCCGACACTACTCAGGTGTGTTGGTTTAGTGCCGACATGCCTAGTACGACACAAGTGTTCGTTCTCGTTGTGAGTTTTATCTTCTATCTTCACTGTTCATTTTGGTCATTAAAATGTACATTTAGATTAAGTTAGATTCCTATCGGCACTGAACAGACTTTCTTTGTGTTTTTCCTCGCTTATTTATTTAATTAAAAGTAAGGGAGGGAAGTGGTAAGCAAAAAGCAAATGTTTATCATAACGTTTTGGCCATATGAAAATTAAACAACAATTTTACATAACATTTAAAAAAATGAACCAAAGAAAACATCCGGGTGGGCTCGTAGTGGAGTGGCCTGATATATATGTGCAGCTCTCCTGTGGAAGGCTCATGGAATGTTTCACACGGTGGTTCGGAGCTGGAGTGGCGTGGCGCGCTAAATGGGCAGACCTCATGTGGAAGGCTCATGGAATGTTCCACACGGTGGTTCGGAGCTGGAGTGGCGTGGCGCGATAAATGGGCAGACCTCATGTGGAAGGCTCATGGAATGTTCCACACGGTGGTTCGGAGCCGGAGTGGCGTGGCGTGCTAAATGGGCAGACCTCATGTGGAAGGCTCATGAAATGTTCCACACAGTGGTTCGGAGCTGGAGTGGCGTGGCGTGCTAAATGGGCAGACGTCAATTGGAAGGCTCATGGAATGTTCCACATGGTGGTTCGGAGCTGGAGTGGCTGGCGTGGCGTGGCGTGCTAAATGGGCAGACCTCATGTGGAAGGCTCATGGAATGTTCCACATGGTGGTTCGGAGTGGAGTGGCGTGGCGTGCTAAATGGGCAGACATCATGTGGAAGGCTCATGGAATGTTCCACACGGTGGTTCGGAGTGGAGTGGCGTGGCGTGCTAAATGGGCAGACGTCATGTGGAAAGCTCATGGAATGTTCCACATGGCCTATTAATTTTATTTTTGTAATAATGACTTTAAATTGGATCCATTTGCCCAAAGATGGGGGCAATATTCAATTATTTTGAATGTCTCTCACTCTCATTATTTTCAGTTTTCAATGTGTCATCCCCTATGATCAAACAAGTTTGAAACGCCTGCCCCGGACCAGTGTTCCGCATACGGTGTGCAGTGGCGGTGAATTAGATGTGCCTTGCTGCCACAGCCCAGAGTGCCACGCGTCGCTGTTCAATAAGAACACGAATGAAGGTGTTACGAGCGGTGGCCGTGCCTCGTCCACATTTCTTACTTACTCATACTTATTAATATTTTAAATACATTTGAGAAAATTAAAGGCTATCACGCCAAGATAGCGTTATGGTCCACCCAAATTATCAATGGATATAGAGGACGCGAGAAAAGCTTATTAATGGATATAGGGGACGTGAGAAAAGCTTATTAATGGATATAGGGGACGCGAGAAAAGCTTATTAATGGATATTGGGGACGCGAGAAAAGCTTATTAATGGGTATTGGGGACGCGAGAAGAGTTTATTAATGGATATTGGGGACACGAGAAAAGCTTGTTAATGGATATTGGGGACTCGAGAAGAGTTTATTAATGGATATTGGGGACGCGAGAAAAGCTTATTAATGGATATTGGAGACGCGAGAAAAGCTTATTAATGAATATTGGAGACGCGAGAAAAGTTTATAAATGGATATGGGGGACGCGAGAAAAGCTTATTAATAGATATTGGGGACGTGAGAAAAGCTAAGTATTTTTGAAGCTTTATAGCAAAACATTTATTTGGTCAAAATTAATTAAATATTGCTCAAGTAGAAACATAGTTTAATTTTCTTCACGTGGTGAAATCAAAAGTTCTTGGATATTTCTTTGAATTTGTGTTGGTTTGTTTTTCATATAAACATTATTTATTTAATATATCTTACTTGTGACTGATTTTTGAAAAAAAATATTACTTTCTCATGTAAAGAGAAAGTATTGTAAACGTGAAAATTTTCTACTTTGAGATTATGATGAATCTTACATTTTATGTGTGTCCAAACCCAAAAAAGTTGATTTTACATTTTTGTCTCTGTCTGTCTGTCCGTGACCACGGATTCAAAATGGTTTGATATTTAAATTTTATATAGCAATATCTCAAGAAATTTTATTTTTATTTTAAACTTAGCTTTCAAATTAAGGGTAGTTTACTGATGAGCGATTTTTTAACTCTAAAATTTTCGAAAATGGCTCTGACGATTTTGTTTAAATTAGTTATCTATGGAGCGGCTTTCCACCCAAATGACACTATACTTGGTTTTGGGTTAAAAAAATGGTTAAAGCGTAGTTAACTGATGGGTTATATTTTATAGAACCCTGCCTTAGAACATTCGGCCACCGAAGCAGCTGTGTCGATTCTTGACAGGCTCGAAATACCCCTCGATATTCCTCCCATCAAAGTCAGCTCAAAAGTGTTTATTTATTTAACACCGCGTCTTACTACCCGTTTGGGTTATACGCCTAAGTACTAATTACGTTATTAAATTAAGAATAGAAAAGGTTGAATTTAAAGAAAGTGAGCCAGCATTTGCGTGGAGGGAGGGTGGAAGACCATTTAGGAACCCCCTCCCCCCAGTTCACCCGACTGAAATTCGAATCTCGATTTACCCATCCTCGGCAGTTTAGGTCAACGAAGCTAAGCGTGTTAGCTAACTGCACCACCGAGGCGGGTCAAAAGTGTTGGTCAAATAGAATTGCGAAAATGTTTATCATACTCCACGAGTGAGCTCGACTATCATCCGTTGAAGAGAATGACTGTGACGTCACTGCATCATTAATCCTCTGGGAAGTGCCGAAGGGGTATATTTTTTGATAAAAAGCCGTCTCATCCGACACTGATAAATTGCCCGCCGGTTTCCGATACACCGCCGGCAGGACAGTTATAAATGGGGTGGGGTGGGGGGACAACCACCTCTAGAAAGTGTCACGTCATTTATGAAGGATTGAGGGTGATCAGGAGAAGCCAAGCGGCTCAAAAAGATATTTTTTTAGCACCACATATTACTACCCGTTCAGATTGTATGAATAGAAACTAATTACGCTAATGGGATAGGGAGGAAACGGTTTAAATTTAAAGGTACCCGCATTTGTGTGTATGTAGATCTGAAAACTATTTATGAAAAAACCTCCCCAATACATCCAACCGGGATTCCAACCCCGATTTACGCATCATAGGCAGTACAGTACATTGCTATAGGGACGCCTTAGACAGAATTTTAGAGGAAGTACATTTCGCATAAGCGTGGTAGGAGAATAACATTTTGTGGGGAGAAGGGGGAATCAACCTCATTGCACCATACCAGGATTCTAACCTCTATCTCTCTGTCCCTGGCATTCCAGACCAGTGAGAGTGACACTTTAGACCATTCGACCACCGAACTGGGTTTCAAGAAGTTAAACCTCTGTCTGCTGACAAAAACTCTAGTGCCACAAATTGACGTTTTATTATCACACGGTAGCCCGAGTCCAAATTTTGTAGGAAGTAGTTTTGTAAAATAAAAAAATAAAAACATTGTTATGGTAAATTTATTTATATATTTGAGGTATTTAACGTGCCCTTTCAGGACCAACTGATTACATCAGCAAGCGAGAATTTTTATGAGTGTTATCCAAAAGGCGTACCAACTTTGCCAGGAAAAGTATTTTCACATACCTTCCAGGTTTTTTTAACATGTCACAATTGACACGGGACCAACGGCTTTATTTCTCCTCCAAAGGAAGTTGTGCTGCAGATTTTTATCGCTCCAGAAAAATCCGCTGACCCCAGCTGGGATTAAACCCAAGAACGTCGGGTCCTGATGCGAGCACTTTACCCCAAGGCACCCGAGGTCAACTTTTACGGTCAACATTGATAACATTTTACAATAGTATTTATGTTATTTGATAGGTAGGTATCTATATGATTTATAAACGTGACAGCTGAAGGTAACATAATAAATTTGACTTATGAATGCGTAAAAGGAATTTATGAAGTTTTTTAACCATTAGATAAGGCTCTTACTATTAAGATTGGACTCTTATGTTTAATTTGATGAGAAAACCTAGATGGGACTTAGAAAAATTAAGAAGCTAGAGTGGCATTGTGAGAAACTCAATAGAACAAAAGTTAAGAGAGGTGACAGAAGAGAGTACCTGCGCGTAAGGAAAGTGGAATACGGTAAAGAATATTTTTTGAAGGTGCTAAATGACAATTTTTGAAAAGTGAAGAGGACTGCACGAAAGCCTTGGGTAACAACAGAAGTGCTAAAGAAAATTGAAGAAATATGGAAATGGACAAGACCCAGCATTTTAAAGAGTGAAGTGGAAAAAGCCGTAATGGACATATAAAGAAGAAAAACTGCAGGAGATGATGACATACCAGCTGACCTTATGAAAAAACTGGGTAACAAAGGATAAATGGCCCTAAAAAACTTATAAAGAGGATCTCTGAAACAGGAGAATGGCTAAAGGACTTTCTAAACGTAGCCACGGGGTCTCTAAAGAAGAAAAAAAATGCAGTGACTACAAGACCAACAACCTCATCTTTCATGTGGGTAAGATCATGTCAAGCATACTCAAAAGAGGTGACTGAAACAGAAAATAGAATGTGTGATGGAAGAAAAGAGCAATTTGGATTCAGAAAACTAAAGGAACAAAATATGACATGGGGATACTGACAATGATTTCAGAGAAAGTGTTGGAAGTCAAGAAAGATGTCTACAATGGTTTCATCGACTGGCAAAGAGCGTTCGATAGAGTGAAATAAAAGAAACTGATGGGAATACTCCAGAAGATCAGCATAAACTGAAGGGACAGAAGACTGATTGCAAACCTTTACCTGGGACAATGAGTGAAGGTGAAGCTGAGTGATGAAGAGACCAACAGTGTAGAGATAGGAAGAGGAGTGAGGCAGGGATTCTGTTTATCACCCAGTTTGTTCAACGTGTATGGAGAGTGGTTTGTCAGGGAAGTCCTGGATTGATGTCAGGATAGAAGGACTAATCATAAACACAATAAAATAGGCAGATGATCTAGCATTGCTGGCTATAAATAAAGAAGGGCTGCAGAAAACGATGGACTGGCTGGTGGAAATAGAGAGAAGATAGAGTATGGGGATCAACATTGAGAGGTCAAAAGTATTGTTTATTTAAAAAAAATGAAAAACCGTTGAAAATAAAATTGAAAACCAGTAGTTTAGAGGTAAAGAGCAGTTCCATTACCTGGAAAATCTGCTGATAAAGGATGTCTAGTGCACCAAGGATATTAGGTCCAGAATTGCCATGGCCAAGGAAGCTTTAAACAAGAAGAGGCTACTGCTGACCAGCAAGTTGATTTTGGAACTGAGGAAGAAAGTGATGCAATGCTAAATTTGGAGCATCGCGCTGTATTGAGCAGAAACTTGGACTCTTAGGAAGCTGTAAAAGAAATCCTTGGAGAGCTTTGAAATGTTGGTGCTGGAGAAGACGTGAGAATATCAGTTGTACGGACAGTTTGACAAATGAAGAAGTCCTAAGAAGAGTGGGTGAGAAGAGAAACATTTTGGATGTGATGCTTAGGTGCAAAGTAAACTGGATCAGACACATACTTAGGAGGAAATTCTTTGCAAGATGTCATAGAACGAAAGGTTGAGGGAAATATGAGCTTAGGAAGAAGAAGAATTCAAGTATCGGATGACTCGAAGGAAAGAAGAAAAGTCCGGGAGCTGAAGGAGGAGAGAGAGGACAGGGCGCATTGCCGAGCTAAGTTCACTGACAAAAGATTGGACCTGCCGTAAGACAGAACACCCAAGAACAGTCATAATGTATTAAATATATTTACAAAATTTCAATTAATATATTATACAGTGGTGTGATGTGGGATGTTATCAGGGCAAGCAGAGTTTCTTAAAAACTGTACCTCTGTGTTCATCTTGATAATTCAATCCCCATTTGATCAATCATACATTGGTTCTTCTCCACATATCTTCCATGGGATTATATTATTTTCGTTGATACCTGACCAATGAGTGTTCTACTGAGTGATGATTATAAAAAAAATTATTGGTACACTCCGTTTACCCTGAAAGGTATCAGTCTTACTTTGGTTTACTACACTGTGACCCTATCCATTAAGCTATTCCATAGTGTAATCTTGGTGTATTACTCTATGGCTCTATCTTATAAGTTAGACCATAGTGGAACCAAGGAAGGAAGCAGTCTTGCCTTGACGGATTACACTATGGCCCTACCTTATAAGCTATATCATAATGGGATAATAGAAGATAGATTGATATCTTACAAGGTAAACTACGATACAGTTTGAATAAGCTCTACTTATCCTGGCGACACTCCATGTCACGCCACTGCTCTTTTCATATTATCTTAGGCCTTTATTATAATAATTATAAAAATAATTATTATTATTAATAATAATATTATCTAGCGCCACGTCTTACTACCCGTTACTGCTAAGTACTAATTACGCTAATGCGTTAAGAATTGGGAAGGTTGAATTTAGACGAAGTGAACCCGTATTTTCGTGGAGGCAGAGTGGAAAACCATTTAGGAAAGCTACCCCCAGTTCACCAGACCAAAATTCGAACCTCAATTTCCCCGTAATCGGCAATCTAGCTTAAAATGAAACCAGCGCGTTAGCTAACTATGCCACCGAGGTGGGTCTAAGGCCTATAGGTTAAAATCATTTATTCATGCTATATTTTTTTAAGACTTGGGTAGTATTTTCAGATCGGTAGCAAAGATAAAAAAGATCAGATTCGATAGCCAACTTTTTTGTTTTTATCATGGTGCCTTCTCGTATTAAAAAAACAACAGATCGCTGACTTTGAGTCAGAGAGTCAACACTGGAGCTAGTCAAACAAACGTCAAATATCGAGCCAATATCCTGGGTCTCGCCCTAGTTGACGCCGTTATCCCATCAGTATCGCTCGCTTTGACCATCGTGCAATTGTGGGCTGTGGGGTTAGATGCGTGCAGTGAAACAGGAGACTTCTAGGAACAAGGAGAGGAGGATAAGTTAGTTCACTCTCGCGCATGAACCAACACACTCACGCATGATTCTACACACTCACACATAAACCTATACACTTATGCATGAATCTACACATTCACGCATTAATCTACACACTCATACCTGAACCTACATATTCAAGTATGTATCTACACACTCACGCATGAACCTACATACTCAAGTATTTAACTACAAACTAACATATGAATCTACACACTCATACTTGAACCTACACACTCAGACATTAACCTACATATTCAAGTATGTGTTTACACACTCACCCATTAACCTACATACTCAAGTATTAAACTACAAACTAACGTATGAATCTACACATTCACGCATGGGCCAATATAAGCACACATAAGCCTACATACTTACACATGAACCTACATACTCAAGTATGAATTTACACCCTCACGCATGAATCTACACACTTATGTATTAATGTACACACTCACGTATTGACCCAAATACATACACAATAAGCATGGACCCACATACACACGCATGATCCTACACTTTCACAGGAACCCACATACACTTGAATGAACCTAAATACTCACCTATGAACTTACACACTAACGTATGAACCTACAAACTCACGTATTAACTTAAATACTTACGCACCTCAGGTGCATGATAACTAAACCTAAGGAAATAAATACTACAGTCACCACTTTAGGTGCACAATAACTAGACCTAAATGAATAAATGACACAATCACCACTTTAGGTGCACAATAACTAAACCTAAATGAATAAATGCTACAGTCACCACTTTAAGTGCACAATAACTAAACCTAGAGGAATAAATACTAAAGTCACCACTTTAGATGCCCAATAACTAAACCTAGAGGAATAAATACTAAAGTCACCACTTTAGGTGCACAACAACTAAGCCTAAATGAATAAATGCTACAGTCATAACTTTAGGTGCACAATAACTAAACCTAGAAGTTAAAAAACACTTTTCCAAAAACGTGATATTCCTCTGCCATTAATCCGTGGGTTGCGGTGGAACTAGAGACGTGCTAGACCAGGAGTTCCTCCTCTCCATCCCGGCCAGACATCGGGAGAGGGGGGAGGGAGGCTGGGGTCTGAAAACTATCCCCCATCATCCCTCGGGACTGCAACCTCTCCCCCTCTTCAAGTGTGCGGGAGCACGATAGCGATTTCCATGTTGGCCGCGTGCCAAACGCTTGTTACCCCACCCTCCCTCCCACCCTTGTCATGATTATGACCGACCACCGCGCGAGGGGACAGGGGAACGTGCATAATTAATTACAACAAATTAGGTCTCTACAGGCTTAGCCCGCGAGGATCTAGGTTTGGAACACGGCACGATGACATTATTTCCATTTTCTCTCTTTCTAATGTCTTCGACAAGCGTTTGTCTGGGTGTGCTTTTTAAAATTATCAACAGATATGCCTTCATTTTCTTCTGCTACCAGAACCTGTAATACGCCTCACACTAGTAAAAATCAGTGAGTCGATATAGATGGTGAATCTTATCAGGGAGTGAGTATTTATGTTTAATTCAGTTAAAAGTATAATTTTATCTATTGACTTATCTCATTTAGGCTAACTAGCTAGATTAACACTCTTTTTTTTATCAAGAACCAAATAAATATTTTTTTGAATTTTAAATCTATGGGCACATCCTCTGTCTATGAGTTTATCATTTTTTTAAATTAAATGATGAAAATTTGTTTTTATGGACTCCAGGAGGCATTGTCGAAAATAATCGATTAACGTTTTTAAATATATAGATGAATGGATAGTTTTAAGAGGATAGATAGATGCATAAATATCTAGATGGAGAGAGATATATACATATGGAAGGATAGATAGATGGGTGCACACAGGTAATTTGCGGATACGGACAGTGTAACATGATTATGTGAGTAGATCAAAGTTTAAAATACTCTTGGGTAAAATGTTTCGAGGAAAACTAGATGAAAGTAGTGACACTGAAAAAAGTGTTCATAAGTGTGTTATTGCTATATGAAAAAAGTGAGGTAATGTTGCAAAGATGTACCTTACATTGCATTGGGTCGGTGGTAAGGCGTAGTAAAGATGGCAGTTCAGTAGTGCAATAGAGGCCATGGAGTACAACACACGGACGATACTGGGAAATGTCAATGCCATGGGTGTATTAGACCGCCGAGCGGGACCTCTGGCGTGTCTTTACGGCAATCGCTACCCCAACAGATGGCATCCAAGTGTGTCTCATAGGCTGGAGGTGCGTTGCCGGAAGACTAGTCGAATGGGACCAGGGCAACGCGTGGATGTAGGATGACCACGCGTTGTTCTAGGACGCCAGGTTTGGAAGAAACTGTACTAACTGCCATTAAACAGGCACGCATGCGCGCAGCACACGCAACATTGCTCGGAATATGAACGTGTCAAGGTGGGTTGTACAGCATGTTCTGAATTATTAGGGCTTAACACCCATACCATAATACCGCAACGCAGCATCTGCTCCAAGCTGATCTTCCTCTCCGGGTAGAATTATTCCAGTGGCTTCTACAGCATTATGATGTGGATTAGGATTTCATTGGTTGCATAATGTAGAGTGTAGACAGACGAATTGTGCTTTACACGCAAATTACCTGACATCCTGTAGATAGATCGGTAGATATATGGATATATAGATAGTTGGACAGCTAGTTAAATATATAGATAAATAGGTAGATGGATAGATGGATCGATGAATGGATGTATGGATAGATGGTTGGATGGATATATGGTTAGATTGATAGATAGATAGAATATTAGATAGATGGATATACGGATATATAATATGGTCAACTAAATGGATGGGTATATAATTATATAGATAGATGGATGGATGAATGGATATATAGATGGATATATGTTTAGAAAGATGGATGGATAGCTATACAGACGGTTGGATGGATGGTTCAAGGAATGGATGGAACTACGTGTACTCCATTGTCTTGTATTATTACTTTTTTCTTCTTTATGATCCATTAATGTGACTCCCACTGTTTTCCTTTAAGAATCGGACTGTAGTCGTACGTTAGTCTTTAGACGGGAAACCAAGGTTCTATTCCTGACTCGGGTAGCAGCTATGATGATTATTTCAACAGTGCAGATTTATATTATCTGTCCAGGTGAATGTAGATGCATCATCTTTAAATAATCCCTCTTGATGGTAAGATGCAGCTCGATTAATTTCTTCCTTCTTAGCCTAAAAAATGTATTCAACAACTTATAAAAGTATAATATGTGGCATGAAATAATATAGAGTGTTGCAGAAACATAATGGAAAAAAGAGCATAGCATTTTACCGAAGAGCATTAATTAAATAATATACATTGTTATAGAAACATTGAGAAAAGAGGAACACATCTTTCCTCCAAACAACACAACAATCAACTCTCCCATTTCCTTGGCCTCAAATTTTAAAAATATATTTGCTTATAGATTGGAAACAATTGATTTTATAAAGAATATATTTCAAAGCAAAGTTTTATATTTTAATATATATATACAACCACTGGTATGAAATGTTATTTCATATTTCAAAGCGTGGTGGAGATATGATCTAAACTGAAGACGCCCCTCTATGAAAATATCCCTCAAAATAATTTTCATGTTTGTGATGTGCATAGATACGAACTTAAATCAAAATCATTAAGGCCGATTTCAAGAAAATTAATCTTTTCCGCGTTAAATACACTACTCTTAATTTTAATCTTGGATATTTAATTCCGAAATTGCGTATAACCCGAACGGGTAGTAAGACGTGGTGCTAATAATAATAATAATTCCGAAATATTCTCTGAATAAATATACGAAAACTCTAAATGGCGAGTTTTAGCCCAATTGGTAAAATGGTTTCGGCTCTAGGTCGAGAAACAGATAGACGGTATCGCTTGGGACAACTTTTTCCGGGTTTGGGGGGGGGGGCGGAGCGGGGGGTCATGAAACGTCGAAACCCATCAAAATCTCAAATCTGATTTATTTTATTTTGACAATCACAATACTTTCTCTCCCCAAGACTACGAAAAAGTAAAAATGCAGTTTTTTTTATAGCTAATACATCTCCAGGCGAGTTCTAAACTTCCAATATCTGTTTAATATAAAGTTGTGCCCGCAGTCAGACAGCCAGACGTATAGACGGACGAACGGTCGGACACAAGCCAGCCAGGCATCTCTAGAACAGCTCTCATATTCTCAAAGTAAATGTACCGCAGCCGTTGTGAGAAGGGGGAAAGAAGTGAAATCGGGTGAAGGGGGAGGGAGAGAAGGTGAATTGGGGGGTAGACGGGGGTTGTGTGAGCGTTGCCAAGGTGATCCGTCTCCAACCCTCCTACCTTTTCACCCCTCTTGCGAAGCCCCCCTCTTCCCTTCCCCCATACATCCCTTACAGTAAATCGTTCATCTCTCTTCCCCTCCTCAATCTAACCTTGTCCAGCGCGCGATGTTCACTTGGGGAGGGGGAAGGGGGAGAGAAATACTGCCATGCGGGTTGCAGCGAGACGGAACTCTTGCAGGGGCACGGAATCGTTTCCAAACTACACCATCTCTCTCTTTCTCTCTCCTTGTATGTATCTGTCCCTGTCCGTTCCATTACATTACATTCACACGCGTGAAATGATAAAATACGTTGTTTTTATTTGAGGAGAAAATGTGATGTTTGTAATCGCAACCATCCCCTATATTATCGTTTTTCAACTGGTGCAGCGTGAAAGGTCAGCAGGTGTGCCCCAAGAGTTTGGGGGAAGGTCTAAAAGAAGCATATATTTATTAATTTTATTCCTCCAATATATATATATTGAAGAATAAAAATAAAGTTTTCAAAATCCATGAACAACATTAATTTAAATAATAGCACAGTTATTATAATTTCAGATATTTAATCTAAACATATTCTTAATACTCGTATTAATTATAAAAAAATCCTTAAGAAATTGATGGTGTGCCTTGAGAATTTTAGCGCCTTGTTCAATGTGCTGTGAGTTGAACAATTTTGAATCTCGCTGCCTTTGATCAACTTATTTCGTTTGAGATCTCCAAGGGGTAAGTTTGAGAATAAACAACGACACGCAACGTAAATATCTATGACGGGATCACAATCAACATAACTTTCACGTATAGCAAGCATCCGTATTGGTGGTCGCGTGGCCTAGAGCGTCATTATCATGCCGGACTGGATTTACAATGAAAGGGGGGGTCGTTGTTTAATTCCCGAAAGGATATAACTGAAAAAAAAATTCAAAAAAAATATTTTTCCAATCTCCATCTCTCGGATACATTTTCTATAATTTTTTTGTTTTCTCTCATCACATAATTTTATTCTAGATATTTAACACGGACTTTCTGAACCAAATTATTATATCAGCACATGACTTATAAACTAACTTAAATCTTGAACAGACACAGTATCCAGACCCCAGGCCATTTATTCATCACTGTGAAAGTGGAAAACCACATTTCACAAATGATAAATTTTTCGACTCTGACGGGAGATAAATTTGGGACACTTAGCTCAGTAGACACGTTTACGTGACGTTCATTTAACGTAATAATTGTCCATAGGTAGTTGTTACGTTACGTGAAGTGTACCTCATATTCATGTTATGATCAACGTCAACACAGCTATTTAGTACTTCATTTGTTTGCTTAAAGTATGCTGACGACTTATTTGGTATAGATCACGTCTCGCTAGCAACTAAACGTTGAAACACCTTCTTACACCATTTTTCAAGACCGAGTGAGTTTTTATTGCGAGGTCTTGAAGGTCATCCCTTAATTACTCAAATACCATTTTAGTTACCTTTTGTTTTCAAACATTGCCAATTAATTGCCTGAGTTTTGTTTGAGTGGTTACACAACGTTACATTACACACCATGCTACTTAACTTAACGTAAAAGTTAAGTTTATGGTGATCTTGTACCAAAGTCTGAATTAAATATTAAGGTCTCTTTTTGAACTTTATAAAAGTTACTAAAAAAAAATCCCGTATTTATACGCAAAGTCTTGTGATCTACAGCTGTTACTTTTACCTATGAAAATAATAATGATAATAATAATAATATAGTAAAATTAGAAACAGGACGCTAAACTTCTCGAGTATACGTGAGTATCAAGATTCGTAAAAAGCTCAAAACAGTATATTGACTACAATAATAATTATAAAGACCTTGACATGATAAAAAGCAATTTTAATCATTTGTTAAAATAAATGTTATAGACTTGTGTAGTTGAGAGGATAACAAATTCACACAAAAAAGGACAAAATTTTACTAATATAATAATTAATTTACTATAAAAGTGTTCTCTTTGTTGTATATGACGTAATAGACATAAACATTAAATAGCACTTGTCAGTTACACCAACAATTAAAAAACTTCTTTTTTTAAATTCAATTTTAAATATTTTCAATTAAATTAAAATATTTGTAAATTTTTTTAAATTTGAGGATTCGAATTTGACTTCAAGATTCGAAATAAAATTTAGGATTCAGTTTCTAGAAATATAAGATCCAACCCATCTCTTATATACATATCTATGGACAGAAAGAAACAGAAAATTCTAATTAAAAAATTGTCCGAAAATAGCCTCTTGTATTAATAATATAAGTTTCAGTTTGATGCAACACCACTGGGTGTACGCAGCTATAAGTACATACGTGTACAACAAGTTGCATATCATTAGGCGAGCAGATATGCCTGGCCTGATTATATTCAACTTGTACTTACAGCTCCTTACTTCAACGTAGGTACATATTTTATTAGCACAATATGACTTTTCCGTACTTATTTTACTAAAGTTTTCTGTCTTTTTCTTCCCACATATGCTGTGGTTTAAAATTGGGTAGGTGACCTGGTGGTCTAAGGGTAAGGTGTCAGACTTCTGTGCTGGGGTCTGGGGTTCAATCCTCAGTCCCGGTACAGATTTATCTGATTGCCAAACTCTTTCTTGACCTCTGACAAGACGTGTATTAATCACAACTTGTGAATGTGAGGAATGCCGGGCCTCCACCGTGACTCAGATTCCACGTTAAACTGTAGGTCCTCCATTTCATCTCACAATCACCCTACCATTACACATTAGCGTAAGTGCGTATAACCCGAATGGGTAGTAAGGCGCAGTGTTAATAATAATAATATTGGGTAGAGAGTTTAGAAACACGCTGTATACACACATACGCATGAAAGTAAATTAAAACTATAGGTCTATGATTACTCCACTCATCAAGTGAGACATAAATGTTGAAAGTTTTATATAAAAATGTTATTGTTAGTAAACGGTCAATAATACACACACACACACATATATATATATGACCTATTTATGAAGATGGTTTCTTAAAGTTGTTCCTACATGAAACTATTGAGATGAATATATAATATGATCACATGGCAAGGGAATTAAATATACACTTCATTGGGATTTAGAGGGTGGTATGGGGACAATTAGACGATCCATCCTGAGGAAAGTGATGGACAACGTGCTGAGGTTTGTCTGACGTCCGGTGGAGCTCAACTGAGTGATATTATCTTCAAAAAGTGAAAAAAAAAATGTAGTTTGTTTTTATTTAACTAATGAATATTTACTTTTCAATTAAAGTGTTAATTTTCAAGTTACTAATCGTATAATTGTATCAGTCCTACCCTGTATATAGTATTTTTAATAAATACAACAATGGCTGAGTTGTATTCTCTGTAAGTAATAATCCATTGCTTGTAATATAACTGCGTTAATGACAGTATTTTAATACATTTACCAGCATGTTGAAATAGAGGGGCCCCAGCTCCGAGAGAGCTAAAATAGTCTAGTAGAAATTCATAAAAGTCAGATACCAAATGCATTTATAACGTTACTAGATGGAGCTGTCATGCAGTAGGAGATAAAAATATGGGAGGAGTAAATTATTATTATTATTATTATTAGCACCGCGTCTTACTACCCGTTCGGGCTATACGCACTTACGCTAATGTGTAATGGTAGGGTGATTGTTATATGAAATGAAGGACCTACAGTTTAACATGGAATCCGAACCACGGTGGAGGCCTGGCACTCCCCACATTCACAAGTTGTGATTAATACACGTCTTGTCAGAGGTGAAGGAAGGGTTTGGGAGGAGTAAAATACAAGTGTTTAGAATCTGCCTATTAAATTACATCATTCGATTCACAAAGATTAATTAGACTACGCTCCTAAACCAGTTATCTTGTATTTTGTTTCCCGAGCATTTAGCTCTTAATTATCTACGGAAATGTATGGATCTTTTGACCTTTCAGATGGGAAAATGTCAACTTTTTTAAAACTTTATTTAGGGCTATAAAAATAGTTTTGTATTTATTCCAGTATACCCCAAACTCGTGTACTGTTAGAGTTTTTGTATATTATATTTAATCCAAGCGAAACATCTGAATGACAATATTTCAGCTACCTAGGCAGCCCCATTAAACTCTCACAATCAGTTACACCCGGTTATCAGATTCGGACTCGTGATACTTCCTGTCTACAATAGCTCGAACAAGTCGCATGCTAGAATCGCTTGTCAGGAGGAGATGAATACTGTCTATTTCTTGCGTTTTTCTATTGGAATTGGATTACACTTAGCCAATAAGAAACAAATAGTGGTGCACTGTTGTATTCAACTAAAGCGATCAGTTATTTGTCCAAGGATAACACTACGTGAAAATATATTATATAGTAAAATATATTGTATTTTAAATTATTTAATAATATTAATAGTTTGATAACGTATATATATGAATTTTATTCTATGTATTTTGAAAGTGAAAACTTTAATATGACCTTGATGAAGAAGCCTTCATTTGGTTGAAACTACCTCTCCCAACATTTCATTGAAGACAGTCTTTATTTAAACAAAAAACAAACACATGTCTTTCAAGTACCCGCTCGGTGGCATAGTTGGCTAACGCGCTTGTCGTGTTGAGCTCGACTGATGAGGACGGGGATATCAAGGTTCGAATCTCGGTCGGGTGAACTGGGGTGGTTTTTCCTAAATGGTTTTCAACTCTGCCTCCACGCAAATATAGGTTCACTTCCTCTAATACAACCTTCCCAACGCCTAATCCATTAGAGTAATTAGTACTTAAAGCGTATAACCCGAACGGGTAGTAAGACGCGGTGTTAAATATTATTATTATTATTATCTTTAAAGTGTTCTTTACGAGTGCAACTGGTTGTAGACAGGACGTAAGAAGATAAGGCTACTCCTAGACACTTGTTTTTAATCGGGCGTTTATAGTCCGATTCTAACACCTGATTTAAGTCAACCTCTAAATTACTTTCTCTATTTACAAAATAATGTTACCTAGATCTATCTTGAGCTGGTTCTATCCAGTCCACCTCATTACACCCTATTCCTATCTTGAGCAAGTTCTATCCAGTCTACCTCATTACACCCTATCTCTTTCATGTTCATTCTAATGCTACCCTCCCATCTGCGTGAAGGTCTTCCCAATGGTCTCTTCTCATTGAGTTTACCAGCCAATACCCTGAACAAGTTTCTAAGAATCTCCCATTCGCGCTTTATGCCCTCCCCACCTTAAACTAAGAGACTTGATTATACTAACACTATATTGTAATGTGTACAGGGTAACTCATCATTATGTAATCTTCTCCACTCCCCCGTAGCCTCATCCCGTTTAGAACCAAATATCTTCCTAAGCCTTTTGTTTTCGAACATCCTAAATTTGTTTTCGCCATGTAAGGTAAGAGACCACGTTTCACACCCATTAAGAAAAAATTGGTAGAATTTTTGTTTCGTATATCCTGAGTCTTACATTTCTTGATAGCAGATAAAATTCCAACAACTTACTGACCAAGTAATAGTATGCATTTACAGACTGTATTATTTTCCCAATTCCTACGTTAATATAGTTATTACCAGTTAAAAATGTTCCTAAATATATAAAATCATCAATCCTGTAAAATGATACTTTGTTTGTGGTAATCTTTAAAGCATCAGGTGACCTGGCGGTCTAGGGGTAGAGTGTCAGACTTCTATGCTAGCGGCCGGGGTTCGATCCTCGGTCCCGGCAAAGATTTATCTGATTACCAAACCCTTCCTTCACCTCTGACAAGACATCTTGTGAATGTGAGGAATGCCAGGCCTCCACCGTGGTTCGGATTCCACGTTAAACTGTAGGTCCTCCATTTCATCTCACAATCACCCTACCATTACACATTAGCGTAAGTGCGTATAACCCGAACGGGTAGTAAGACGCGGTGCTAATAATAATAATAATTAGGTCAGTCTGAAAGAGACAACCACTTGATTCAACACAATGTCAGTTTCACAACACTGAATATTGACAAAACCTAAAGTGTTGACTATCCGAGAAAATTACATTATAAATGTTTAGTCAGATATTTATTGACT
>CABEEJ010000490.1:193563-211377 GCA_901482245.1 Timema douglasi | reverse complement strand
TATATATATATATATATATATATATATATATAACTAATGATATACAATATTAACAAAATAATCAAGAAAATTTATTTATTGTAACTCTGGGAAATATTGTCAAAAAGGAGTCGTGTCATGGTGTGTATATTTTATTTCTATCACCACGTATTACTACCCGTTCAGCCTATAGGCACATGTACTAATTATTTTAATGTGTTAAGGATGAAAAAGGCTGGGCTTAGAAAAAGTGTGTCTGCATTTGCGTCGAGGGAGTTGGGAAAACCATTTAGAGAAAACCACTCTATGTATGTCACCCGATCAGGGTTAGAAGCCCAATATGCCTATCATCAGCAGTCTAGTCTTTTGATAAAATGACGCCTTATACCATTCGACCACCGAGGCGGACTACGGGTATTGATAAAATCTATAAAATTTGTCAGTTTGGGATAGTATGATCTGACGTATTAATACGTGAAAGTAGATCTAATAGCTTTTCTAGCTGTCCGACAAAGTTATTCCTGTGAAAATTGGACAGTAGCAGCTCTAGAGCCTTAACAAATAAAATCCTTCCATCTCCTGATTCTGCTATTGTCTCTATGTAGTCTCTCCCCCCTCCGTGTTATTGTTGGTCTTCCAAGACGCATAACACTGATGACGATCTTCTATCTTGTATTTTTATCTTCTCTGTGAACTCCTGGCGGGGTGATGAAACTGGTACGTGGCCTACTCTCGTCCATTCAGCGTCGCGGCGTCAACAACATCGACACGGCGTCGTCTGGGGTCGGCTCAGACGTGCCTACAGGGCTTAACGGCGCGTGGAACGACTTCTTCTATTCCCCTTCCTCCTTTCTCTCGCTGCTTCGTTCGCACTTGATCGTCTCTGACCTAACAGATGTAATGACGTCATACGTGGGACGGAAGCGGGATGATACAAATAACAGAGCTGGATGAGATTAGTTAAGGGAGGAGTCACGGATGGGGGAGGGGGAATATCGCAACCCTTTCCAAATGAATTGGAGAAACGACAAATTGGTCGTCTGTTGCGATACCTCCAACAGCGGTGTCCCAGTGGTCTTAGGGTGGTATTATTACACTTTAATATTTATTTTATAAAAAGAAAATATTTATTTTTATAAAATAAATGATAACATTTTTGATAACACCTTTGATAAAAATATAAATTGTGTTATTACATTTAATCGCATTTTCTTAAATAGGTGATTGCAAAAATGGACGCCAATCATGCCAAAAATATATACTAATTGATCACTAAAATTTTACAAATTTGGTCAACAAAGTATCTGAGCTAATTAAAGAATAGTACACACCTGTGCTATAGGCCTATGCCTAAGTGTAGAGTGTGTGCCTTTATATTGTACAATTACATTTTTAACTGCTTGAATGTAGAGTTTAAACTTTCAGATGTCGATATTTTCTTTAATAAAAAAGTTAGAACATGTTCTATAAGTTTAATCTTTTATAAACTATATTATTTTATAAAAAATATTTTGACATATCGTTAAAGATACATCATATTTCTTATATCAAAGATATTAAGAAATATGACAGTGCGTTACCGCCATTAGGCATTCGAATTTGACAACCTAGCCTTTCTAATTTCTCATGAAGAGACTGTTATTAAAAATGACCTCGAGATTAAGGTGGGGTTTGCCATTTTATGTATTACCTGACGCTACAGACAAAACTTTCTGATGGATTTCGTTCAAACTTGATATCACATGCCTCGAGGTTAGAACGTGATTTATATTCCAGCCTGAAAGTTTATCATAATTAACTAATTACTGATTTTTGAAAATGGCTCTAACAACTTTGTTTGGATTGTATATCCGACAGAAAAGTGTTTTACGTGTAACATAGTTTTGAAAACTCTTTTTTTTTTATATATAGCAAATGGATCTAAGAGTTGTTTACTGATGATTGAATTTTGAAAATTTGAAATTTATATTATAATAAAACGTATGTACGATTTTGTCGTACCATACCGGCGTTAAAGTAAAACCAGGTGTTAAGCTTTTCTAAAATATTTTTCTCGGTATGGGGAGACCGGGGTTTGAATATAAACTGGGTTTATTAATAGTTTTATAAATTACTAAATAGTATTCCAAAATCCATCCACAATAATGAGAATATATTTCTTATAAATTTTAACTTCACTATCGTTACCTCATTAGTGCAAATATGGCAATAGTCCGGACGGGAGTATTGAAAAAGAAAAAGGCAGCAAATTTCTGGGATCATGATCAACTTTACGTTTAGTCAACGTTAAGTTTACAAAACTTAAATTTCACTTAACGTAAAGAAACACAGTGTGTTATCGGGATTCAAGTAACGAGCATAGCACAGACAATGAATTCGGACTGTTTGAAAACAAGTTGTTCACTAACATGGAACTCAAGCAATTAGGTTTAATAAGTTACAAGAACTTACAACAGAAGCTTTACTGTATATATGAAATAAAGTGTAACAATAGGTTACGTATGACCTTTTAGAGTTCGTGAAATAAAGACAAACCATGGCTAAGAATTTATCTGCACACCCTAAACAAACCAAATGAAGTAGTAAATAGCCGTGTTGACGTTGCTTGCAACATGATTGGCTAGCTAGAACACGTAGCACTCTTTACTTAACGGTCACGTAACGTGAAAGTTATTCCCTGGACAGCTCTTAGGTTAATTGAACGTTAAGTGAATACTAAGTTTATTATTATTATTATTATTATTATTATTATTATTATTATCACCACGTCTTACTACCCGTTCGGGTTGTACGCACTTACGCTAATGTGTAATGGTAGGGTGATTGTGAGATGAAATGAAGGACCTACAGTTTAACGTGGAATCCGAACCACGGTGGAGGCCTGGCATTCGCAATACTAAGTTAACTGTATCGTGAAGGCTCCATTTAAAAACTTGAAAACCTTTATGTTATGTTTCATTACGTTACGTGAACATTAAGTGAAAGTTACGTAAACATTAAGTTGATCGTGCTACCGGAATAATATAAAATACATGGATGGTGAAGGCAGATCTAAAGAAGTACACCCGAATTAGTAGAAAGGAAGAATTAGTAAAAAAAATCCCATAATGCGCCCAGCCGGCTCCCTGCCACCGAATATTCAGTAAGCTTCAAGCAATTNATCTCCGGGATTTTCCATAACCATACTAATGGGTTATGGAAGAGGAAGGTAAAGTTTAGAGGAAATATATCCTCATTCAAGTGACATGTAAGAAACGACAATATTCTCATTAATTATTCAACTATTTGATTTTAAGTCATAAAATTTTCTGGGAAATAAATATATAAAAGCTTTCGAACATTTCTCTATGATTTATTTTTTTAGATTTATATTGAATGAAAATACTTTTGATATTTTTCTTTTACCAACAATAATAATATAACATCAATAATTCCACAGCACACCCTTTGAGGACCACGGCCCTAGAGAGCTAAGATTTGGTATGGACGTTATAAATCATGCTATCATTATGAGAAAATTCTGAAACTTTAAAAAATCCAAAATCTTGGATGCAAAGTGGCGGGTGCAAAGTACGAATTGAGTCCTAAAGAGCTGGAATTTAGTATGGATGTTTTTAATCATGCCATCTTTATGAGAAAAACCCAAAACTTGAAAAATACAAGATGTATGATCCAAGATGGTGGGTAGAAACTATAAATTTATTTTCAGAGAACTGAGAATTTGTATAAACGCTATTGGAATATGCCATCTCTATGGGAAAAATCTAAAACCTTTAAAATCAATTATGGTGGACGCAACGTATTCCGATAAACTCGCAGAACCACGGACACAAATCTATATACCTCCTGTAATGCAAAATCTAAAAATTTATTTCAAAAAGAACAATAGGGGACAGATATAGCGCGAAATTTGAGAGTGCACATGAGGCCGTAATTACAAAATAGCCACACTTTTATATCATATTTATTTTGAATAGATGATTTATGTGACCAAGTTGAACAGTTATAATGCGGTATTCAATGTCGGGTGCTCTCCAACTAGATGTATGTGTCACCTCATTAATTATTCAGGGGACATGGAACCCCCAACCACCACTCTCATTGTCAACAAACAACCTTGCCAATTACTGAAAGCAGCAAGTCCAAAGGTCTAGAGGCCAACGGAAACGTCATTTTCAGTCTAAAACAACCATCAGAGCTAATACCGGCGCATTATCATCATAATCAACACCGAACACAATAGGTCTGCAAGCAACATGGCCGACAAATTACGTGTATAGCATCTCTCTACATTGTTACCCGCCTCATCGGCCAAGTTTCTGTCAGAAAACCAGAGCACAATAACTTAGCATTTAGATAATGATCATGTTCTCGTCTCTGGAGGGCACCCATGTGTGGACGGGGGGAAAGGGAGGGGAGGGGGCGTTCATTCATAGGTGACAAAGCGCAGGGTGATTGTTTAGACTTAGAGGGAAGGGCGTACATTGCGGTTTTATTAGCTAACGCATTAGAGTGCACTTAGGACATATGTATCAGCGAAGGATTATCTTCTCCCTAATCTCGTCCGTGGTGGATGTCGGAATCACGGTCAACTTAACGTTCGCGTAACGCTACGTTCACTTGACGTCCATCTAGTATAATTAAACTAGTGTGTGATCAGTAGAGCCCGGAATTCGATTACATAAAATATGACCTATAAAATAACCTAATTTTTTAAATACCTAATATATACCCAAATTGACTTAATTTTTTTTATCAAAGGCACTTAATGAATTCACATGACTAAATCAAACACGCAGTTTATAAATACAAACTAAATAAATGGTACGAAACATACTAACTTTATCATAATTATTATGTATTATATCTCGGAAGAAAATTTTCAAAAATAAATTTCTTAATAAGCTACCCTTAAATAAGTTTTACCCATAAAAACAAACACATCATCTTGTTTGTTTATTTAGCATCGAGTCTTACTAAACCGTTCGGGTTATACGCTTAAGTACTAATTACGCTAATGGGATAGGAATTGGGAAGGTTGAATTTAGAGGAAGTCAACCCATATTTACGTGAAGGAGAGTGGAAAACCATTTAAGAACTCCCTCCCCTCATATCACCTAACCGAGATTAAAACCTCTAACTCCCCGTCCTCGAAAGTTTAGCTCAACACGAAACTAGCACCTTAGCTAACTACGCCATCGAGGTGGGTATCATCTTGTAATCACAATAACCGATCGTTAGATATAAATTAAAAAATTAGTTGTTAAAATATATCTAACATAATTTAAGTAATTTTTTTTGTTGTAAATTACCTTATTCTTTGGTATATGTAAAAATAAAAACCTATATTTATTAGCCATAAAAACTATTAACAGATTAATGTAACAAATAGCCGAAACTATTGTTAAAGCGTTTTAATGGGGATAATACCAGCAGGAAATCATATTCTGAAAATTTAAAAATGACACCTGGACACGGGAATCGAAGCCGAAGGTCCCGGGTTCGATTCCCGTGTCCAGGTGTCATTTTTCAATTTTCAGAATATATTAACAGATTCCTATTCTGAATTCCATCCCCAAGGTCAATTTTAAATTAATTCATTTTAGATAAATAAATCTATATTAATATTGATATGTAATATAGTCGTGCGATACTAATTTTAAACCTAAAAGTTAAAGACTTTTTTTAAATAGGTATTCAAATTTTAAAAAAAACATCAGTAAACTACCCATAGCCAAATTCCCAAAATAAGTATACAACTTTGTCATTTTCATATCAAACACTACCTAGATATAGATTTTAAGTAAAATCACTGTTGAAATTTTAAAAATAATTCAAATTTTCGAAAGTCTCTCATCAGTAAAAGGCTCTTTATAAAAATTTTACTCAAAACAAAGTATACAGTCTCATGTCAAACACTCCCTAGATACCCATTTGGAACCAAATCTTTGAGTCATTTGTAAAATAATTCAAGTTATTAAAAATAAGTCATCAATAAACTACCTTTCATCGAATTTTTGCCCAAAAACAAATTATTCAGTTCTATTTGTCATGTCAAACAAATCCTAAATATGTATTTTAAACAAAATCGCTAATGACATTTTTTTAAATTCAACAAAATTACTCTTCAGTAAACTACCCTTAATTGAAGGGCTAGGGTAAAAAACTACTATTTTGTCGTTTAGCCCTATAGTATCCAAATATAAGTATTTGAACAAAATCCATCAAACTGTTTTGAATCCAGGGACAGACAGTCAGACAGACAGAGAGACAAACAGAATTGTAAAATCTATTTTTTTTTGTTCGTGTTCACATAAAACGTAAGTTTGTCATAATCTCGAGATCAAATTTTTTTTCACGACCACTATACTTTCGCTTGATATGAGAAAGTTAAAAATACATACAATTAAAATCCTTTAGCAACTAAACTCGTGTATTTTGCTTGATACAACATCTATTTACAAATACATAACTGCTTCAGAAGTAATAGCTATTATTCTTTCATAACGTGACCCTCTCCAGCCAAGTTGCAGTCTCACCAGGAATGTGTATTTTACAACCAGACAAGCAAAGAGGATACAAAGATCATTGCCTACATTATCTTATTATTCCAATAACTGTGTGTTGGAAACATTGAGCATGTATGCATTTATAAAATATTGATTGAATTAAAACATATACTTACTCAACATAAATGTCTAAACACTATTGGTGACCTGGCGGTCTAGGGATTAGGTGTCAGACTTCTATGCTGGCGGGCGGGGTTCAATCCCCGGTCCCGGCAATGATTTATCTGATTACCAAACCCTTCCTTCACCTCTGACAAGATGTCTTGTGAATGTGAGGAATGCCAGGCCTCCACCGTGGTTCGGATTCCACGTTAAACTGTAGGTCCTCCATTTCATCTCACAATCACCCTACCATTACACATTAGCGTAAGTGCGTATAACCCGAACGGGTAGTAAGGCGTGGTGCTAATAATAATAATAATAATAATAAACACTATTAAAAAATGCCAGAACATTACTCAAAAATGTTTAAAATTACCCACAAAGTACAAAAAAAATGACATAGCAATCCAAAATCACAAAAAAATTGCCTATAAAAACATTTTCCCAACTAGGAGATCATGAAAATAATGTATGCGTATATCATTGTCTGTAATATATGAAAAAAAATAAACATGTCATAAAAATTCTAGCCCTGATGATCTGAATCCAGATAACGTAACTTTACAACTCGAGGAAAAAAACAGACAATGAATTTGGACCGTTTGAAAACTATTTTACCACTGTGTCTTACTACCCGTTTGGGCTATACGCTTATACATTACCCATGTTGGAAAAGCACCCTCAGTACAACTGACTGAGGTTCGAACCTCAAGCTGACCATCATAATAAGTTTATTCTACAGCGAGAATGACACATTAGACCATAGAGCCACCGAAGCGGGTAAAAACAAATTGTTTACTAAAAAGAAACCCAGGCATTTTATGATAATTAGGCTTCAAATACTTTCAATAGAAAAGTCACTGGATATATAAAATACGACGTGTTATATTTCGCGAGACACAGACAAGTCGTCCACACATTATAAAAAAAATATTACGTATTAAATAGCCGTCTTGACGGGGCTTGCAACATGAGTGGCTAGATAGAACACGTGGTACCCTTCACTTAACGGTCACGTACCGTGAAAATTCCACCCTGAACAGCTCGAGATTGCACCAGACCATGTGCGCCGTTAACTATAAAAACAATTGGGGGAGGGGGAGGGAAGGTGGGGAGGAGGATATAACATTTTTCATTGAAAACTAATTTTATTGCTACTTTGTTGTGGTACATCGTCATACTAAAATATGTCATGCAAGGGAAATTTAATTGCAAAGAAAAAAAATTAGTCAAAACCCACAAAACAAAATAAATTTGATAACAAATTCTATTTGATAATAGAGAAAAGAAATAAACAATAACAAAATAATTAACATTATCAGTAGGATGGATAGGGTTAAAAAGTCATTTTTCTTAGTTTAGAGTCATGACACAAATGTAGCAAGCAGGCTACCAAGTTTTCTTACATCAATTGAGTCCATTACCATGTCCCAAATACATCAAAAATTCAATTCTATAACAAAGAACACAAAATATTAATATTAGGATAGAACTGATCCAAAAGTCCTCCTTAATTCAGACTTGAAGACCAGTGTTGCAGCAGCTTTCCTAAGATCGATTGAATCCAAGATGTCATTGTGAACATGACAGAGAGCAACGTGGTTCACTCTCTGTTGAGTCATTGTGGAAAGCAAATATGTCTTCAGCCATCTGAGAGAGCTGAAACTTTTCTCTGCCTCACAGGACGAGCTGTGTAAAACCACCAGCAGCAGCTGAACAAGATGATCCACATTTGAAAACAAATGGTAGTATTTCACGGAATATTGTAAAGCTTATCATTGTTTAGTTATCGAGTCGAGTCGGTTATTAATTGAATTTTCTCTTTGTTATGCACAAGTTAATTTATTCCATTATACAATTCAACTAACTAAAATGTATCATGTAAGGTGAATGATTAAATGAAATCAATGAATTATTGGGGGGACGTGTCCCCCCGTCACCCCTGCTAACGACACCCATGCATAAGACTACACTTCGATATGTTATCTGGTTAAAACGTAATATTATATCAAACGGGCTATGGAAAGCATTTACTAAACATATAGTGCAAATAATAGGCCACAAACTTTATCACTCGCGTTGAAGAAGAGCTTATATCGTACACAGTTTTTCCACGGGGATGGTGGGAGGGGGGGTGGGGATTAAGAACTTGGACAAGATAGGCTAACTGAAAACCGTGGTCCTCCGTTCATCATCGATACAAATTTGCTCCAACTCCAAAAATACCTCAAAGCTTTAAACATTCGGGTGTTCCGAGGGTGGTTTTACATGTGTTTCTACTCTTCCTTCATGTAAATAGGGATAAGTTGATATGAGAATAAACTTTTCTCTTAAACAGCCATTTTTTTTATACCACTTCCGACCATATTCTTTGGAACCACTGCTGTTGTTTGTAATTATTATAGCCACAACTACTGCCGCCATTGCAAATTCCTCTTCTCTTGATGATACGATTCACACTGAAATGTTCACAACTGAGCTAAACTGGCAGCGATATTCTTGTATCGTCTAGCGGATACTTGCACAAGTCTTGGAGCTGAGCGGAAGATATGTGCAGTTAATATTGCGCAGTTAACGTTACGTATATGGGCAGCCCTACACGCTCCGTCTTCACGGTACAAACCAGTTTGTGCACGGAAGTCTACAGGGATAACTGTGTTATCTGTAGGGCAAGACCATGGCCTCTGAGAGGAATTTCATAAGAGGATACAAAGTTATTTTTGGGCCCCCATTCCATTTCTATGAATCCTGTCAAAAACAAACAACTAAACTAACAAATCATATTTGAAAAAAGATTTTTTTTTAAAATTAATGTGTCTTTTATATCGAAAAAAAGGTAAAATTAATAAAACAAAAATATTATACTTACACTAATAGTTTAGTAATAGTTCTAGTAGTTGTCTTCAATACATTCGAAACTTTCCTGAGATCTCAGGAAGTTAGGCGGGCTATTAAGACGTATGTTTCGAGATGTATTACATACCTAGGTTAGGTGCTATCCGTGGGGCGAGATAGGCTCTTAAGACGCCTGGTTCAAGCTGTATTACAGACCTAAGTTAGTTGTTAACCGTGGGGTGAGATAAGCTCTTAAGTGGAGCGTAAAATTTAGTTCACAATTTATCCCCTACTCAAACCACACATTATAAAATTAAAAATATATAAAACTGAGTTTACTAACTCGCATTAAATTACTTTTTAAGACTCCCGCCCTTACCAATCCAACTAAACTGTGCCAACTGTGGCTTCTCTCAATTTCACTTAGTGCAAGTTGTACTTTCCGGACGAGTCTTTCTCTGAAGTAACCTCGGGGGGCGTAAGAACTCTCAGGAGGGTAAAGAAGTGTTGGAAGCACTTGGGCGAAAAGAAGTGTCTAGGTGGGATGGGGGAGGGGTTGTGCTTCTCTGCAGCAGGGGTTGCAACCCTTACCTTGAGAGAGCGAGAGGGGTGTAGGATATTGATCGAGGAAAACCGACGTGACAGTTTGACAAATGACCCACCCACCATCACCCCGACAAGGAAATGAAGGTGTGGGCGGGACCCTTAGTGTGTTTCCTCGCTACAGCTTCCAACGGATGCTGCTGGTCCATTTAGAGAGACACACACTTATTGGCAACACCCAAACACACGAGCGTGTGCGTTCTTCTCACAGGGAAACATATCGTGAAGGAGGTGGCCAGGTGGAAAAACACAAGACCAATTAAATTTCAAGAACCTGATAAGGAAGAGAGAGACATTTTCTAATCTAGTTTTTTTTAGCATCACATCTTAGTTACTATTCGAGTTCTACGCTTATGCAATAATTACTCTAGTGTTAGGTATGAGGAAGGTTGAATTTAGAGGAAGTGTACCCACCTTTGAGTGGAGGAAGTGATTTTTTTTGTGTGGAAAAACCGTCTTCGGTACACTCGATCAGGAAAAAGTAAGACTCCATTGGAACCACTGCTGTTTTTTGCAATTATTATAGCGGCAACTACTGTCAAAATTGCAAATTCCTCTTCTTTTGATGATACGATTCACACTGAAATGTTCACAACTGAGCTAAACTTGCAGCGATATTCTTGTATCGTCTAGCGGATAACTTGCACAAGTCTTGGAGATGAGTGGAAGATATGTGCAGTTAATCTCAGTCCTTATGACCAGTATTTGAACCCCGATCTCCCCGTTACTAGGCAGCTGAACTATATGAGCCTCACATTTAGTCCACGTGCTCACCGATATGGTTAGATAATCCCTCTTGTTTTGTTATAATTAATTCAAATAAACTCTAGATATTTAGATTACTATTTATTTTCCCATGTTTGGATATGGCCATTCTATCCGCCAAAATATTTTAACGGTTCGACTAATTATACACTGATTGATTGTGTCTGCGCATGCGCATCTTGTAGTGAAATTAATAAAATATGTTAAATTTTGGCTTGTAAATAGTAATTCCTAAAATTATGACCTTAATTCAAAGAAATGACCATTTATCCCCTGGGGGTAGCATAGACATAACGTTGACCTGAAGATGTTTCATATAAAAAAAACTATATGTATGCAGGCCTCCACCGTGGTTCGGATTCCACGTTAAACTGTAGGTCCTCCATTTCATCTCCCAATCACCCTACCATTACACATTAGCGTAAGTGCGTATAACCCGGACGGGTAGTAAGACGCGGTGCTAATAATAATAATAATAATAACAATAATATATGTATGTACAAATAAAACATTCATCCTCTACGCTAGTGATTCATATGTTCTTTGACTTAACATATAAAAACAAACAACGGTAAATTTTGCGTTTGTTAACCAGAAAATCTATTACTCTTTTCCTGGAAATTATCTAATAACTTTTGGTATATATAATCATAGTGATTTTCGAGTCCCGACAGGTTAAAGAAAAAAAACAATGTTTTGAAAATGTAGTTTATGTTGGTCTGAAGCTGCCATTAGAGACATCTAGTGTCACATTGACTGAAATACAAGCTTCAAATGTTTACCCATCTGCAAGCTAAGAGTGGTGAGACCGTTGAGAAGGTTACGATGTTTAATAAACGAAACATAAGTCACGTTACTAATAAATCTGTGAAAGGGTTTTAGTTTGTGTGTTCTTGGTGGTTTATGAGCTCGAGAAATGTATTTGTTTTGAAGATGGAGGGAGGGGGGGAGGGTCAGAGGGGGCGGATGAAGGGGGAAGCAAGCAAACTTCAGGGGGGCAAGAGTTATTCGTTGTTTACAGACTGTAATAACTCAGCCAGGAGCGCAAGTTGGAAACAAGTAGTTTCCATCATAAAGTGTACATTTTGACTTATTAGGAATGTGAGAGATAATAAGAGTCACACCATTTCCATGGTGTATGGTTTTGGGATTTTCGACAGCTATTAAACATGACACAAAAGAAAAAACTAAGTGATTTGCAATGCATTAATGGATGGTTCGTGTTCACACAGTCATAATATACATTATGTGTTGTAAAGAACAATATAATAATAAATGTTTTAATAAGTATACATCTTATGACAGAAGGGGGAGTCCTGCTAAGGTCAGTATGTTTACATTGCATATAACCAAAATCATTTTTGCCCAAAATAAATAAAACATTACTTCAGTCAAAACGTTTAGTATACATTTGACTATAAAAAATCCACTGCACAAATTTAATAAGTGTATAATTATAAGTATTAATAGTGATTTGATGATTTCAAATAGTTATAGTTAACGAATTATAAAAGGTCAAAATTGCTATTTTATGTTTTTCCCATACCATTGTTAAGGTAAAGTAATTAACTAATTATTGTATGTGGCCCCATATATTATTCTACTATACCAATGGTACGCAAAAAGTACAAAATAGCAACATTGTTCCCTAATGACTGTAGGTATTTAAAATAATTGAATCAATATTTATAGCTATAGCTGGAAATTTTTAAAAACTATGCAATATATTTTACCCATCGAGTTAGCTTAGTTCTCTACACATATTAATCTTAACCGTTCTTAAATATTTGTTATGGTCATAGTGACATTTAAACAGGGCTCATGACAGATAATCGGGAACTGTTAATATGTAGAAAACTAAGACGTAGAGTTTGGGGTTCGAATCCTGGTCAGGTCTACTGATGGTGATTTTTCTTAAATGGTTCCCCACCATCCTTCCCCGAATATGCTGGTATCTTACCTCTAAAATGCTTCCTTACTCACCATTACCCCATTAGAGCAATTATCATATATTCATTCGTATTAACTGACCAGGTAGTAAGACGTGGCGTTTAAAAAGGAATATATATATGATTTATTCTAAACCAAAAGACTGGGACACTTTTATAAATTGACTTTATTTCGGCGTATACGAAGAAGAATGAATATATATCAGAAATGCGAGATTTCGTCATTGAAAGATAGATAATTTCACCCTACCGTTCATCATTTAAAAATCATAAAATTTAACATTCAAGATCTATAATCAAGGGAGTATTGATTATCTTTTCCATTTTAGTACGAAGCGTATTTTAAAGTAACAAACAACCTATTTAATAACGCGAGATTTATGGACGTCTCCGGTAGGTGAGATACCCTTTAACAATAAAATTTGAACTATTTTAAAACCAATTCAAATCAAAATATTATTTTACGATTTAAATTAACATGTAGTTTTAATAAAACAAATTAAAATATACATTAATACATAGCTTTGGATTGAAATTTTGAATTACATTTATTTATCCGAAATAATTTATAAAATGAGCTAAACCGTGTTCATTCTGATTGTCTGATAGTTATATAAGATTTCATTTTTAAGCACCGTAGCTTACTACCCGTCCGGATTATACGCATATGTACCAATTATACCAATGTGCTAGAGATGTAAAGGAATGAATTTTTAAAAATGTATCCGTATTTGCGTGAAGGGAAAGTTGAAAAATCACTTGAGAAAACTATTCGCTCTATACTCGACTGAGATTCAAACCCTGATCTCCCCATCATCGGAAGTCCAGTCTATTGCGAGAGTGATGGATCATACCAATCGACCATCGAAGAGGGTTGTTATTAAAGGTACTAGATCTAATTTCACGTATTCATACGTCAAGTTATGTTATCTGTAGCTGGCACTTTTGATAGATATTATCGATACCTATTGAAAAAATATTAGTAAAAGAGAAAAATGTTTTAAATGTTGACCACAAACCAATTTGTTTGTATTTTCTAAAACAGCGTTTTAAAACTGATGTGCCACGACCAACTGGTCGGCAGGTGTGCCGCGGGTGTTTGGGGGAGGATTTAAAATAAGAGAGAAACACATTTGAGGAATAAAAATAAATATTTTTAAATGCACGACCAATATTATTTTTTTAAATAACACCGTTATTAAAATTTTAGCTATTAAACTTTTAGATAAAATATTAATACTAGTTTTTTTTTCAACAATAAAATCTTTCCCTAAATAACTGGTGGTGTGTCTGGGGAAATTCAACGCCTTATTCAGTGGGCCGTCAGTTGAAAAAAAAAGGTCAAAAATCGCTGTGCTAAAAGACACTTCCTATGAAAATTGGATTTTATTTCAATACAATCAGTATATAGTGCCTACTATTTTAAGAGTTTTTTTTTTCTAATTTGTTCTCACCAACCTCATTACACCTTCCGGCCTACGAAGAGGGAATTGAAACCATACAATAAAGAGAGAAATATGTCAGATGGGCAAGAAGAGTAAAGAAAGGGCAGATGACAATAAAGCTAATGGTTAATGAGTAAAGAAAGGAATGTTAATATGTGGAAATTGAGAAGGAGAATTCCTCCGTTGAGTATAAGAAGAAATGAGGGAAAATCCAGTGAGGGGAGGGGGGGGGGAATAGATAGAAAGAAAGTAGTAAGAATGAAATAGAAAGGCAAACGCAAGATTAAGAAAAGTATAAAGGAGAGGAAAAGCAATTTATACCGCATGACGGCCGGTCCACAAACTGACTGATGTGCTGAACACCAAGGGACATATTTCTTAATACGGTGGATTTAGAAAAGAAGAAATAAAAGGAAGAATAAAAAAGAGTGAAGTGATTGTGCGGGTTCACCTGAAAATATACAGAGCCAAAGTGAAAATATATTTTTCTACATAATATGAAATATTACGTGTGTAAATATATAAAGGGCTTGGAGCAATAACTTGATATACCACAGATAAAACTGTTAGGTTTAGGTAATATTTAGCTGTGTTTCTCTATTCTCTAAAACAGAGTTGCAAGCATATCTTAGTTAATTTCTTTAAATTCAACGTTTGTATCATATTAGAGCAAAAGTAAGAATATTTAAGCTGATGAATAAGTGATTATTTAAAAGCTTAAATATTAATATCTGAGAACTAATATGTTGTGACATGGTTTATTATTTGACCAAGTCTTTCAATTATGTACAGTACCACTTATTCCATCGAATTAACGTAATAATTACTCTAAAGTTATTACCATGGATTCCATCGAATCAAAGTAGTAATGACTCTAAAGTAATTACCACTGATTACAGCGAGTTAAAGTTATAATGACTCTAGAGCTAGTACCACTGATTACAGCGAGTTAAAGTTATAATGACTCTAGAGCTAATACCACTGATTCCAGAGAGTTAAAGTTATAATGACTCTAGAGCTAATACCACTGATTCTAGAGAGTTAAAGTTATAATGACTCTAGAGCTAATACCACTGATTCCAGAGAGTTAAAGTTATAATGACTCTAGAGCTAGTACCACTGATTACAACGAGTTAAAGTTATAATGACTCTAGAGCTAGTACCACTGATTACAGCGAGTTAAAGTTATAATGACTCTAGACCTAGTACCACTGATTACAGCGAGTTAAAGTTATAATGACACTAGAGCTAGTACCACTGATTCCAGAGAGTTAAAGTAATAAGTAAAGTGATGACTATATTATTGATTCTTAAGGAATCAGTCATGCTGGGTTATTACTTGGATTCATCCCCCTCCCTACGTGGAAATAAATCCTGTAGCAAACATTAATCCCCGTCAACAAGAGATTTTTTTTTTTTAAACTCATAAACATCACTAGTTTTATGTCGAAATACTTTTGAGTCACTGAGTTTCTCCACCCGGATTTGGGAAGTTAAACAAAGTAAAATGTTATCAACAAAAGTCATATTTAATGTGTGATAAGAGGATCTTCTTTTCTGAAGCCAAAATTCTTAATCAGTCCTTAGCATTGCTTGTTACTGTGAAAGTGTTTCCATTCTCCGTGCATTAGTAAGTACAATTTTTAAACTAATCATATGATTGTAAATAAAAGTAGGGTTTATAATTTTGTGTAGATTCAAGATTTTCAATTTAAAATCAGATTAGAAACTCTCCTTACCAACTCGACTAAGTCTATCAACTATTAAAAAATGAAAATATTTTAAATCGATTCTGAATCGAGTATTTTATAGTAGAAGTGTCTCAAATCGAATATTAGATTAAATTATATATATATTATTTAGCACCGCATATAACTACCTGTTCGCGTTATACGCTTAAGTACTAATTACGCTAACAGACTAGGAATTGGTAAGGTTGAATTTATAGAAAGTGAACCCACATTTGCGTGGAGGTAGAGTGTAAAACCATTTAGGAGAAACCCTGTTCACCCAAGTGAGATTCGAACCTTGATCTCCTTGTCTTCAGCAGTCTCTCACATCATGAAACCAGTGTGTTGAGCTAACCACGTCACCGAGGTGGGTAAATTATATGTAAATATATATGTATAAAATAGAGTTCAATAAAATAATAGGTCAAAAAATCCTGCTTAAATAATCAATATATATATATATATATATGTTAACTTTAAAAAAAGCTAAATTATTCAAAAGTCTCAGGGGTCATCCATAAACAATGTAACGCTTTTATCTTAATTTAAAAAAAAATCCTTTCCCCTTAATGTAACACCACGAAGACATATTTTAGCCTGACTCATCCCCCCTCCAACCTGTGTTATGTAACTTTTCACATCAAGAGTGAATGTCATTATTACATAGGGAAGCTTTTATGAGATGGACTCATATTTAAAGCTACTCAGAATTGTAAGTTATAACTTATAGGTATGTTAACCAACGGCGAAAACAATTACATTAAGAACATTAGTTGTGGGTGACCTGGCGGTCTAGGGGTAAGGTGTCAGACTTCTGTGCTGGCGGCCGGGGTTCAATCCTCGGCCCCGGCAAAGATTTATCTGATTACCAAACCCTTCCTTCACCTCTGACAAGACATTTTGTGAATGTAAGGAATGCCAGACCCCCACCATGGTTCGGATTCCACGTTAAACAGGTCCTTCATTTCATCTCACAATCACCCTACCATTACACATTAGCGTAAGTGCGTACAACCCGAACGGGTAGTAAGAAGCGGTGCTAATAATAATAATAATAATAATAATAATAATAATAATAATAAGAGGAACATTAGTGTTTTCAACATTAGAATATGAGTATAATCCGACACCTTAGCTAAGTTGGTAGCGTGGCTGTCTACTGAGCAAAAGTCCAAGGTTTGATTCCCAGCATGGCCGAAAAATGTATCATTGGTGAAATGTGGGTTTACCCGTTCACAGGGACTGGATGTTGTGCTTGTCCTAGTCTTAAGATAGCTTATAAGACATATGAAGCTAGCACAGGCCTAGCAAGCAGATAGTGGCAAATATATGGCTTGAATAAAAAACTGACTCAGGCTACAGGCCGGAAACAGAAATGGATGTAAAAAAAGTAAAGAATATAAGATTTGTACTACGCGACACTGTCATTTACTGTATCTACCCTTCCGCCATGTAACGACAGCTTCCACTTCTCTAACAACATTGTGTAGGTGATGGACGACACCTTACTCTTAGATTGGAATTTCAAGTTAAAGTTAGGGATCTATTTGGATCTAACATTTTTAATTTAATTCGAATACTAGTAAGATTCAGATACAAAATTTTGAAACTTGGCACAGAGTTAATATTTATCTAAATAATTCAATTTATTCATTTATTCAGGTGAAATGCCACGTTAGACTGGTTTTTTTGTTGCGCGCTACAAATAACCTCTTTATTTTGAACGTTGTTTGCGAGAGTAGGGTGGGGATTAGCAAAACGGTCAATGTAACACTTTTAACGTAGAATTTAACGATAAATATGTCCATGTACTGTATGTACAGTGCATTCTATTTTT
>CABEEJ010000490.1:147382-193461 GCA_901482245.1 Timema douglasi | reverse complement strand
TGAACCCACATTTGCGTGGAGGTAGAGTGTAAAACCATTTAGGAGAAACCCTGTTCACCCAAGTGAGATTCGAACCTTGATCTCCTTGTCTTCAGCAGTCTCTCACATCATGAAACCAGTGTGTTGAGCTAACCACGTCACCGAGGTGGGTAAATTATATGTAAATATATATGTATAAAATAGAGTTCAATAAAATAATAGGTCAAAAAATCCTGCTTAAATAATCAATATATATATATATATATATGTTAACTTTAAAAAAAGCTAAATTATTCAAAAGTCTCAGGGGTCATCCATAAACAATGTAACGCTTTTATCTTAATTTAAAAAAAAATCCTTTCCCCTTAATGTAACACCACGAAGACATATTTTAGCCTGACTCATCCCCCCTCCAACCTGTGTTATGTAACTTTTCACATCAAGAGTGAATGTCATTATTACATAGGGAAGCTTTTATGAGATGGACTCATATTTAAAGCTACTCAGAATTGTAAGTTATAACTTATAGGTATGTTAACCAACGGCGAAAACAATTACATTAAGAACATTAGTTGTGGGTGACCTGGCGGTCTAGGGGTAAGGTGTCAGACTTCTGTGCTGGCGGCCGGGGTTCAATCCTCGGCCCCGGCAAAGATTTATCTGATTACCAAACCCTTCCTTCACCTCTGACAAGACATTTTGTGAATGTAAGGAATGCCAGACCCCCACCATGGTTCGGATTCCACGTTAAACAGGTCCTTCATTTCATCTCACAATCACCCTACCATTACACATTAGCGTAAGTGCGTACAACCCGAACGGGTAGTAAGAAGCGGTGCTAATAATAATAATAATAATAATAATAATAATAATAATAAGAGGAACATTAGTGTTTTCAACATTAGAATATGAGTATAATCCGACACCTTAGCTAAGTTGGTAGCGTGGCTGTCTACTGAGCAAAAGTCCAAGGTTTGATTCCCAGCATGGCCGAAAAATGTATCATTGGTGAAATGTGGGTTTACCCGTTCACAGGGACTGGATGTTGTGCTTGTCCTAGTCTTAAGATAGCTTATAAGACATATGAAGCTAGCACAGGCCTAGCAAGCAGATAGTGGCAAATATATGGCTTGAATAAAAAACTGACTCAGGCTACAGGCCGGAAACAGAAATGGATGTAAAAAAAGTAAAGAATATAAGATTTGTACTACGCGACACTGTCATTTACTGTATCTACCCTTCCGCCATGTAACGACAGCTTCCACTTCTCTAACAACATTGTGTAGGTGATGGACGACACCTTACTCTTAGATTGGAATTTCAAGTTAAAGTTAGGGATCTATTTGGATCTAACATTTTTAATTTAATTCGAATACTAGTAAGATTCAGATACAAAATTTTGAAACTTGGCACAGAGTTAATATTTATCTAAATAATTCAATTTATTCATTTATTCAGGTGAAATGCCACGTTAGACTGGTTTTTTTGTTGCGCGCTACAAATAACCTCTTTATTTTGAACGTTGTTTGCGAGAGTAGGGTGGGGATTAGCAAAACGGTCAATGTAACACTTTTAACGTAGAATTTAACGATAAATATGTCCATGTACTGTATGTACAGTGCATTCTATTTTTTCGTCCAATTAATGTTTCGGTAGAATAATGGGAAAAACCAGTGACAAGTCTCCATAGAGGGTAGTTTTTCGCAAAAAAATAAAATAAAATAATAGTTCCATCCTCCAGGCAGGTGGGAACTTTATGGATCTTTATTCCTGACCCAATTGAGAGTCCATATACAAAATAAACTCTTTATTAACTATTTCTACTATTCGTTGTTTTTAAGTCTAATTTGCGCCTACTATTTTTTTAGGTGTAGAAAATTAAACTAAACTTATCTACTGAAGCAATATTTCATTTATTTTGACCAAAACATTTTTTTTTGTCATACGACTGTAAAAATATGGTTCAACTTCATTGTAACGGGTCATTTAAAATCTACAGGTCAGTAACTAACGGCAGTCAAACCTGACTATCAACTGGCCTGGTATAAACACGGCTTTACGAAAGAATAAACGAATGAGCTGGGGACCAGATGTTGTGTGTGTTCTGTAACTGATTTGTGTAGTCCTTAATAGCAAATACCTAGCGGGCTAATGATAAAACGTGCAAACAATCAAGTTGGCCAACTCATTCTCAACAAATTTATTTGTCAACAACCTAATATTGCGGCTTGATAAGAAAAATGTGTATGGTTTACTCACCATGGAAAGAGCCTTATGTGACAGCTCATAAAGTTACTAGCTACATCGAATATCACCTCTGAGGAAATTGCAGCTCTCATGGAGAAAATATTTATATTCACTCTATCTCTCGGTTAACTATTGCCAACTCTCCTCACCTTCATTTATATCGGAAGGTGGTGTGTTGGGGAAAGAAAGAGCTACTGGCAACATGGACGAACCAGCGTTGCAAAATGTGTCTTATATTTAAGGGAAGATTGACTATAATCAAACAAGAGAATGACAACACTGTTTCCCAAAAGTAGCCGTGCATTTTCCTCATTGATAATATCCAGTGTATATTTTCATTCGTTAAGGCTTAAGCCATGAATTTTTAAGCTGTTTTCTTTGTGAGATATTTTCATTTTACCATTTGTTTGATAAAAATAATTACCTTTTTTTATGTTGTCTTATATACATAATTTAATTTGTTATTAAAACCTCTTTCTACGTAAATACAACTATATAATATAATACCAGCTATCCATTGTTCCATAAGTATAAAATTTAGAGGTTAGCATTTTATATAAATTAAACGTCAACTTCGGTTGAAATTATTGATCTTATTGGGGGCTTTCACACTTTGGTATTTTCCTTCTCCTCAATAATTTTTGAATTTTTATTAAAAGATTAGATAATACTCATGTCAATGGGCACATGGTCTATGTGCATAGGTCATTTAGTCTGGTTAGCCGATGACAGGGAGGTCGTGGTTCGAATCCAGACTGGGTGTACTTTGGTTAATCCTTCCTAAGTGATTACTACACTACCTTCAACACAAATGTGGCTACACTTCCTCTCAACTATACCAGCCTCATATCTACCTTGTTAAAGTAGTTGAATGCGGGTAACCCGAACGATCAGTGAGATGCGACGCAAGAAATTTACAAAACAAACTAATTAGCAGTTTTTTCTCCAAATATTATAAACTGATGATTAATTTCATATGTATACACTGATTTTGGTAGGAAGACCGTTCGGAAAGGGCTTTCTTCTTACAATACATTAGAATTTTAACAGGAAAAAAGTCATTCCCGAATGGAACTCCTATCAAATTAATAGTACTTAAACCAGGTTATTTAATAGGAAATATAATATAAATTGACATTTGCTTTCTGAAATGGTAATTTTCCCTTTGAATATTTTGGAAACATCCTCGATTCATAAGTTCTCATTTAAAAAAAAGATGAATATCGTTTAGGTACAAATATAGGAGCTATGGTCGAAAGAATAGCTTGGCGCTCTAAATAATATAAAGGTGAACTTTATTGATTTAATGTATTCTGCGTGCAAAACTATTTCTATTGAATTTTAAATGACTTTTTTACAAAACTTAATATTGACATAGTTTTCATCTTATTTTCTAGATTAGTAACCACTGTGATGGCCGCCTTGATTTTATTCCTGGCATCTCTCGTCGTGGCTACTCAAGCATTCCAGTGCCCAATGTCCTGCAGATGCTTCACCTACAACCAGGCAGCTTGCAACAACACCGCCCTCTCCGAACTGCCCCAAGAGTTCGATGCCAACTTGACTCATCTTATATTCAACTACAACCACCTCACTCTACTGAGGAACTCGACGTTTGAGAAGACACCGTGGATAAGTGAGCTGTATCTCGAAGGAAACGGAATCCGCCACATAGAACCGGACACATTCAGACATTTACAGAATCTCAGCACCCTCTCGCTGTTGGATAACAACATAAGCAATATCCACCCAGATACTTTTATGTACAACACCAAACTTAAAGTACTCATCCTTAAAGGAAACTACCTTCATCTAACCAACAGAACCACGTTTCTCAACTCCAATTCCTTGCTAGAACTCGTTCTGAGTTCTTGTTACATCGACTATCTACCAAATGAGGCGTTCAGGGGCTTACCGAACCTGCTTAGTCTTAAACTAGACTTCAACAAGATACATTGGTTGAATTTTTACTCTTTCTCGCCTCTCAGCAGACTTACCGAGCTTCGGCTGAACGACAACAAACTCGAGATCTTACGGAACTACCCCAAGACACCCGCTCTGATGAGCCTGAGGAACGTGGACCTATCCAACAATTATCTGAACACCCTCGAGGTGGATGTACTCGAGCAGATGGTCAACGTGGTCAAGTTGGACCTGACCAACAACCGCTTGGTTTGCCTCTGTAACTTGACGGCCGCTTACGATTGGTTGACGAGTCGTCGCGTCGTGACGCAGGCGACGTGCTTCGCCCCCTCGTCGGTCCGGGGTAGGGATTGGATGGTTCTGAGGACGATGAATTGTGGCGGTCAGGTGGGCAGCAGCAACGGAACCACTATCTGGGGCAGCTCCTCGTCTTCTTATCCGAACCAGCAGGGTTCGAATTGGGGACCGAATGTCGCAACGCAGGGTAGAAATGCGCAAACGCGTTTCGGTATTTCAATACTGTTGACCCTGGTGCCATTTATTGTTGTGTTTTGTAACCTCGGCTGAGGTTTGAATATTCAAAGAAAACATTGCACTGCTTAGTAAAAACTAAAATAATATATTTATTAAGCGTCTAAATTTTTTGAAAATAAATAAATTAAAAGATGGGTTAGAATAAAAATTGTACCCCACATTTTGCGTATTGATCTAAACCATGGGTCCGTAGCCCCTGACCAGTGGAACACATGAAGCTCACCAAATTACATTTTAAGGCCCACTAATCTATTTTTCAATTTAACGAAAATAATACAAATCAATATAAAGTTTTTTATTATTTTTTGAAGTCATATTTACCGATAAATTCTTTTATAAGTTATGATTCTATTTTGAGTAAATTTATGAAATCATATTTATTAGTGACGTGGATGCAATACAATAGTATAAATTGGAGGTAGGGAAAGTTTATATAGGGATATGAAGAGTTAGCATTATTGCGGTACTAAAATTTAAATATGATATATCTGAATTATACATTTTTAAACATGCTTTTATAATTGGGATATTTATCTATATTAATCAAATGAAAATATTGTGTATATGTATGCCTGTCTGTCATGAACATTGCATGATATCTACCCCACGCAGAGGTCTGAAATTTTAAAATTGGTAGCCATTGTGCATTAACACGTGACCCTCCAAACAGGAATTTTAAAAGCTTAACTATATTGTTTTAAATTAATTAAAAACTGGCTAGGAATAAATAAAATGACGAGTATTTTCCCGGTCTGTTTGAATAAAAAATAAAGCATTGCCCTTACGTGGTTACCCTGGGCAACGTTGGGTACTTATGCTAGTTATTAATATAAATATACTAGGACTTTCAGTAAAATATAAAACATCCAACTTTACACATAATTTTAAGTTTTAAAAATTACATATTTATGTATGTTTTAAGCCTTGTAAATATTTATGAAAAGTGTTAACATGAGCTTTATACTTACATGATCTAAACATTTTAAAAAATCATGTAAACAAATATGATTGTTATTTACGCTTAGAAATTACTAGATCTGGTAGCACCATTGTATTTAAATACACACAGTAAAGCATGCATATAAATCTGTGGTATGTTCCTAGCAGAAGTACCCGGCGTTGCCCAGGGCAGCCACGCAATACATTGCGTGTTTACCCTGAGCGAAGCTTTTATTTCCTGTTCTTTTAATTCATTTTCTTCCAACCCAGTATTTAATAAATTTAAAACATAAAATCAAAAATTTTAAATTCCAGCTTCGAGCCCCACATGTTTTTGCACGGGGGTTACTAATAAAATTTCAACTCTTTGCATGCGATAGACAGACAAACAAACTCTTTATTTAATTAATATAGATAATAATTAAGAGAAAATAAAAAATAGCTTTCAAAAATACAAATGTGCGCCTCTTATTTGTTTTATATCACTCCTCGTAGATACTTGGGGCAATGCAATATACATTTAGCTTATATTGAAGTAGCATTTAACTTTAAAAAATATGAATTGGCGTGTGTGGGTCTGGGTGCTTGCTGTGTCGGTTCTAGAATTAAGTTAGTTTGTAAGTCTGATTCCTATGTAATAGGCCACTTAAGAAAGTGTACGTTAAATAAAAGAATACAATAGAGAATGCATGTTTATATAAAATAAATGATGCGTTGCACCACAAAAAATGTCTCTCAATTCTACCTAAAAGTGGAGATATGTATTTAAAACGCTTTAAGATATGTGAAACAAAATTATATACACTTTTGCAGAAAAATAAGGGGGGAGATAGTATCATATTCCACCAAAGAGCATAAATGATATAGTATACAATGTTACAAAAAGATATTAAGAACAAAGTAACTTCTCTGTTCACCATACACAATAACAATCATCTCCCATTTCTTAGACCTCGATTTAAAAAAATATTTGCCAATAGTTAAGAAAATATTGATTTTCTAAAAAGTACTTTGATTAAAGTTTTTTAATTTTAAATAGTCTTTTAACTACATTAAAACACAACAAAAATTCTTATTTATCCAGAAAAAATATTTATAGATTTTTGAACTCAATTTTTATGGCTAGTTTTGAAAAATATCAAATTTTCTATGATTTGTCAAAAGTGACCCTTAAATTAATTTATTTTAGAAAAAATAAAAATACACAATTATCATGTAAAATAGTCCCCAGATACCAATTTGAACCAAATTCTTTGAGCTATTTACAAAATAAATAAATAATAATAATCAAATTTTACAAAATTCAGTCATGATAAACTAATATAATTTTGTTGTTGTAAAATCCACTTTTTTGGGTTAAAAAACGTTAATATTCTTCATAACTTCAAGGTTGAAAAAATTTACGATTAAAATGCTGTCTCTTGATTTGAGAAAGTAAAAGAGTAAATGATTAATTTCTGATTAATGCATGGCTTATCAAAAAGAACAATTCCAAACGCTATTAATCAATGATAAGTGTCCGGATTAGTTTATTACTTAAACTACACATATTTCGAGTTTACACGTTTTATGTCCTTTGTTTTATTTTTAGACGTTTATGAGTTATGACATACAATACAATTTTTTACAAAGCTTTTGTCATACTTTATTTATTTAAATGATTTTCTTTGACATATAATGATGTAATTTATGTGTTTACATATTTTCTGAATCCTTTGCTAGTCCTGTTGTCCTTTATGGACGAACTTTTCCTAGTCTCTTTGTTCTATGAAATGTATTTTTCACTAACTTTAGTATAAAAAACATTTAATTTAAATTCTTTAATATATATTTTTTTCTAAACATTCTTTTACTATTTTAGTCTAACACGCATCGGTGGATGGATGGGTTAAGACGTCAACCTCGTCTAATGTAGTTTGCCAGTAACAGAGATGTCTAAGCTCAAATATTTGCCAGTTTTTTTACATTAAATGGTTTTCCATTCCTCCTCTACGCAAATGCGGGTAGGGTTTCATTCTACTTTAAACTACACCTTACTTTCCCTTAACTCATTAGTGCAAATATATTGATATCTCGAAGGGGTAAAGAGATCCAATGCATAGTAAAAAAACACGCAAAAAACATTTTGGTAAACAAATATGGAATTGAAGCATCTCTTACCTCTCTTGGTTTTGAAAGGGGTTAATCAATGAGAGGATGCACACAATCTTTGTAGTTGTAAGTGCTATAATCCTTTTGTAGATCTACTTCAGGATGTCTGTTCATATTCAAGCCTCCTCTTAGCCAATTAACAGAAACATTTCAAAGCGCATGTTAGCCTGATTACGATACTAATATAGTTTTTAAGATATAATTCAGGCATGTCGCACTTGTTTGATCATAAGGACTACATTAAAAATCTGAAAATACTAAAAAGGAGAGAGGGGTTCACATCTCAAGAATTTCAATGTTTTCATTATCTTAAGGACGTTGCCTATCTGTGACGTATGTAACATGTTAATAAATTTACGTTTTATTCAGTAAACTTTTAAGATCTAACGTTGAAACAAAAAACATAAATTCTTAAATAATTATAAAAAATTGTCCTACATTGTCACAAAATTATTATTATTACCTTGAAGTAGTTTTTTTGTAAACGTATTTTTTATAAATCTTCTACAATTTAGGCTATTTAGCTTAGTCATGAAAATGTCCTGTAATAATCTTCCTGCCAGGATATAGACTAGAATGGTCCGTGGAAGCAAATGTCTATTTAGGATAGGAAAAAAGAAAAAGAAATTTAAAAAGCAAGTCAACGTTTTCAATCCACAAATAGTATAGCAACTTTGAAAAATGATTGTAGGAAGAGTGGAAGTCTTATCAGTAGATAAACAAGAGGCCTCACAGTATTAACTGCTCATTTTCTTCCCTCTCTTCCTATTTCGTGTATTGAGATCTAAGAGTACTTAGAGCGCTTAAGTGCGTCAAGCTAAGATCCAACCTGCTTTGCAAGATAGCTTTGAAACCTCTAAGTAGGCAACGTCATTAAATGAATATAATTTCATCATAGTACCTTACTATCATAAGAATAAAATATTATACCTCTATTTAAAATAATAAGACTCGCCCTATTTTTTTTATTAATGGTGGCTTTAAATCTTGTGCCGAAGTTACTTTCATAATAATTGTTTACAAATGTGTGTTCGTGTTATTGTATGTTTGGTTCATTTTCAAGTGAGAAAACAACTGTTAATATATGCATGTGCTGCCAGACATTTCATGTATTTTATACTCAAATTCAACACCTTTTGAGAGTTGATCCATATCGCAAATATAGTAAAAATGGTACACACTGATCTCACATGTCAGATTGTCCTAGGTCATACACAATATACTAATGCATTTATATTATTATTATTATTATTAGCACCGCGTCTTACTACCCGTATGGGTTATACGCACTTACGCTAATGTGTAATGGTAGGGTGATTGTGAGATGAAATGGAGGACCTACAGTTTAACGTGGAATCCAAACCACGGTGGAGGCCTGGCATTCCCCACATTCACAATATGTCTTGTCAGAGGTGAAGGAAGGGTTTGGAAATCAGATAAATCTGTGCCGGGACCGGGGATTGAACCTCGGCTGCCAGTACAGAAGTCTGACACCTTACCCCTAGACCACCAGGTTACCTTGTATTTATAAGAGGTTTATAAAATTAAAATAGTGTTTCACTGTAGGTATTTAATCACCAAGTTTTACTACCCATTTGTGCTATAGGCATGTGTACCAATAATTATGATAGTGTGTTAGAGATGAGAGTGGCTGAATTTAGAGGAAGTGTACCCGCATATTCAAGGAGAGGTAGTGTGTGGGAAATCATTTAGGAACAAATTTATTCAGTACACCCGAACGGGCTTTGAAACCTTATCCCCTCTTGATCGGCAGCTTAGTTTATTTCGAGACTCACCTCAATGTCTACATGGTCTAAGGCGTTACTCTAATAATATTATATCCTGCTGATCATGGTTCGATTCCAGTCTTGTGTACTTAGAATTATTTTTCCCAAATGGTTTCCCACTGTCCATGCAAATGCGGATACACTTACTCTAAATTCAACATCCCCTATCCATCCCTAAAGCCCACTAGCGTAGTTAGCACATAAGCGTACAACCCAAATGGGTAGTAAGACGCGGTGCTAAAAACAAATATATATATATATAATTATTATTATTATTATTTTGCCAGAGTGACGCCTTTGACTAGGAGTTCGCGACTGGTTGATCTCATGACAATCTTCAGTCAATCGCGTAATAAAACTACATCGTCATTAGAAGTTGATCTTAGAGTGTTTTAAATTAGCAGATATATAAAATACTTTCAAATAATATCTGAGTATTTACAAAATAACCTTGATCGGTCGTTATCGGTAATGTTCTAAGATAATTAAATATTTTAATATGGGAATGTACCTTTTATTTACTAAATAGTTTTCATGGGCGCAAATATTTGATGATTTGTAAGGAATAAATATTAGATGTGTTGACATTATTATTATTATTATTATTACTACTAGCACCGAGTCTTACTACCCGTTCGGGTTAAACGCACTTACGCTAATGTGTAATGGTAGGGTGATTGTGAGATGAAATTAAAGACCTGTAGCTTAACGTGAGATCCAAACCACGGTGAAGGTCTGGCATTCCTAATATTCACAAGCTGTGATTAATACACATCTTGTCAGAGGTGAAGGAAGGGTTTGGCAATCAGATAAATCTGTGCCAGGACCGAGGATTGAACCCCGGACGCCCAGCATAGAAGTATGATACCTTACACCTATATTATCTGGCCACCATGTGTTGACAAAAAAATAAGCAAAAATAAAGTGGAAAAACGATGGGTGATCGCGGAACCTTTGATGAGTTTTTTTAAGTCAATCAGGGTATAAGAAGGTTGTCTACCCCTGGTTTGGACTATTCGACCCCCTAAGTGGGTTTAGTTGTATGTTGGTTCAGCATAGGGTCCGCAGGCGGCAAGTTTGACGTGCTTGTTACAATTACTGCTACGTTCGTTGCTAGAAAGGATTCAGGCTACGTAACCGCGTCAATAGTAGCTCCCTCTCTTTCTTTCTCTCTTTTATCACAGCAGTGGTTTGATAAGAACTTAACAAATGCTTTGCGCATGCCTTATCGTAGATAATACTTCTTCGAACCTGTCGTCTAGGTGGGACAACCTTATGATTAATATAGTGTTCCAATTATTTTATCGAGCTCTCTGAGAAATGGAGATTTTAGATTCAAGAAACAACTAGAGGAAACTGATAAAAAAAAGATGGGAATAAAAGTAAGTATATGTTTACAATTAAACAGTGATTTGATGCAAGTAGTTTTATTGCTCCTGCAATACTTTCGTGACAATCTTGACGACGAATCATAGACTAGACTGAAATTTGTATTAGGCGTACTTTGATAATTATTGTTAAGAAAAATTAATAAAGGTATTGAAAATTCATTATATTACTTAGAATAATTTGTATTCTTTATTTTTTGATATAGTATGAACCAAGTTTAAACTACGTATATTTCGAATCAATTTTAATATTTACCTGTTTAAAAAAGAGTTTCCAATTTTTAAATATATATCTACTTTTCAATCAACAAGTTTATTTTAGTATCGTATGGCAAAAATATCTCTGTAATTTTTAATTAAATTCATTCGCAATATTTATTGCTGATGTATAACAATAGAATAATTAAATCAAGGGGCTTCGGAAGCTCTTTAGAAGGGGGTGGACTGAGCTGAACTCAACTGAGAGGGGGGGGGGGCGTTACCGGTAACATTTTAAATCCTGGATGATTCTAAAAGCGGGTTGAATGATGTTTATTCTTAATGTGTAAAACGTTAATTAATACGGGTTTTTTTGGCCATAATTTACCTTGACATATTAACATGTGAAATTAGTTATAGTAACTTTTATAACTGTCAGTACTAAGGCCAGTGGTATGACTAATTATCAATTAAATGTGGATATCCTGAACGGGTAGTAACACGTGTGTAAGCCAAAACAAATTGTTTTGGTCATTTGACAATAAAAATGTATTGCATAATTTTAACAAGTGTACCAGTGTAGGCTATTAATGGTGATCCAATAATGATTTTACCGTACCGTTGTTAAGGTAAACTAATTAATGTATATGTGACTGAAATTTAAAATAACAAGACATGCATATGAGGTGTACACAATGAAATATGTATAATATTATATATTTATTATATTATTAATATTATAAATATGTATGTATATTTATCAATGAAATATTGATAGTACTATTGATAGTAATATTATTAATATCATTAATACATACATGTATTTATATATGAAATATCTTATTAGTATTATTAATATTTTACTGTGTACAATTCATATTATTGTCTAGTTTTACTACATTTAAGCCCCATGCAATGGTCTAAAAATTAGAAATAGCAAGTTTATTCCCTTATAAATCGTGAACTGTAACTATTTGAAATTATTGAATCACTATTTACAGCTTATAATAACTATATACTTGTTAAAAATGTGCAATACAATTTTTTATCTTTGAATGACTCTAACCTTGATTTTTATTACCTTAATAAAATATTAGAAACTTTAACTCCTACATAAAAAAGGCTGTAGCATATTTTTAAAATTAAATTCACCTCTCTTCTCTCCCTCTCTGAAGATAATTACGATGTTTATTATTTACCAATAGACTGACTGTTCTTATCAGAAAATCCACTTATCTGCCACCTTCTAACAAATTGTTCGTGTACAAAACAGTATTCTAAGACTATGTGCAAATATCATGTAGGTTGAATCAATGATACGTCTTTTTAGGGATTGTTTCAATTTTGAATAGTTATTATTATTATTATTATTATTTAGTACCGCGTCTTACTACCCGTTCGGGTTATACGCTTTAAGTACTAATTACGCTAATAGATTGGGAATTAGGAAGGTTGAATTAGAGGAAGTGGAGCCGCATTTGCGTGGAGGGAGAGTGGAAACCCATTTGGGGGAAAAACCACCCTCAGTCCTCCCGACCGAGATTCGAACCTCGATCTCCCCGTCCTCGGCGGTCGAGCTCAACAAGACTAGCGCGTTAGCCAACTACGCCACCGAGGCGGGTAATTTTGAATAGTGAATGTTTTAACCAAATTTAATCGAATATAATTTTCAGTACTCAAAATCCACTTCAGTGGCCGCATGGTCTAAGGTATCACTCTCGAAATAGACTGGGACTGCTGATGACGGGGAGATAGTGGTTCAAATCCCGGTCGGGTGTAATCAGAGGGTTTTTTCTAAATTGTTTTCTACTATGCCTTTACGCAAATGTGAGTATACTTCCTCTAAATTCAAGCTTACTCATCCCTATAAAGTTAGCAAAATTACTATATACGCATACAACATGAACATATAACAGGTAGTAAGACGCAGTGCTAAAATAATTAGTACATTTAGGCCTACATGTATATTTTTAATTTCGAACTTATTATTTAATATAATATTTTGGATGCAATTTATTTTAGACCCGCAGAAGTACTCGGCTTTGCCCAGGGTATCCAAGCAATAACGTTTTTATTTGCTTCAACTCTTCATTTTATTTATTTCTACTCTCTCTAAAAAATCTATTAAAAAATTTAAAATTCCGGGCTTTGAGGTGCACACTTTCATGCATAGGAGCAACTAATTTTTAAAATTTCAGACCTTTTATGTGGTAGATATCGCTCAACGCTCTAGACAGACTAACAAACTCTTTTTTTATTATTACCATAGAAGTAAATTATAGAATATGTATATCTTGCAATATGTGCTAATATCTTTGGAGTACAAAGTTGAAGAGAAACTATATCTGGGGGTACGTGAAAAAATCAGGTTCAATATAAATTATATAAACTACCTAGGCAGCTCCCCCTCACTAAGGGGATGTTTAAAAACTGTTCTTTTCCTCCAAAGGTTGACGGCTTACTCTTGATGCTGGTCGTTTTGCTATCGCTGACATCATCACAGGAGCTTCGGACCCCCTGCCCGTCACCATGCGAGTGTTCCGAGCATCTGGTGGATTGCTCTCTCCGATCCCTCACCGAGATACCGCGAGACCTCCCGGACACCACGATAGTCCTCACGGCAGCCCACAACGACCTCACCACCATAACCACTAAGGACTTCCCCCGCACCAGACCCAATCTGCAGAGCCTCTATCTGAACAACAACACCATTAGATATCTAGAGATAGACGCGTTTGGCAAACTTGACAACCTGAAGATGCTAGACTTACAGGGGAACCTAATTAGAGCCATAGAGCCGAGAACATTTATAAGTAACAAGAACATTATCAAGCTAGTACTCAGCAGTAACGAAATATATAAACTAGATCTTGGAACCTTCGAAGGACTGGACGGCCTTGAAGATCTGCGTTTGGACAAGAATACTATCAAAACCATTGATTCTAACGCCTTCCGACACAGCCCGAGATTAAAGAAGTTGGTCGTCAGTTGGAATACAGATTTAAACCTCCCTGTGGAGGGTTTATACTTCTCCACGCCATCTTTAACGTGGCTGGAAATGGATCACTGCAACCTGTCGAGCCTTTCGCTTCATGCTTTCGATAATATGACTAACCTTAGTTACCTGAGGTTGAAAGGTAACCGTCTTCAAAGGGAAGATCTGCGAGCTATTAGAAGATTAAGGTCTTTGAAATTTCTCCACCTCGAAAACAATGCGGTCGGCTATGTGCATCCTAACACTTTCGACGACATCAGTCTGGAATGGCTTTACCTCCGTGGCAATGGTTTGTATTTGGTGCGGAACCAAGCGTTTCTGATGACGCCCTCGCTGATTATGTTAGACTTAAGCATGTGCGGTATAGTGAACTTCCCACCTGGAGCTTTACAACACTTTAAAATACTTCAAGGACTAGTATTGTCACAAAACCATCTAAAAACATTTTTTATCAACTCGGAATTAGACCATCTCGAATCTTTAGACCTGTCCTTAAAACATTGAGAGGTTTGAAATACTTGGATGTGAGTTTCAATGACATAGACACCATCGAATCCGATGCGTTTATTTATAACACTGTATTATCGACTCTCGATCTAAAAGAGAATAAATTACTAAGTACGTATGGACTTCTGTTCGACGTGCCCTCATTGGTTTCCTTGGATATTAGTGCGTGTGGGATAACTCACTTATCCACGGATACGTTCCAGAACATGGACAACCTAAGAGTACTTAAGATGAGCAATAACGCAATAGAAAGTTTGAATTTCACTGCTTCGCTAAGGAACTTGACGGCCTTAGATTTATCTCGAAACTCCTTTGTCGAGCTTTATGGGCATTTTTTTTATGGTCTACCTAATTTGGCTTATCTTAATATGTCCGATAATCCTCTTCTTTGCGATAACCTTAATCAAACATGGTTTTGGTGTTCGGACATTGATATCCGTGTTTACGCGAACTGTCCATTTTTCAATTATTTCCATGGCAATAGCAATTCTAGCACCTGCGAAGAGCTTCGTATCGAGGAAATGAATAATGCGGATAAGAAACTTCAACCGGCTAATAGAATGCTGCCAAGCGTAAAAAGGGGTGATAAATTAACTGCGAGAGTTGATAATCAATCGGAGTTCAACCACGAAACCGATGTTGAAGTATTCAGTGGAATGAGCAAAAATATTTCGAAAGGAGACTTTAAATTTTTCGGAGATTTCGATGTTTTCAACGAAAGTTTAGAATTCAACCAATCGTCCAGAAGTCTTCAGACAACCATAGAGAAATATACTTTTCTGACCATTATCTATGTGGCGACCGGAGCAGCTTCGATTATTATATTTATATTCTTGATAACGTTATCACTTGATTGTTTTATCGCCAAAAGGAGGTACAAAGTTTTAAAAAGAAAGGCATCTAAAAAGACCGCTGAAGGTAAATCAAGCCTGGAATTCCAGAAGAATAAAAGAAAATCAAATACTTCTCAGAGTGATGCATCCAGAACTAAGGCTCCTGAGTTGAAACCGTTACAAGGGAATTTCCGTCGTCAGAATCCCCAAGGTAGGAAGTCACAACGACCACGGCAGAGGGATTCCATATCCTCCCGTTCCGGAGGGGACAACCCTCGTTACATCACCTCCAGCGTCAACGTGGACGACGTGGAGCCAACGACGTACCGACCTCATGAGCTGTGGTCGCGTCAGTTCCGCGAGCATGCAGAGTCCAGCGTCAACGGGACGCCACCCCCGTACGTCGAGTCACTCACTCCCACGGATATGACAGACTCTCCGTCCCGTCCCCCTCAGCCCTGGGGGCGGCAGTTCAGCGGGGAGACTGTGGGGGAGAGCGTCCAAGCGGGGTCGGAGAGCCCTCGTTTTTTTACGTCTGTGAGCGGGAGCACGCTCAGTTCGCCCGCTAGTCCCAAGTATCCGGCACACAACTTGTGGAGCAGACAGTTTAGATAGGACAAGGATGGTTGCAGGGGTGAGAAGTGTACCCTACATTTACCCTTACCTCGATTAGTTCCACTATGGCGTGGCTTATATAATAGGGCCGTAGTGTATCAGTCAAGCAAGGACTGCTAATTTTCAGAGTAAATGAAGTGTACATTTATACATACTGTAATATGCTCAAAAAGTGTATCTAAAACTAAAACTTGTTTTTAAGATCTGAGTGATAGATTCTTTTAAGAAAAGCATGGCGCACAAAAAGTTTTTTCCCTTTAATATGGCTTCTTAGTGATTGTCAAAAAATAGTAGTCATAATAAAATATTTATTTATACTTTTTTTTTGGCCCAGAATAAATATTACCAATTATCCTACTAAATATTTTGTTCTAGGGATAAAAGTGCTTTAAATATATTGATCTTTAATTTGTACAACGAGATTTGCATAAACATGTACAGTGTCGTGTAGTGGAATGTTTTGAGATAAGCAGAGCTTGTTAATATCTACTATATATTATTGCCCACATGGTTCCTAAATTAACAATCATACATTAGTAACATATTTCTGTTGATACCTGACCAATGAGTGCTCTACCAAGTGATAAGAACAATTCCCATATTACAGTTTTAACAAGCACTGATTATAATGGCATCACTCCACGACACGACACATTTCAATAGATACTAAAATTATTATTTATTTTATTTTATTTAGAATGAAAGTGGATTATCCCTGTTTCGCCTAATCTTCCTCCATCACTGCCCCCTCTCCCCTTCAGTCCCACCACCTTCTCGTGATCTGTCTCTCTTGCGCTAATGGGCAGTATTTAGTTTCTTTTAAAATTATCATCACCGCGTCTTACTACCTGTTCAGGTTATACGTATATATTACTCTAATGGGGTAGGGATGGAAAGGTAAGCTACATGAATTTCCGTGGAAGCAGAGTGGGAAACCTTAAGTAAAACTGTCCTCAGTAGACCAAAACTGTACTCGAAACACGACCTTCTTGTCATAAGCAGGCCAGAGTTACGCCTTAGCTTAGACCATTTTGTCATTGAAGCGGGTTGCATAAGTATTGACTTGATTATATGGTCCTAGCTTTGGTACCTTTTGTAATGAAATAACACAGTTTGGGATGAACGTCATTGGCAAACCCCACTGACGCCTTGTTCTGCGTGACCACTAGTTCGGTCTGTTATATCTGGAGTTAAACGTGGAAGGAGGTGAAACATAGACCAGGGTGTAATTTATTATAATTGATCAGCTATGTAGTAAATATTTTGTACATAGGCTCAAACATCAGTGATGTAAAGAGCGAGTTAGATAGTAAGGAACTTTTTTGATAGTTATAAAAATTATTGAAATAAATCTCATATAATATTCTTGAAATTAAAAAATTACACCTCAACACGGGATACGAATCCGGGACCTTTGGCTTAGTACGCTAATGCCCTTACCGCTGAGCTATCAAGCAGTCGTTCTTCACTCATATTTTAAAACAAGGTCTTTAGCACGAAGTTTATTAGGAGCACGCTAGCTGTCACCAGAAGAGATTAGGAATGAAGATGTAAGCTCAAGAGTTGGGGGTACGAGGGGTACATAAGATAGTTGAGGAAGCAAGGATGAGATGGTATGGACACGTAAGGAAAATGGTAGGGGAGAAGATTCCAAGAAGATTAATGGATTTGAAGCCTGTAAGGGAGAAACCGCAAGTGAGACCAAAGAAGAGATGGGAGGAACAGATAGCAGCGTGTGTGCAAGTGAGAGTAGGAGAGTGGAAGAGAGTGCATGAGGAATAATAGTGGAAGGACAGAGAGAGATGAAGGTATTTTACTAAACGGACCTGGCCATAGGCTGGAAACAGTGGAAAAAATAATTAAAATGTGAGTGAAGAATGACATGGGATGACTCCTGGATAGCTCAGTATTTCTATTCCCACGTAAAGGTGTAATTTTTCCATTTAAAGAATATATTTAGATGTAACTATAACCTTACTTAACATTTATAATAGCTTGGCTATTTGATCCATAATATTTCATATAGTCATACGTCAAGTTATGTATTTCTGCAACTGTCACTTTTGATGGATATTATCACTAACACTCGCTTCAGTGGCCGAATGTTCTAAGCCGTCATTTTCGTGATATACTTGCCAGCTGATGACGGGGAGATAAAAGTTTTAATTCTGGTCGGGTCTAGTGAGAGTTGTTTTTCCTAAATTATTTACCAGTAGACTACCTCTAAAATGTTTTCTTCTCCATCCCTATCATATTAGAGTAAATGATCATGTAAGCGTATATTATTATTAGCACCGCGTCTTACTACCCGTTCGCACTTACGCTAATGTGTAATGGTAGGCTGATTGTGAGATGAAATAGAGAACCTACAGTTTAACGTGGGTTCCGAACCACGGTGGAGGCATGTAATTCCACACATTCACAAGTTGTTATTAATACATGTCTTGTCAGAGGTGAAGGAAGGGTTTGGCAATCAGAAAAATCTGTGTCGGGACCGAGGATTGAACCCCGGACTCCAGCACAGAAGTCCGACACCTTACCCCTAGACCACCAGGTTACCATATAAGCGTATAACCTGGACACGTAGTAAGACGCGGTGATAAACTTTAAGAAAAACAATACCTTTGAAAAATACCATAAATATATTAAAATGTTATCAATGTTGCTTGCAAAATAAAGTTTGTATTTTCTAAACGGCTTTTCATACTTAATCCATAATTTTTTTGTGAGATCAGTAAATGGAGAGATACATAAGTTGTCTTAGGCTTATCATTTCTTTGAAAAATAGAGCTATAATTGTAACTAAACTAAAATAACTATTTTACTATCGGAGGAACGTGGAAAGATGAACATATCTTCACCTTAAATAAAAGTGATATTATAATCTTTTGACAATCCAAATGACTTGTGGTTCAAACACTACCCATATCGTATCAAACTGAACAACACACAGCCTCACATTGATTCGAAGAGCAATTTTTTTCTTCTTCCGGGTACTGCCAATCTCGAGTCTTCCCTTAATACCGATCCGTTGTCCGGGCTGCACTCTAAACTGATAAAGGTGTTTGCTAGACAAACATCAGCGGGAACGCTAGCGCTACTCGAACCAGATGTTGTTTCGCACACACACGCATCTAAACATTAGCGTGTGTGTGTGTGTGTTGCAGTAGGCGCGGTAGAGATCACATATTGCCCACCTCGTCGAAAGTTTTTCTGCATCTCCTTTAAGGGTCGGTAGTGTCACATGTGTTGCTGTCGTCGGCTTTTAGGGAAAACACAGGAGTGTATTGATAACAAAAATATATATATTAGTCTTGTACGGAATAAGATATTATTTGATATGCTTACACCACAGAAAATAAATGTTATAATTTAAGGTATGTACCTATACTGTGACTATATAAAATGTACCTAGATAATTCTGTAAAAATAATATAATAGTAAATATGATTTTTAGCAAGTGCTAGTTTTTGTTTTACTACAGTAGATTTATATATAGCTACAGTGTACATATGCCGTTAAATTGTTGACATTTCTTTGATATATAGATATACAGTATGTCCATATATATATATATATATATGTATGTATGTATGTATATATGTTTTTATTTTTATATACAGAAGATATATCCTAGTGAATTGCTGACACTTATTTTATATATAGATATACAGTATGTACATATATATATGTATTTATATATGTCTTGATTTTTATATACAGAAGATATATCCTAGTGAAGTGTTGACACTTATTGTAGTATTTATAATTTTATGTATATATACACAGGGCTGTATTTAAGGAGGGGGGGGGGCAATTTGGGCGATCCCTCCCGGGCCCCCACAAACACCCACAAGAAAGAAAACAATAATTATAACGTTTCTAATGTAGATATTATCTACATATTTTATTCAGGTGTGGTGGAACCTTATTTGTGTAGGGAACGCCCGTCCCCTTAAAGGTTTGAAAATTAAATGTCTCTAAAAGCTATTTGGAGTGGTTTTCATCAATTTTGGAAAATTGGTTATTTTCTAAACTATTTGGCGTAGTCTTCTCAGATTTTTTTTAAAAATGTTGATGCTTCCATAAGAAATTTGGAGTGGTCCTTCTTTAGCAAATTTTTGAAAATTGGATACCTCTATAAGCTATTATATGAAGTTATCGAATTTATTTTTTAATTGGACTCCTCTAGAAGCTACTATTTAAAGTGATCCTCCCCTAAAAATTATAGACATTTAGAAGCCCCTTGAAGCTATTTAGTGTGACTCTCACTTTGATATTTTCCGACAGTTATATGCCTCTATAAACTATTTGAAGTAGTTTTCTTAAGACATTTAAAAAAGTTGTATTTCTTTAGATGCTATTTGGAGTAATCTTCACTTGCATCTTTTTTTAATTGGATGCCTATAGAAACTATTTGGAGTGGTATCTCCCTGCCTGGCCCTTTTTTTGAAAATGGAATGCATTTAAAATTATTTATAGTTTAATACAAATCTTTCAGCTTCATATTCGAGAATTTCAGTAAGTGTGAAATACGTCTTAAGAAGGGACTCTTTTAAAAACTATTTTGTGTGGTCCTTTTGCCTATTATATATATTTTTCTCTTTGCTACAAGTCTTAATATCCATCAGGACTAAACTTATTTAATTAAAATAATTGAGAAAGAACGAGGAAGGTAGAGTTTAGAAGTTATTTTACCCACATTTGTGTAGGGGGATAGTGATAAGCTATTACGTTAAAACTATCCCCAGTATGCCCAGCTGGAATTCGAACACTGACCTTCCCCAGTCATCTCTAAACCTGAGCTTCTTATTTAGTCCACGTTCCCACCGATAAAAGCTATGGAATTGTTAAATTCGGGTGTTTCATAAAAGTTAACGTAAGGTACACAAAATACATTATGACATAATATTTAAATATAATCATATAAGAATTCTCCGGTTTGACAAAGTCAATATTTAATTTTTATGTAAGACATAATTACTATTGTATTTAATATAATTTCTCTTGTTGCTAATTATTTATATTAAAACATAATATCTACACGTTCTTTCCCGCACCAGTGGTCAAATAGTCTAGAAACAGAAACTTTTTGTGTAAGACAGAACTGCCGCTGAAGGGAGATCAAGGTTCGAATCTCAGTCCAATGTACTGGTGGTGTTTTTCCTTATATGGTTTCCCATTATCCCTAATGTAAGTTTGGGTACGTTACTTATAAATTTCTACCCTCCTTATCTCTATCGCATTAGCGTAAATAGAATATGTGTACAACCCTAACTGGTAAATGAGGCGCTGTGAAAAATAAATAAAAAATAAACAAAGACATGTTTTTGTGTTCAAGCACAAAACCAATCGGGAACAAAATACGATAGTTAAAAAAAAAGTATACTTAAAATATCCTTCATCAAACGTAAAGTAGGAAGAAAAAATCATGTATTAAAAATCGTGTCGCCTGTTTTAACATTTTGAAAACAAGAGTTAAGAATCATATATAGTTCTTGCAACGCATCTTAGTACTAAACGATAAGCTCCTTATTTACTGATTGTGTAAGGAAAAGGGATTAGTACGGAATAACTCATAGAAAATGTACCCTCATTTGCATAAGATATAGTGGAAAACAATTCATGGGGAAAACATTCTAGTACATACAACCGGGATTTGAACGTTGAGCTCCCCATCACTGGCAAACTGGACTAGGAAGATTTTGACTCCATAGTCCATGTGACTACCAATTAAATAAATCATACTTTTAAAACAACATTTCACATTTTTTACACATTACTTTATTTTCCTCAAATGATTTTATGAAATGTTTACTAAATATAGTGTTTAAGAATTAGGAGGCTCAGTAATTAAATGATTATACAAAAATAAGTAAAAGTAAACAAATTAAGGTGGAAATTTAGGGTACACGAGTTAAGAGGGGTATTCTTGCAGTTTTTATAGCAAAGCATTTTTTGGTCAAAATAAATCAAATATTGCTACAGTAGAGATGAGTTTAATTTTCTAAACATGATGACATCAACCGATGATGAATATCTGTCATGAACATAGTGCAATTAGATGACCAAAGTTTTAAATGAAGAGAAAAAAAGTCATTATATTTCAGGACACCCTTGACAGATATTCAACAATAATTGTCAATATCAACATGGGAAGAAAATTAAATCTTATGTTTCTACTGGAAAAAATATTTGATTTAATTTGAACAAAAAGTTTTGATATAAAAACTGCAAAAACCCTTTTCTTTTCCCGCGTCCCCTACATTCCCACCTTAAACAAAAATTTAGTTAAGAATATCTACCTAGAAAAAGAGGGGGGAAATGTGGAAAGAACCCATTGCGTAAACGTGAGGTTAATGATAGTTATATTTTTGTTTCAGGGTATTCTGACTTCATGAAATTATAAAAATTATTTCATTCATTTCTCTTCTAGTGTTGATTTCTCATGCTTCATCGAAACCCAGATGTTCACCATGGAAATTATCGGATATTGAAGTTGTCTGCTCCTATTTTTCTCTACAGGAACCTCCGCAAAACTTGAGCAGTAGTATCGAATCTCTAGATATCTCAAACAATAACATATCTTCTCTTTACGGAAACTTTATATCATCCCCAAAACTAAACAAACTCTACATTAATGACAATGGAATTAATTTTGTCGCCGAAGGTGCTTTCTCCAAGCTAGAAAATCTTAATGTTCTGGACCTTTCAAGCAACTTTATTCAAAGCCTACATCAAAACACGTTTGTTAGTGTTTACAGGTTGGGAAAGTTAGATCTTAGCAAGAACAGAATCAGTTTTATCAGTCGTGAGCTATTCAGAAACAACTTGCAACTGTTCAAGTTGAATCTGAGCCACAACGCTTTGTCTCTGCCCACTTCCGGCACATTTCTTGACACAGTTTCGTTGAACCATCTATACCTACAGTATGCGCACATATATTCGGATTCACCGGAGTATTCGTGGAAGTCGATGAATCCAGATTTGTTTCGGTCGATGAAAAACTTACGCACCATAAACTTGGAAGGAAACGGAATCTCTGAACTATCGGAAAGTATGTTCACATGTAATCAAGGATTGATTCAACTTAATATAAGGAACAACCTTTTAACTTCTTGGCCCTCGCCTGCGTTTCATTCAGAAGCGCAGATTTACAGCTTGGACATTTCCAAAAACCTATTACAAACTCTCGACGCACGCTTTGTAAAATCCTTGGGTGATCTTAGACACCTCAATTTATCTAACAATCCTTTTGTTTGCGACTGTCGGCTGCAAGGGTTGTGGTTGTGGAGTGTGAGAGGTAATGTTTCTACAGGGGCATCCTGCGTTGCTCCTTCCAGTGGTTGGGGAACCCTCGGGCATCTTGAATGTAATCCGATTCAACCACATGTGTCGTTTAAGGAAGAATCAATTATTAATAATGAAAGCTCCCTTGATCTCTATCAGACACAAGAAACAACATCCTATACTCCCCAGACAGAACCAGTGGCTATTACACCTGTACCAACCACGTCGTTAATCCATTCAGAGGTTGTTAGGCGTTCAACGTTAACAAAAACAAACTATTTTATAAACTCTCCTCAGTCGACACCAAAAACATCGTTTCTGCTCCCAGATAAGAGGAGTACCGAAGACTTCACTATTGTTCTGTGCTTGACCGGACTGGTTGGTTTCCTTCTGTTCACCATTATCGTCGTATTTATCACACTAGAATACGTCAATCGCAGAAACAAAAGACCATTTATCGACCAAAATATTGGCTCTGGCGAGTCCTCTGCGTGTATGGAACGTAAAGAAATTAGATGTTTTCAAGTGTCTACATCGAACAACTTGCTTTGTGGCAGTCGAGACACTATAAGCAATAGGCCATCACCAATTACTCATTCTCTTCAATATCCAGTGGATAGAACTATATCTAAAGGTATATATGAGTGTTACAAGCCCAGAAAACTTAGGGGACGACCTGATTTTGAAATAGAATTCGTCGAAGACTACAGTAATGCCCAAACCATGCGAGTGGAAACGGTGACAGGAAGATTATCAACAAATGGCAAAAAGGGGAAAATCGAATCAACGCCAAGATCAGGAGAATCGAGTTTAATCTCGGAACCAACTCCACTAAAAGTGCCGTCTACTTTGGTTCCTCTGATCCCCCCTGCGGAACAAGGTGCTTTCTTAGAATCAACGCAGAGGTTTAGACAGGACCACGGGTCGACCTCTTCGACCACCTACAACGTGTGTTTGGAGACTGGAGGCGTTTATTCGAGTCCAACCTCATCAAGGTCATCAACATTGTCTAGTGATTTCCACTTTTATTACAGTATTGAATAAAATTTAGACCATCACGTTAGTTGAACGTTAAGTGAAGGGTACCATGGGCTATAACCAGCCAATCATGTTTTGAGCAATGCCATTAGTTTGGTTATTGTATGCAGATGACTTCTTCATTATAGATTGTCCATGTTTCGTGAAATTTAAGAAATCTTAGTCTTTTGTTACACTTTATTTTATAAATCCAGTTAAGCTTCAATTGCAAGTTTCTGTGGCCTAATCAGCCCTAAATAATGGATTTCATTTTAGTGAACAATTTGTTTAAAAAAAGTTCATATTCATTTTATGTGTTTCGCTCTAGTTGTTACGTTATTTTACGTGAATCCTGACCACACACTAGTTTCTTTGCGTTACGTGAACATTATGTTTATCAAGATCTTGGCCTAAGGTGAAAGAGGAAATCGTAGTAATATAATAATATAATATAATCTAGTTGCTATCTGAAGTGACAAAAGATATTATTATCTTTGAAGCCTTGTTTCACAATAATCATATGTCTAATAATTTGGTGATAGAGTTTTCAATCATTTACTCTATATTCTTTGAAACGCATGTTTTATTTATTTTGTGAATTGAGTGACCCAATTTTGAATCAATCGTCAAAGTGAATTAAGATTAGTAAACGAAATATACTAACAGATAAAATATAATACGAATTGTATAGATTGTTGTGCTTTAATGATCAACATAATGTAGCTTCTGTGTGACAGTGTAAGTTTTCATGTCACGAAAAAACTATTTTGACTCCTATACCATTTTTACTAAACCAGTAGTGTTCAAATAGAGAAACAAAGAAAAAAATAGTTTGAACATATGAGCATTACAATGTTTGGGTTTGAATAGCTGAACAACTCTTTAGATAATTTATAAATTATTTCATCATTTTGTAAGTGCGTTAAAAATGGCAACTTTACAAAATAAGTCACTTGATGTCAAATTTGAAGATTATTGTGGGAATTATGTCATCAACAATTTTACATATTAGCAAAGAGAGGCCGTTTCTTGTTTGGTCGGGGAGCTTTCCTCGCTCGTTACAATTATGTCGTGCGTCGCCGGCGCCATGATAGTTCTTACTCTTTTTGCGGTAGAGTTAATCTTTGTAGCTGCTTTTATGTTATATCACCTGAAGAAAGCTGCGGTTAATCATTACTACTCAGAAGAATTGAATTATTCGGAAGACTCTGAACAGTTGACATTGACGTCAAATTAATCGGGTGAATATTACGTTTACCATTCTATATATATGATAAAACATATTTCCTAAGGAGAGAACTTCAGACAATAAAATTGGCTGCAAGAAATCTCAGAAATATTTACCTCCACCAAAACGTAAAATATAGTTTAGTGATTGACGTATTTTAAAAGTTACCAACAGAAATTATATATTTCGTATATCATATCTAAAAAAAACTATGATGATAACATATTTAGTAAACTTTTGTATAATAAGAGAATAGAGAAGGACTTTATGGAGCTATGACGCAAAGGATGATAAATTATAACATTTTGGAAATAAATCATTCTTAAAAGTAAGCCCATATACGTATAAAGTGAATCAAGTCAACGGCCAACATTTGTTTTAACACACAGAACATCAAAATGCTCGGTTATAAATTATTTATAATAAGATATACAAATATGACCAAAAAAAAATTGAAGAAAATGCATATAGTCTGAGATGATAAGTCAATATAAACATATGTAAGTACACTATTATTTTAATTTCATATCTAATTATTTCGAAATATACATAACTTACAAACAAACATTCGCTATTTAAGTTTCCCTTTTTAAAATGGTTTGATTTTTGTTTGTTAAAAGTATGCTAACTATCTGAGAGATAGTTGCTCTCTTAGTTCATTAAATAAATCACGTGTCTGCAATAGTTAAAGTAGTTAATTATAAATTGATTTGAATAGTTAATTATCAATTATATTTTACTTTATATGAGATTATGGTTCAAATCGTCTAAAGGGCATGTAAATATTTATTTTAATGTACTAACCAAAATAATTAATCTACGATAGATTGTCAAATATAAACAAAAATTCAATATACAAAAATGTGTATTGCAGAAAATTAAATTACCAAAAATACCCATACAATGAATTTCAAATATTTTATATGATTTTAATGCATGTGTACTACAAAACGATACGTGACGATTGTTACAGGGTTATTTCTGATAACTAAATCAAATTCAATTAACCCACTTCGGTGGCCTCATAAACTAAGGTGTCATTCTCGCAATAGACTAGACTGCCGATAACGGGGAGATCTGGTTTCGAGTCCTGGTCAAGTGTATAGAGGGTGGTTTTCCCTAAGTGGTTTTCCACTCTCCCTCCAGGCAAATGAATGTTGATACACTTCCTCTAAATTGAACCTTCATCATTCCTAATATATTAACGTAATTAGTACATAGGCGTATAACCGGAACAAGTAGTAAGATGCGGTGCTTAGAAACCATTCAATTAAATTAAATATGACAAATTGGACACGGGAATCAAACAAGGGACCTTTAGTTGTGTGCTCTATTGGTCTATCCCTGAGTCATCCTGGCACCCATAGTATTCAGGGACATCTTTCTCTTTAAATGATTAATTGAATCTGACTCAGCCATCAGGACTGAGCCTGTGGATAACCATCATGTATCGGTTTATTACACACATGGATTTGAGATATTATTGCATGGCCGTGGATTGTGTTTGCGTGTAGCTCTGAGTTACCACAATAAAGGCCGAAATACACAGATTGCCAAGCTAATATAAGCTGTGCTGTCCTCTGCTAAGACTTTGTCAATTTGATTTCACACTCATTGCTAAGCTAAGCTATGGTTACTCTTTTCTTGTTCAATTAACGCTTACATTTTAATATTAAAACTCTTATTAAACATAAAACCTAATTAAAATATTACTTAAATACACGTGAAACAAACTGAAACAAAACTTCAACACTTCTTTAGTTATTTTCACCAAACCACCACTGCATCAGTTCAACACGGAGCCAAAGCTGCGTTATGCGCATGCGCATTGTAAGATTGCTCAAGATGAGCATAGCGCGGCGTAGTAAGGTATAGCTTATCTTAGCGTTCTGTGTGTACCAGCCTTTAGTCTTGCACAGTTAAGTATTGGCAAAAGGCATTAGGTATTAATTGTCCTTTGAAAAAAATCAGGGTACAGTAATGGAGCATGAGACCAAAAGTATATTAGACTCAACACCACAACTAGTGAAAGGTGGCCCTGTATAAGAGACGAACCAGGATGGCTCTGCGGTAGAACATCGGCAGGTCAAGCTAAAGTTCCCGTTCGATTCCCATATCCAGGTTATCGTTTTTCCTTTTATTGAAGCAGCTATGTTTGTCAACTTATTAGCCATAGTCAGGATATTTTTATATTATGATGTTCATTGACACGTTCTGAAATAAAATTCTAAAAGTTTATATTATAGTTCTAGTAAAAAAATCTACTGATATGTTATCAGGTGCGATAAGAGACGAGGCCTCCATACAGAAAAGAAACGTTCAGCCCTGTGTGGAATCAATCTTGCGCGTTGGCGTTACGTGATACATGGGATATAACGCGCCGAAACATCGAATTATCACCTTGGAATCTTGATAATAATTGTAAGTAATGTGATTTTATCTCGTACCTATTAATTAGCTATCTCAAAAATAGTTAGAGGAACAAATAAGATTTTCAAAAGATCATGTGGCTTTGGTTGTTGAATTGCTCAAGGATAGTTTTCCTTTGCCAAACCCCGCTGCTGTCTAGCCGACGAAGAAAAGCAGACGTCAGTGTTTTAAAACAAATTCCATACGAGTTTGGCCTCACCAGATTTTTTTTTGCTAGCTTTAGGATCAGATTTTAGTTAAAACTATTTTATACAATAGGTATTGAAACATGAAACACTTATTTAACAACTGTGACACTACATTAAGAGATAAGTCTTTATCGGTGGTTACTTAAGATACAATGAGATTAAGGTTTGGTCTAGAAATGTTATCAATTTAGCGCAGTAAATTGAAAATAAATTCCATTTATATAATATGATGTATGTTAAACAATGGTGCTATAAGTGAGATATAAAAAAATTAGTATGTATCCATAGTTGTTATGTCCTATGCATTAATATAAACATTTTATAATATCAACTTTGAGTATGATTTTAAAATATTTCAGAATAAAATTGAATAGAAATTTTAATATTTAAATTTCCCTACTGGAATTTGTGTAAAATGTGTGTTTGTATGTGTGTAAAATAGAAAAAAAATTCTAAAACATGATCAATCTCTTTGTTTTAAAAATTGCTTGGATATTCCCACAATATATTTTGAAACATACTGTTTATTACCAATTTAAAAAGGAACCCTTGCTGGCTTTAGTGTTTTGTTTTACTAAAATACAAGTAAGCTTTTGATTTGTTTTTTGGTTAAGTTAATGTTTTATTGAAATACAACTTTTTTTTGTTTTATCAAATACCTTTGAAATCTAAAATGTTTAACCAAAGAAAGAAACCTTACATGTTTTATATTTTGTTGTTGTAAAGATTCTGTTGTTTGGTTTTTCAAGTTTTTGAACTAAGAAGTTTATCCATTCTATGTGATTCACAACTCAGAAATGTCATCTCACCCCTCCTTAGCTTCTTAAATCCTTTGAAAAGAAATGAAAAAATAAGACCTATTTTCTTCTGTCAATTGAGAGAAGAAGACCCGTCCATTCAATAAGTTATAAGTTCCTGGGAAGATGAAATGCACCCAAATTAGTTGGATTTGAATGAGCTGTAAGTGAAAACAGTTTCCGTTGTCAAGGTGAAAGAAATCCATCACTCAGATAAAAAATTAACATTATTTCACAATAATGTATCCATCCATTTATTAATAATAATTTTACTCTACATCTTACAAGCTAACATTTCTACCCTTACTCACAATATTATTATTAATAATAATAATAATAATATTTAGTACCGCGTCTTACTATCCGTTCGGGTTATACGCTTTAAGTACTAATTACGCTAATGGATTAGGAATTAGGAAGGTTGAATTAGAGGAGTGAACCCGCATTTGCGTGGAAGGAGAGTGGAAAACCGTTTAGGAACCCCCCCACCCCCAGTTCACCCGACCGAGATTCGAACCTCGATCTCACCGTCCTCAGCAGTCGAGCTCAACACGACTAGTGGGTAAGCCAACTACGCCACCGAGGCGGGTTACTCACAATATTGTGTATCGAATTACTCAGGAAGCTATTTGTATATTGCTTTTTATATATTTTGTTGTGTGTAACTGCGTCTTACTACCCATTCGATCTATACACTTATGGTACTAACTACACTAATGTGTTAGTGACGAGGAAGGTTGAATTTAGAGGAGGTGTGCCTTCATTTGACGCATAGAGAACGAGTGGAATTTTTTTTTAGGCAAAACCACCCTCAGTACACTCGATAAGGATTCGAACCTAGAGCTTCCTGCTTCCTTAGCAAATTATTGTAATTAGTTTATACCAATATAGCCCAAATGGGTAGTAAGAAGCGATGGTAGAAAAAACTTTAATACAAACATTATTTATAATTTTTCATTTCTTATTTAAATATAAATTTCTCCTTAATTAACGCTAACACCTTTTAAAAAAAATTAAAAAACTCTATATCGTGTCTATGGTTTCAGCATGGGATGGCCCAACTGAAGCTGGTGGCCATCTTGTTTGCCTTGGTAACCTTGACAACCATCGTAAGAGGGCAGTGCCCCGTATCCTGTCGCTGCAGCGAATACGCGAGGAAGACCTTATGCACAGGATCTTGCGAAAGTGAATTGCCCTCCGGTGTGAATGTTAACAGTGTCGACTTCTCCGCCACGAGCTTTAATATCACTGTTCTTCACAAGAGTGATCTTGAACGGTTAAAGGAGTTAACGGATCTCCACTTGGAAGACAATAATATCTTCAGAATAGATCCAGACGCGTTCCAATCTCTTACTAACTTGGCTCTACTTAACTTGCGCAAAAATTCGCTTCATTCATTGGACGTGAATATTTTACTTGCCAACAATAGGTTGGTATACCTGGATCTAAGTGAGAACGCGAACCTGCGTTTCCCGCAGTCGGGATATTTTCTCAACGCACCTTCTTTGGAAGCCCTTTTCCTTGAAAACTGTCGTCAGCTTCATACTAAATTCGACGAGAAAATCGGCGAGGATGTCCAAGTACTTAATATAGGTGTGTTAACCAACTTAATAAATCTCAAAGAGGTTTCTTTCAAAAACAGTGGCCTGGATATTTTAGAAGCAGACGTCTCAGAAGAATCGTTTGGTATATCGACGATCAACTTCAAGAACAATTTCTTGACGACAGTGCCCCTGACATTTTTCAAGTATTTTACAGCCTTAGAAACCTTATACCTCGACAATAACAGAATAGATTACCTACCTACAGGAGTTTTTGATACATTAATGAGCCTTAAGAAATTATTCTTAAATAACAATAACCTTGAAAACATTGATGTGGGGCAGCTCAGCAATTTGGTGAGCTTAGAAATCTTGGATCTGAGTGAAAACGAATTGGCTGCGCTGCCCGATGGCGTGTTTTCAGGTTTGGAAGGTCTGAAGATCCTAAAACTGGACGGTAACCTTTTAAAAAGTGTCAGCACAGAGGTTCTTAGGCCTTTGAAAGGCCTGACAAACTTAGACATGAGCGGCAACAGGTTTCAGAGTTTGACGGCCGGTGATTTCAGTGGTCTAAGTGCTCTCAAAGAGCTAGTGGTGGCCGATTCTTCGGGCCTGACCTGCGATTGTGGACTGCTAAAGTTCAAGAAGGACCTCCCTAACGTCAGACTCACTCTGTCGTGCGCGAATGTCAGCACCGTGACCGAGGAGACCCTCGCTCATCTGTCCTGCGACGAGAAGGTGAACATGGCGTTGGTGATCGGCGTCCCCGCGGCGTGCGCTCTGGCGGTGGTGCTAGTGGTGGGGGTTGTGCTGGCCTGTGTACGACGTCGTGGTGCCAAGAGTCGGGAGGCGAATGGTACAGTCACGTTCCAGCAGGTGGCGCTGTCCGAGGAGCAGCCGGTGACGCTCTCCGAGGAACAGCCGGTGTATGCACAGTCCCTGAAGGCTGCACCCAGAGCCCCACCCAGACGACTCACTTTAGTCAGTGAAGAAGACTGATCACTGACAACAATTTACAAGACATAATACGGGGGACTTGATGGAACTAATGCCTGAAACCGGTTCCAAGAACAATAAATAGAATAATATGGTATGTATAATATATGTTAATCAAGAACAATCTGTTTATCATGAAGCTTAGTGTGGCGGATTACACCATGGACCTATCTTATAATCTATATCATAGTGGAACTATGTAGCAGCCTTACCTTGACTGATTACACTATGGCCCTATCTTATAAGCTATATCGTAGGGGAACTATGTAGCAGTCTTACCTTGACTGATTACACTATGGGCCGATCTAATAGTGGAGCGATAGTGAAACCATGTAAAGTAACAGTCTTATCTTGAAGGATTACACTATTATCCTATCTTAAAACTATACCATAGTGGGCCCGTTAGATAGCTGTCTTACCTTGACAAATTACACTATGACTATAACTTATAATCCATACCATATTTAACCCAAGTAAGGTAGCAGTTTTACCTATACAGATCACACTATGCCCATATCTTATAAGCTATACCATAGTTGACTCAAGTAAGGTAGCTGTCTTACCTTGACAAATTACACTATGACTATAACTTATAAGCTATACCATAGAAGAACCAAGTAGGGTAGCAGTCTTACCATAACAGATTACACTGTGGCCCTATCTTATAAGCGACGCCATATTGTAATCCTTCAAGGTAATCGTGCTACCTTTTATAATATACGTAATGTACATTGAATCTAATGATTGATCTAAGAAATACATTCTTCTTCCAGTTAGATGACATTATTAAAATTCAACAAAAAATGCAAGTTTATGCCAATCGTATCCTTTTACAATATTAAATAAAATATAGCCATTTATGGATTGGAAGTCAGGCCCTCTGGCTTAGTGTGCGATATCAAATAAATTATTCGTGGAGCAGTGATGCGTTAAGCTAAGATGTTTGTGATTCGAATCCCTATCTGAGCATATTTTAAAAACATAAACTATATTTTATAAAATAACTAATAAAAGGTTTTCTTATAGTACCTTCTTAGAATTAATGTGAATTTTAATCTTAGCTTTCTTAGATGTCTTTGATTTAAAAAAATTTTAAATAATAATTTAATATAAAATTTACTTGACATAAATGTGTACGTAAAAACCTTAGTAAAAAGCATGTTTGACAGTAGTTTTAATTATTGCAGTATGTTATGTTTTACAAATTGATTCTATTAGTTTTTTTTATCCAAACAAACTACAAGGTGTCATTTAAGTAATATGAAAGTAAAAGTGTCCTTAATTGTGTTGTACGATTAAAATACATATATTTATTTAAAAAAAATCTTTTCAAGTATTTTAATTTCAAACTGATTTCAAGTAGATTAATTTACACTAAAGCAAAATCTAATTTTTCAAGAAAAGATACAAATCAAAACTCAATTTATAAAGGTTTCAAATAAATGGTGTAATATGATTAGATTACTCATGAATATTGAGTAGTAGCTGGAAACGAATATAAAGTTTCAAATGTTCAACTTCTTTCTCTCTCACACACTATTGAGTGAATCTAATTTCAAGTGCTTAAGCCCCGTTATAGGTAGGCAACTTGAACCCCAGTCGTGTAAACCATGATAATGATATATAATTCCACAGGCGTCTGGGTATTATGGTGTAGATTCTTTTAAGTTGAAACAGACACAGCATGGCTCCATTGCAAATAGAAAATAGGACCGATTCATGGAACAAAATATTACTAATTTTTTACTATTTTTACTATTTTACTAATTTTTATTAGAACAGAATAACAGTATGTAATCAAAAACTTATAAGTTAGCTACAGCATTGTTGATTTTCAAATGTAATGTCTTTTGAGTAAATATTAGGCCTAATTTTAGGACAATTTAAGGAATTATAACCGTTTCTTATAAAAGTAAATATTTATATAATTGTATTATTATAAACTGTCTGGCTCCAAATTACTTGGTGACATGAGAGTTAATAAAACACTCCACCTATTATATTCAATGAGTAGAGAAAATGTTTTAATCTATTTTAGGCAGTGAATAAAAATCGTTATACAGAATTATAAATAAAATGTATGTACATATTTATATAGTATATATGTGTATACATTATATAGAAATAAGCGAAACCTTTAAGGTGGGAGTGTAGGAAACGCACGTTAAGGTAGGTATTTTTACAGTTTTTATAGCAAAAAGCTTTTTTGACAAAATAAATCAAATAATTCTCCAGTAGAAACATAAATTTAATTTTCTTCATATGGTGACTTAAACAGTGTTTTTAAATATCTGCGAAGTAGGTCCTGGAATTTAATTACATTTTTCCTTCATTTAAAATTTTCTTGTCTGATTACACTTTGCTCATGACAGAAATTCAACAAACTGTTGATATCACCACGTGATAAAAAAAACTCTATATTTCTACTGGAACAATAGTTTATTTATTTAGGCCGAAAAAATATTTTGCTATAAAAAAAAGTGCAAAAACATTTCCCTTAATTGAAAAAACACTCCCATCTTAATATCTGTATAATAATTTTTATTCATTGTCAAAAATGGCTTAAAACATTTTCTCTTCTCTTTGAATATATATTATAATTGGTCGTTTTATCACTTCCCTTTCTTTATTTTTTCTTTGAAAGAAAGTATTGAAGAAAAAGTATTTCCTTTCTTGCGAATATAAAGATTCAATCAAAAGGTCTGGTGTACTTTGTTGCTTCATTGAAAAGTTACTGATCTTAAAATGTTTATATATAGAAGTACTTTTAATTAGATTAAAGGTTCATTATTAGGTAGTGTATCTAATTTTCTACATATGTGTAGTGCTTCTTTTATTCGCTAACATATTTAACACAGTTAATTTGTTCATGTTTTACTTCTATTCTATTTGTCTTAATAACCTAGCATTGTTTTCTATACTTCATTTCATTACGAATAGCTTTTGGAAAATCTAAAAAAGTCATATGCAAACATTAAGGTGGGGTGCTAGTGAACGTGAGTTTATGGAGGTATTTTTGTAGTTTTTATACATATAAACATTTTTTGGCCAAAATAAATAAAATATTTCTTCTATAGAAACATAGAGTTTAGTTTTATGCATATGTTATTCTCAACATTTGTTGAATATCTGTCAAAGGTGTCCTGGAATTTAATGACAAACTTTTCTCTTTATTTAAAAAGTTTGTCACCAAATAACGCAATCCTTATGACAGATATTCAACAACTGTTGATACTAGAATGTGCAGAAAGCTAATATCTATGATTCTATAGAATAAATATTTAATTTATTTTTGCCGAAAAAAGTTTGTGCTATAAAAACTGCAAAATTGATGCATTAAACTCGCACTCACTAGCACCCCACCGAAATTTAATTATGTCAATCCCTGTTGAAATAAATTTTCTTTTCTTTGAGACTATACAATTAATCCAAATAATTAAAAAACCAGCCCCGTGGTATAGTGGTCAATGCACCTGACTAGTAGCCAAACGATTAGCTTCCCGGCTGGTATTTTGGGTATTTATCCCTCATGGCGAGTGATCTCAATCGTCACCGGGGTTTGGTTAATTAGGCTTGTGTTAAGTTAAGACTCACATCTGCGACACAACTTCATAATAACGATCATGAACACTCTTTTATTCCAGATATTGTTAAATGATACCATAGTCTCTCTAATTTCGAATTCAAGAAATTTAGATTTAATAACGAACAAAAATTTGACTTGTGTTGATCATGTGACCAACATTTGCAAAAAAGAAAAAAAAAGTTCCACTGCTATACACACTCTCAAAAGACCTACACATGCATTACCATCTGAACTTAAAGCTTTGCTTTTACAAAGTTTGATACGGCCTCATTTTGATTAATCTGACAGTGTATACAATTACCTAACAGAGGAACTATCTAATAGACTCCAACGTTTACAAAACCAATCTAAAATACCTCGAATACATAACACAGTACTTCAAGAAACTGGAATGGTTACGACCAAAAGAGCTACGTTAACTTCATTCTCTTACTTAAGCTTCCAAAATTCTTAACTCATCATCCCCGGAGTATATCTCATCCCGTTTTCAGTTCATGAAAAAGAACATCAGCTTAATACACGTGCTAGCAAAGCTTCCGTTCTCTTTATACCCTTACACAAATCCCGGTCCTACATTCAGTCCTTCACTGTAGCGACATCTCTGGCATGGAATAAGATACTTACCAACACTAGGAATTTGGCTACGCTAACTGCTTTAAAAAATAGCTATATTCACTCATTACAAAAAGAACTTAACTTCTAACTTTTGGTATTTAGTAGCTGGAAAGCTAAACTGGATAAATATTTGTGTATGTATTTGTCTAAAATTAATTTTTTCTAATGAAACACATTGATATAAATTTTGTAGTATGAATGATTTATTAATTTAGTGAATATTAATGTTGTATGAATGAGATAAAATTTGTAATAATTTATCATGTAATAATGTTTGTAAATGTGGTTAGCTTAAAATGTATTTTCTAATTATTTAATTTTTAATATCTATTTTATCTAGCTATCTCTCTTGAATTAAACATATTCTTATATCTATTTTTTGTAACCTGGCTGAGTGTAAGACAACGTGTAACATCTCAACTTCACCAGCATTAATAATGACATTTAGATAGGAATAAAAATCCCATAATATAATTGTGGGTATAATAGACGGTAGAAAACTTCCATAGGTGTACCCTGGGCAGCACAGTGTGTCGCCAGAGCGACTGACAGTCTACATATAAGGCGACCAAACCTGGTTGTCAAAAGTCCCTTCCGGTCATCTTTGCCATACAATTTTAAAAATTAACAAAACTTCCTTAAGAATAAATTTAAAATTGACTTTTTCCTGACTATCTTTAAAAAAAGTTAATAAACTATTAGGTTTTATGTGTTGCTATTGTGGCAACAAAAATTGCATTCAATAATAAATTAAAAATTATTAAATTAACATTTTTATTTTCTTATAACCGGTCACCATAAATAATAGCATGTATAAGGGTTTTTATATAACTTATAGGAAAAGTCATTAAAACATTTGTTTCAACATAAAATGTTTTTATTTTGTAAACACAAGAACCCGAATACGCGTTGTATGGTCGTCATAACCACCTTCAATCGTCCAGTTATCCATCTTTATTTATGAAGTATAGGCAACCTTTTATAAACTCTTGTTTGTAAATCAATTGTAAGTGAACTGCAGACATCACGACTAAAAAGAAAGAAACATTCAAACAGTTTTTTCCGTAATTTCATATTTCAATAAAGTTTAAAACTCATAAGAAAATAAAAAATAAATGGTTTACTGTGAAAATTTAGACTGCCAAAAGTGACAGTGGCTCATAGTATGTTCTTGTAGATTATATTACTTGATGTATGGATACATAAAAGAAGAATTTTTTAAACTTTTGCTAGCTATTGGTCAAGAACTTTCATAAAGAAATCAGTGTTTGGTTACAATAATTATATTATTCGGTCTTAATTTACATTTACCAAGCTATAAAATCATCTTCAATGCATTTCAAAAACATTTGGTCAATCGGTAGAACCTCTTTCTACTAAGCTCCCGGGATTGAGTCCTGGTATGACCAAATAAAGTTAATATTAGTAGGTATTATCAAAGTGATGAAAAGAAAAGCTAGGGTACCAACGATCCTGTCTGTCCTAGAGCTAGGTAAGTTAGTTGGTAAGTCGTATGATAATAATATGATGAGTTAGTTAACGTGAGAGTATAGGGTATGGGAGAAAAGTTCACTGTTTTTGCAGTTATTATAGCAAAACTTATTTTGGCCATAGCAAATAAAATATTATTTCAGTAGAAACATAAGAATTTAATTTTATTAATAATGTATTATTAATTATTAGTAATATTTATAATGTTGAATATCTGTCATGAACATAGCGACATTAGATGACAAAACATTTTAAATGAAGAGAACAAGCTGTCATTAAATTCTAGGATATCCATGACGGATATTCAATAACGGTTGAGTTCACCATGTGAAAAAATTAAACGCTTATATTTCTACTGGATACATATTTTATTTCTTTTTACCAAAAATGTGTTGATATAAAAACTGCCCTTAACTCACGTGCCCTACACTCCCACCATATTAAAGGGAAGTCCTGGTAAATAATAATACTATAGCGCCCATTAATATGGGGAAGAGGGGCTGCGAAGCTTCAAAATATTAAAGTCCAAACGCATATATTGTCGTTTCATCTTCGACAACGCCTATAAGCTCCACATTTTAGAAACAAATAGAAGAAAGCAGACATCATCAAAATGTTTTAAACATATTTGAATTGACTCACTAAATATGACATATTTCAACATATAATAATTTTTATAACAGCTTCTAAACAGTATGTTGAAAGAGACTAGAGAATAAATAGCATCTATAACATACGCATTGATTAATTCAGATATGTCAACATAAAGGTATAGTATTGTATGGTATGCTTTGGTTTTTTCCCTAGAGTTTATGTTTACTTAATGGGTAGTTAAAAAATTAAAAGTACAGTATTGATATATGACAACAACAAAAACATTATCTCCAACTTCATCTTCGACTGTTTTCGCCTGTTTCAAGCTTCGATTCGACTTTGCTTCATATTAAAAAATATACCTTGTTACACCCCTACATTTAAGACATATCATGTAATTGTTAAAAGTGTTTAATTTTTTTTAGCATCGCGTCTTACTACCCGTTCCGGCTATAAGACATTACAATATTAAAATTGTGATGTGATAATGCCAAATTTTGCCACGCTGCCATGATAGACTGTTTTTCTTTTGGGTGTAAATGTGTTTTCATTACACAACATAAACTTATTTTAATATTTCCAGTTTTAAAGCTAAAACGTCTAAGTGAAAATATTAATCACATATGTACAGTACATAGGAGTACTACAGAGTGTCCTAAAAGTTACTGTGCAATAAAGTACCGCGTACCTCCTAGCAGTTCTTCCTACAACAGAGGTTGGAAGTGTGCTCACGAACCTGAATACATGTTTAGAAATGCCTCTTTATATCACATCGTATGAAGAGATATCTCTTAAGACACGTGAGGGAAACTTCCAACATCTATTGTAGGAAAAACTGCAATGAGGTATGTGATACTTTACTGCACAGTAACTTTTGTGACACCCTATATATCTAATATATACATGTATATATCTTTGTTATGATTGCATCATTAAAGATGCGTATTTGTTTTAAACTATGCACTAAGTCATATTTACGCAGGCAGTTAAGGGTTGAAATATATTTGAAAGCTTACCAACCAATATTTGGGCATCTATTTGTTTACATTAACTGTCGTTTTGGAGATAAGAGTGAATCTGAAATGAAAAGTTATGTAATTGCTTGTATTTTGGTCCTATTTGGTGAGTGATGAATACTTCAATGCTATATTATATCTGTATATATTTTTGACAAATTAAAAACATAATTTCCTTATTTTGGTTAGTTTCATCTATATATTTAAAACGTGAAGTTATTAATTACGGCAATGATTCCCGGAGTTCTACGAAAAACAATATTCATAATTTTATTTTAAATTAAAACTTATACACCTAGGATGAACCAAAAACTTCAAATTTCAAAAAGAAGCCACATTTTAAGAAACTATTATTTCTTTCGACAGTAATTTCTTGATTTCTACCAAACATGTTTTAACTTTTTTCATAATAAAATCATTTGCAAGGAATATTATATCAGAGTTTAGAAAATGTCAACAATGATGCTGCAATCTAAATATTATAATAACGGTATTACCTGGCTTAGCCAGGGATAGCCACGAGATTAATTCCGTGGTTACACTGGGTAACGCTTTTATTTGCTTCAAACACACAGGAAAAATCTCTTACATTTCATTTCTTCCAATCTAGTTTTTAATATATTTAGAAAATATTTAAAAAAATTTAAAAATACAGATTCAAGGTGCACATGCTTTTCCTCAGGGGTTACTAATACTAAAATTCCAGGCCTCTGCGGGGGTAGATATTGCGCTATGCTCATGACCAGGGCCCGGTTTTTGATGACATGACACATTTTTATTGGTACATCACACACATTGTTCATAAGTAAATAAGCTCTGGTTGTAGAAATGTATATTCTATAGGTAATTTTTTGTCATTTTGAAATTTTAAGTAAAACTTTCTTAGTCTGCATCTTTTTATAAAATGTAGGCATTTTTTAGTCATTTTAAGGCATTTGTGTTAAATAAGTATGCTACTTTAGATATTTTATAAATGCATGATTTTTTTCAATACACCTTTGTCGGAATTAGAAGATAATATTGTCAATGAACTTTGTAAACTTTTTGCTTAGTTTTGAAGCAGACATTTTTTAATCAATATTATACTTAACAGAATGTAAGAGTTTAGTTGTTAAAGGCTTTTTATTGTATACGTAATTTTTTGGTTTAGTAAAATACGTGTTTAATTTAGTCGTGCGCATTTATTACGAATCTTTGTTCATATTTTTAGGCCATTTTTTTGAAAATTTGAAGACTTTTTTATATAATTTCTAGGTCATTTTTGATCATGTTTAAGTCATCAAAGTCCGGGCGCTGCTCATGACAGACACACAAACAAAAGCTTCATTTTATTTATATAGATATGTTTGTCTGTGAATGTATTTTATTTATATAGATATGTTTGTCTGTGAATGTATTTTATTTATATATATACATATATATATATGTTTGTCTGTGAATGCATGGCTACTGTTAAGACAGGGTTCCCGAGGTTATAAAAATGTGGTAGAGGCCTCTAAAAAGGGATCTTGAGCTGTAGACTTGCACAAAAATCAAAAAAGTCTGAAATTTTTCTGTAACTTGAACAACCAACAAAGTTGACTTGAAAGATTCCTTGTCAACGTATTCATTTTTTTTTTCAAATGTATGTACATTTTATGTTATAATTGAGCAAATATTTTAGCTCATTAATATACAAGATTATTAAGATGTACAGGTAAAAAATTATACAGTTTGTAAGAGGTGACAAGACAACTGACAAGTATTTTCACGTAATTAACTTGTGGTCGGCGACGCCAAGTGACGGCGCTACGAGACGTCAAAGTTATCGCTGTACGCACCTGGGAGGGTAGGCAACTCATCAATCTTCCGCACATAGCAAGTAGAGTGTAATGTAGATTACGACTATACCCTGATTTTGGTAGGAAGAACCGTGTATGGTAGTTACTAAAGCCATTTTAATATATTCATTCACCAAGTCATGCTATCTACATATGCCATTTTTGATCGATATTATCAATACCTATAAAATAACACAAATAATAAAGTCAAATATTATCAATTTTGACTGCAATAAATATATTTGAATCTGCCCAAATGTTCTTCCAACCAAAATCAGGGCATAATAACAGGTATTGAATTGGCTGACAACATGATTCTTACAAAGGTATGGTAGTTGGTTGCCCCTGGTGGTGGTTAGGATAACTGTGTTCACTTTCGTGACGTGTCACATGTGTTGCCTACCTCCTAGGTGAATACAGCGCCAACTTGGACATTTCGTAGCTTCGCCATATGATGTCGCCGACTCAAAGTTCGTCACGTAGAAATACTTGTCTTTTCACCCACTACCAGCTGTATTTATTGTTTTTACCTGGATATTTCAATAACCCTGTATGTAACATTTTAGGAAATATTCTAAAATAATAGTTGAAAGTAAGGGGTGGTTATAGTGAAAGTTAATACTTATATGAGTTGATCTAGAAAATTATAAAATTAATTTAAAAATTAAGCAGGAGAATAAATTGGTTAATATATTACGTGTAGTTGACAAGAATTACAATCTAAAATTTAAATACAATTTTCATAGAAAAACATAGTGTATGACATGAACAATTAGATAAAATTATAATACATCATCAACTAAAAACATAATGCTCAAACGAGTTGATGAATAGTCTTAAAACACAAGTTTACACATTAAAACATTAATACAAAAATAAAATATACAACATAACTTGATATGAACAATGTTCTTAAATCCAGATTTGTTTTGAAATTAAAGAATAAAAATTAAGTTAACATCTGCCAAACTGATTTAGAAAATTAGTTGAAGTATTTATGTAATCTAGAATGATCTAAGTCTTATCTTTGTTTGTGTCCCATTACTACTTTGTGATATCCAGCATTGGAAAAAGTCCGGGTCACTTCATTCTGACATGTTTCGGTACTACGGTACCACAATCATGGATATTATTTCGTTGTGAAAAACACTATGTGTTGTCACGACAGCTAGATGTTAACTCATGGTATTTAGTTCAAATATAGTATTTGTACTGACAGCTCACAGCTGACTTCTGACTGTCAACATTTAGGTATATACTTAAAGGTTGACAGTCAGAAGTCAGCTGTGAGTGGTCAGTCAGCACCAAAGAAGCCATGGGGCTACTGTATATAGTTTTGGGGTAGGGGGGCATGAGGGGCATAACATTTGTTAACCTCATTATTGGTTCATGTGTGTATTTCTTGTCCATGCGGCTGGCTATTCGCATATAATTACACTAGAATTTAGAGGAAAAAACACTAGCAGTTGCGTTAAAGGAGAGAAGGAAATCATTTAGTAGTAAAAATATGCTCTGAGTACGCCCAGTCCTATTTCAAATCCCAACTTTTACGTCATCGGCAAACCAGATTAAACAAGTGTTTAACGTTAATTGTACCGTTTTTTTTTTTCGGTTGATCTAAGAATCCCCACAAATATCTGTGGACGCATGGTTTTATTTTAATCAACCGTGAAAATTACCGGTACAAGTGAGGTCGGTATAAGAAAGTTCAGTCAATAAGAAGCGGGTTCTTTGTACCTTGGCGGGCGCAACAATGCATCAACAATGTTCACTGCTTAGAACGCGTGTGCGCTTGAACAGGGGAGGGAGCGGGTGAGTGTCGAGGGGGTTGGTAGGAGGGCGCATGAGCCAACACTATCGATTGGTCGACTCTTCAAAGAGGGGCTACCTTCCTGGTCGCCATGACATACAACAATCATCATCAGTGGCGGCTCGTGTCGTTGGTGCGAGGGACGATGCAAACCATCTCTGGGTCAGCGGAATAGTGTGAACCAGGCCTACCATTCTTCGGTTGGGAACAGGTTAGTGCCGTGCCTACTTTCCAACACTAAGCAGGAGGGGAAACCCCCCAGATACGAGGCCACCGGATATCTGTCTATATTTAGAAATTATATAACATTTGTATAACTTTGTACAAATCGTACGTCAAGAAGTAACAGATATGTCATAGGTGACTTAGGCACACACGCGGATCTACGAAAGGCATATTTCCAATTTTCTGATTATCATTTTCTTTATTTTATCGTGATTATGGTATAAATGTTACTTTAAAATCCCGTTACACGTTACAGATAGCAACAAGCTTAGGTAGATAATACAACTCTAACCAGCTTTCTTAAGGTTGTAGAAGAGGGCTCTTAGCTTACGTATGCTCATGATTTTTTTTCAAACCAACAATTTTATTTATATAAAATAGCTTAACTTTATTTTGAATTGAACACTATTAAGACGAACCATTTTATTTATATAAAAAAAGCTTAACTTTATTTTGACTTAAACATATCAAAGTTTTCTAATTTTTACAGAGCTACAGCTTTGATATTTGAGATTTTATTAGCGCTTTTATTTGAAAATTGTAAAATATTATTTTAAATTGCATAGGTCTTATGGAACTTTCTTTAAACATGAAGTGTGGATTTGGTCCGCTAGATTTCTCCACTGAAATCTCCAACAAACTAAAAGAGAATCGGCTACTACAAGAGGTTGTTTTGGGCGTGTAGGAGGGGAAACGAGACACCAATTGCGAACAATAGAAAAATACTAGCTCATTCACGACACTTTTGCGGGAGGTAATAACTATAGTAAAACCACATTTAAAGGACCTTTTTCTGCTATTAAAATAGAAAATAAATTTAAATCCAAACATTTATTTGACAAGATACGTGTTCTGTAGCTCCCCCATTTTACAGATCGTGATGTTTATAGTTGTAATCTAATTATCATGAACTTTTATCACTATTGGCTAGTATAAAGACATTTCTTAATATTCTTTAAAAAGTTATTTTCAGAATGGATAGCGTCTAGGACGGATACCTGCCGGTTTTGGCGTGCAATGTTGCTCTATTCTTTTCATAGCAAAGTATAAAAATGGTATTTTTTCAATTAAATTACAACCCAGCTCAATGGGCTTCTAAATTATTTTAATTTATTTTTATGGTTGAACCACATTGAAATGGTCAAACGTTGTTTCCTTCTGTTGTTATTATATTGTGATTATATTATTTTTATGGAGAACGGATTTCGAAAGGATTACCTATTTTGGAAGGATACAATGTTACCTAAGCTAAAGAGATTTTATTTAAAATGTATGTTTCCGGAAATCATCGATAGTCAAATCAAAAGAAACAAGAAAGTTCGAGATACCTCGTTTATTTTAAATGTACAAGTAGAAAAAAACACACACAGTGCAAAGCTAATATTCCTTCAACAAATTATGAAACTATGCAAGGGTATTATGGTGTATACTTTCGGAAAAACACATAAGCACTCTATATTTTTGTTTTGTAAAAACTAAAACATAAAAATAATATAATTGTTTTAATTAATAATAATGATTAGGTCTGTTTATGAAAGAGTAATATGTACAAACTATGATAATTATATAATTGTTTTGTGTTGTTGAGTTTAGTTTACTATCTTTACTGATTATTTTGTCATCTATTAGCATGTATTCTAGGAAAAGTACGAAAACCAGGAAATTCACTATCATTAAACATACATATTAAAAATACTTATTTGACATGATCATTTAACATCGGGTATCTTGCGCGCTTCTGAACTGTATGTGTGTTATGCAAGTTGTTCAATCTGTGAGCTCTGTGTGACTAGTACGTCTTATTTAATTAAAATGTACTCTATAACAATATTAATGAACGGTTGTTTTTCTTATTTGGATGAATACAAATATAAGCCATGGATATTACTTGGTACTTGTAGATGATTAAATTGGACAATGTGTCAAAATAAATGTATGCGCATTAAAAAATAAATCCATATGAGCAGCATGTTTTTTATCTAAAAAGAAATACATAATTTTAAATATGGAAAAAGCGAATTAATTCTTTAAAAAAAAAGTTCCTACTGGAAATGTGTTAAACACATTTAACTATCAAGTGTTAAGTTAACGTATACAAAGTAGATTAATTATATAACGTATTTACCTAAACAACTTTACTATTGTAATTAAAAACTAAAGTACTTGAAGTAAGGAAGGGAAAAAATACAGCTCAGATTGAGAATCCAAGCGCCACTATTTGTGGTATTTCTAAAAACTAATTATTTTAAGAAAACTGCTTCTAAAAACTATTTGTTTATTTTTCACAGGACTTTATTTAATTTCTCAGAGTCTTATTCTGTTGGTTATTCATTTCCAAATTATTTCCCGTCCTCTTATTATATATTTTCTCTTTCGTGTCACTTTCTTTGGCTGTCTGGGAAATGATATATGTTGTATGTTGTATACTTAAATAAGGTTAAATATCATCCAATTCATTGAGTCTCATTGCCGGCCTGCTATTGATTATACAAATATAACTAAATAAAATCATATAATAGAACTATATACTCTTTAAATTACCTATAGCCAAATATTTCATTTAGAGGAACACATACAACTCAGTTTTATAAAAACAAATATAATAATTCCTACCCGATTGAATTTGTTTGTAACAGAAAAAGTGTAGTGAGTTTCATAACCTATTGACCCGTTGGCTGTTAAATGAATTAATTGGATGCGTATCTGTGTTTGTGTGCAGGAAATTGTGAAATTTTAAATGATTAATTTTTAATCAAGTGACTTACAATCGGGTAAAAACAAGACGTTGATTATGTGTTGTTTTTTTCACAATAATTATCTACAGTATTGTAATTTCATAACAGTTTTAACATAATCATGGCTATGGGTAGAAATACTATGTTATTATTTGGTTTAAAAGTTACTCACACCAGTGGCCACGTGGTCGTGGGCTTTAGTCTCACAATAAATGTAATTTAAAAAGTACTCTCGACGTGCACACCCATAGATAAGTATAGATAATTTCGAATACATAAAGTATTTTCCGAAGAAAATAGTTTATCAGTGTTAAATATAGTTTCTCTTGTTCATTTTAGTGTAAATTTATTTTACTATGGCGTATATAAAGAAAATCAGGGTTTATTAAATGTCTAATTTTTATATCCCTAGTCATGGTGCTATTGTTATAGCTTATTTACTTGAAATATGTGTAGCATTTGTAACATCTAATATTAATAATGTCATATGAACAAGAATTGGTAGGCCTAATAATACTAAACTCTACCGAAATCCAATGAATCCTATTTAAAAAAATACATTTATGAATTTGTAGGGATTAAGGGAAAGAGTGCAGGGCTTATA
>CABEEJ010000490.1:84632-141165 GCA_901482245.1 Timema douglasi | reverse complement strand
GGGGATAAGGTAGGGATATATATTGTATATATATATATTGTATATAGCAAAGCATTTTATTGGCTAAAATAAATAAAATATTGCTCCAATAGAAACATAGAGTTTAATTTTCTTCACATAGTGATATCAGCAATTTCTTGAATATTTGTCATTAACATAGCAACATTAGATGATAAACTTTTTAATGTTGAGGAAAAGCTATTACTAAATTTCAGGACATCTCTTAGAGCTATTCAAAAACTGTTGAGGTCACCATGTGAAGAAAATTAAACTTTATGTTTCTACTGAAGAAAGTATGTATTTATTTTTGCAAAAAAAAAAAGTTTGCTGTAAAAACCGCTATAGCACCGACCTTTTCACGACCTTATATTCCAACAATTATCACTATTCGGTGTTAAATACTGTTTAGTAGCTGCTTTAGAAATAAATATACGTTGACATATTTAATGAGATATTTCAAATTTGTTCATAAAATATCGAAGTTTTCTTCTTTCTTTTGAAATGTTTTGAAGACGCGAAGGATATTGTGGTTGTCGAAGAAAAAGCGAAGGACATTTGGACTTGGACATTTTGGAGCTTCGTACACCTCTCATTAACATATCAATAGTTGCATATCATATGAAAGTTTACGACTTCATGTATCGAGGCTGCATCTGAAATTGTATTAAGAAATTCTTTCGAATTTTTATGTGGTCATAGCTCGAGCTAAAGCGTGATTTTAATCGTATCTTTAAAATCTATTTTTTTAATAACTCACGATTTTGATCAACATCTATGGAATGATTTAAATGATAGCTATCAATGTATACTTGACTTCAGATACGATCCGAATTAAGAGTAGTTTAATCTCAATTGAATTTCAAAAATGGTGTTCCTGAGAAATAATGTAGGAGTAAAATTGTGTTATACCATTCATTTATTTTCACTTGAATCCCATCCCATTCTAATCATCAATAATTATGTAATAAATATTCAAACATAACCTATAAAATGTCTTGATACTTGAGTAACAATTATTGGCAATTGAGAACCATCGTAAGTGCGAAGTGTGTTAAGGCAATTGGGGCCCTTTTCATTTGGCGTGGAAATACAGAGCCATGGGAACAAACTGTTATCTTTTAGAATATTGATTGTTTTGCAATTTTCTTTTCGGAAACGGTTTGTTCAAGAATAGAAGCATGTTGATTATGTAATACTTTTTATATACACATCTCTATAATTTCAACAGTGATCAAATATCGATAGAATTGACATTTTTCAATAGAAAACTTTCACTTCTGACAAGACATCTTGTGAATGTGGGGAATTCCAGGCCTCCGCCATGGTTCGGATTCCACGTTAAACTGTAGGTCCTCCATTTCATCTCACAATCACCCTACCATTACACATTAGCATAAGTGTGTATAACCCGAATGGGTAGTAAGACGCGGTGCTAATAATAATAATAATAATAATAATAATAATAATAATAATAGATCAACTTATCTAAGTCTTAACTTTCACTATAACCACTCCTTCATTTCAACTATTCTTATATGTTTTCTAAATCGTTAAAAATGTTATGTTGTGAGCCTATTAATAAATTACTGTATTTGCTAAGGAGGGCTAAATTTAAAGTCCTTTTTCATCAAGCCTAGTTTTATAGATCCACAAATATGCTTAAAAAGTCGTTGAAAATGAGTTAATGTCACTTTCACATATTTTTTATTTATAAAACTCAAAATATATGGTTGCTAAGGATAAATAACTCTTTTAGAATCTTTCGACTTTATTTAGTCGTGAGCCATATTTGAAACTAATGCATCGTAGAGTTAAAGATTGTACTAGAGCTGAACGTCTGCGTGGCATTTTCTCGCTTATCGAGGCGGACCCTTTAAATACGGGTTCTTGATTAAATTATATTTGTCTCAAGTCCATCACAAACTCGTCTCTTCACTCGCACGCTCCCCCGGCCAAGTCGTTGCAGGGGAGTCGCTACCGTTTCGACTATTGTCGCCACCATTCCCCCTGCTCTTTGTAATGATGCATTTACATGTTTGAAGGCGGTGGTAATTGCTCGGGCAGGGGAGCTCATTTGTGTGCTTTTCACCCCCTCCCCCACCACCCATTGACACCCAACACACTCACACGAGGGACTGAATATGCATGAGGTTTTAACATGTACACAAGGCTGAAATAACGTAATCTGATTCAGCAGTGAGAAGTAATTCTGTTTTGCAGTCATGTTGCTGGTACCACTGCTGTTACTCTGACACGTTTTCAAGGAAATATAAAGAACAGCTCGTCTACATACTCCTTTCCGTAGATCGACTCGACAATAACAGATTGCTTTGTTCACTGAAGGTGCGTACAGAAAGAAAGCAGGTCGCTTGCTTACCGGTTTCCGGCGCTGAAGTCCAGCTCGTGTAGTTGTACACAGAGGACGCAGACGAAAGCCTGAGAACCTGCCAGTCGTAGCATGTAATTACCGCCGTCAAGATGTCCTGTTCATCATCTGATTCACAAGTGTTCATCCAAAGTTGAAAATAAATAAAAACGGTATACCTAATATTCCGTGGTAGAAAAGATTATGGCAATGATCATCGTTTATTGAATGACCTGAAGCAAGACAAACAAAGAGTTTTTCAATACACGACAACCTTTTAGATAAAAAGGCTTTGAGCAACATCCAACTGGAGTGTATGTTGAATCTAATCAGACAGGGACAAAGGCAGCCTATGGAAATACCAGCCATTTTAGCTCAAAATAATTAAATATTTTACAACATTTATTTCACTAGCGAAAACATGGACTAGGCTGTAAAATACGGAATGGTTGGCGGGAGACAGTTTATTTTCACAATTTTAAATTACAATTGAACCAGTTTTATCAAATATATAAACAGTATAAATACAATATAAATACATATAAACAGTATATACTCGTATATAATATATAAACATGTATAAGGTGTATATATATATACACACATATATAGGGAATCTGGTTTACACACACGTAATTAAACTTTCAATGTATATTTTTCTTGAAGATGACAATTGTCGGCGCCGCGCCAGCAACTAAAGAGGAATGAAATGTTCATTCCGGTAAACTTGTCGGTAACGGCCGGATACCAGCGCTGATAACCGCGAACCGGCTTTCCCATCTGTAAACACACACTCATTGATGACGCAGTTCAACGCCGAGCGACGCTGGTAGTCGCCAAGCGGGAAACCTGCCTTCTTTCAGTATACGCCTTTATTAAGTGCTGATCCGTGAGGTCCGTAGTCCGTAAAAAGAGATTCGACTCCACAGTAACAAACTTGCTTTGTACATGGAGTCCTGATCCGTAAACTGGCAAAGCTCCGTAGAGGTTGGAATAACTTTTACTCTATGAGGACCACCAATACGGATGGTTACGAAGAACCCAACACAGAAGGATGGACAGATGGACATTTAAGACCCACATTAGTCAAGGCTGCAAGATCGTAATTCTCTTTCTACACTAATATTATAAAGAGGAAAGATTTGTTTTTTTGTTTGTAATGGATAAACTCAAAAACTACTGGACCTATTTAAAAAATTCTTTCACCAATATAAAGCTACATTATCAGCGAGTAACATAGGCTATATTTTATTTTGAAACTTTAATTTATTCCTTATAACAATGTCGATAGTCACTCATATTTTATGGCAGAGTCTATGATGATTCTTCAATATGTGTGTTGAAAATAATAATGCGGGAGAGGGGGTTTGGGGGAGGGTATAGTATTTTATATTACATATATATGTGTTTTTTTGTTTGCTTTTTTTTAGCACCACGACGTACTACTGATTCGGGTTATACGCCTATGTACTGACTACGCTAACGGGCTAAGGCTGAGTAAGGTTATTCTGGTGGAAGTATACCAGCGTTTGCGTGAAGTGATAGTGGAAAACTATTTTGGGAAAACCATCTTTAATACACCCGACCGCTATTCGAACCTCAAATTCTTTTTCATCAGCAGTTTATTCTGCGGCGAGTGTGATTCCTTGGATCAGTGGTCATCAAATGGCGGACCGCGGTCCACATTCGAACAGCAGAGACACTTTTAAGGACCTTGACGAGATAGAGATAAACAGAAGATATTATGCTATTTATGTGGTGGGCGGGTAGTAGACATGGAAGGTGAGCAATAATAAATAAGTAAAATAACTAAAAGGAAAGAAAACTACGTTTTTTGAATTAGTATAGCCCTGTAGGGCTTGAGCATGAGTCACTGTTAAAGTTTTGCCGGACCGCGCAAGTGTGTCGAATTTTCAAAACGGACCTTAATAAAAGATAATTGTGGACCCCTACCCTAGACCATGCGGCCACCGAAGACGGTGTTACGGATATAGCCGCACCAAGCATCATATTATTAAATTTGAAAAAATGACACGGGACAGGGATCCCGGATTAGATTCCCATGTTCAGGTGTCATGTTTCAAATTTACGACTAAATCACAATGTTTAAAATGGTCATGATTACAAATACTGTAATTTCGCTTAGGGGGGTTAAGAAAACGCTTTTTTTTTCTTTTGTAGAAAATTAAGATGAATTATATGTGTATGGCACAGCGTCTGGGGGATGGATCTAGCATTTAATTTAAACGTGAATGTCCTCCTAGTTAGTGTGTGTCGTTACTCTGAAATTCCAGGGTTCAAAGCCCTGTCAGGATCTTAATCTTCTATATATAACAGTCACTCCTTTAGAAGGTCACCTGGAGGCTGGAAATACATGTTTGTTTATAGATCTGTAGACCTGCTTCGGTGGTCGAATGGTCTAAGACGTCACCTTCGCAACAGACTGTATTGACAATGACGGGGAGATAGGATCTAGAATTACAGTTGGATGTATTGGGGGTGGTTTTTACTAATTGGTTTTACACGCTTTCTCTCCAAAAAAATACAGGTAAAAAGACTCTAAATTCAGCCTTTCCACATTCATAGCACATTATCGTAATTAGTTCATTTGCGCAGTTGCGGATTTACATATGAGGGGGCATACAATGTGGGTCCCCCCATAAACACGTGTAAATTAAATCATAGCGTATGAGGGAAGGTAAATATAAACAACTATTTGATTCTACTCAAATGTAATAATAACAAAAGCCAAATAAAGTAGGCTACATAAGAGACTTGGTAAAAACGCTCATTACAATACAAACTTTCCCTGCTTCCTTCGCAGAAATCTCGTCAATAATGTATTTAGTGTCCATTTCATAAAGTATATCACAAGTAGGCACTAAAAAGAAGAAGAGATCAACAATAAAAAATTAGAGTTAATGTTTTCTTTCTTCTTGAGGTTTGCGGGGGGCTTTGGTCTGTGGGGGACCCGGGGCGATTGCCCTTATCAGTCCGGCACTGCATATATATTCCATTCACCGTAGGAATTGACTTCTGAAAGGCCTTTTTCCCTACCATAAATCTACTATATAGTAGGATATTGGTAGGAAAAAAGAGCTTTCAGAGAGTAATTCCTACCGTGAATGGAATATACGTATAGCTCGAACGGTTAGTAAGCCGTGGTGATAAATAAATGTATATATATTTATGACGCCAGCCATGCACATATACATATAGGTGCATGGCTGGCGTCACAAAGTGCACGCTAACAATCTCTCGACTCAACACATTTTGCTTCACAGATGAAGAAATACGAGTGTTATAGTTTGTTTGAAGGGTCGTTTAAGCTGCCAATGGCGCACATATCCGGCGGTAAGTTACTCGTATTATGGGGGAGGGAAGGGGAGAGGAATGAACTCGCCTACATCACACACATGCATACATACTCAAATTTGTGTTGACCTAAATTATTATTTGAGAAGGCCTTGCAGCCAACTTTTTTTTTTTTTATCAAAAATGTGTAGCTTTTTACTCTTCTCCTTTTTCTTAAGCACTGATTTAGTGTCCGGGCTCTCTGTATATTTTTCACACTTGGGTTATAAATGAGAAAGGTTAAATTTATAAGAAATATACCCGCATATTAGTGGGAGATCGTTTAGGAAACACCAACTTCAGTGCACACCGACCGGAATTCGAACCTTGTTCTCCCAGTTATAAATAGTATAGTCCAATCTATGTTAAGAGTGACTTTTTATTTAAACCATTTAACCAGCGAGGCGCTAAACATTTTTCGGTGATAGAATTATTTTGGGTCTGATTTTCATAGAAAGCTCGTTATTTGAAAACTGCGAGCTCATGTTGCCCCATTGGAGGATGTAAGCATATTACAATTATTGTATTTACATTCTTATCTTGTTTAATCAACGCTGCAAAGATAAATTTTACAAAAATCCATATGAAAGTATTATTCAAAGGGCCAGTTTCATAGTCAAATTTAGTACGCCTCAAGTCCGGCGCTACACTAAATACAAGACGACACCTGGCCCCATGGCTTCTTTGGTGCTGACTGACAGCTCACAGCTGACTTCTGAAAGTTAACATTTAGGCGTATACCTAAATTTTGACCGCCAGAAGTGACAGCGGCTAACACATGTTTTTGAAGATCATTTGGTTTGGCGTAGGGATACGTAATTTGGTCTGGTAGCTTTTCAAAGCTGTACCTAAACTCGAATGGAATGGGCCGTTCTCGCATAGGAAACTGGCCCATTCCATTCTGGTTTAGGTAGGTGTCGCCATAAACTTAGTGTAGCGCCGGAATTGAGGCGTACTAAATTTGACTATGAAACTGGCTCATAGTCTTAGGGCCAGTTTCATAGTCAAATTTAGTACGCCTCAAGTGCGGCGCTACACTAAGTACATGACAACACCTACCTAAACCAGAATGGAATGGGCCAGTTTCATATGCGAGAACGGCCCATTCCATTCGAGTTTAGGTAGGTGTCGTCATGTATTTAGTGTAGCGCCGCACTTGAGGCGTACTAAATTTGACTATGAAACTGGCCCTTAGATTTCTTTTTAGATGAACTTTATTAGTAATAAATCAAATTAATGATTTTTTTTTTCAAGATTACCAAATTTTAGGGACTTTCAATTAATGTTGGTGCTTTAAAGTGGGCTTCCAATAAAAATTAGGGTTAACAAATATGTTGGAGCTCTTATTAAAATGCTAGTATAATATTTTGAAAATAAATTCTTTCCTAAAATTCGATATTTTTTTCGAATCTCTTAAGGTGTGGATGTAGACGACGTTAAGAGGTGAATGTTTTTGCTGTTTTAATAATAAAACTTTTTTTTTTGTCAAAATAAATCGATATTGCTTTAGTTCAAACGTAAGAGTTTAATTTTCTTCACATGACCACCTCAACAGTTCTAGAATGCCCGTCAAGGGTAGCCTGGAATTTAATGACAAGTTTTACCCTTCATTTAAAAAGTTTGTCGTTTCTACTGCAATGATATTTTATTTAGTTTAACTTAAAAGAGCGTTTTTATATAAAAACTACAAAAACACTGGCCTTTTCTCTCACATTCCTTACATCCCACCCTACCTTAAGGACTCGAGGGTTCGAGGAATCGAGTGTCCCATGCGTGGTTTTTAACTGTAAGTAACTTTTCAATAGCCAGCCCTTGAAATGTTCCATCAATAACGCGCAGGCTAATAATAATTACGCAGGCTAAGCGTGTGAGCTTCTAAAACAGACCATGTTATGTCGGATCGTCTGGTTTTTATCAGAACCCCCCTAGCTATTTATCTGGTAAACTCACTCACTCGGTGACAGCTTTATCGAGACGATAGGACAACTTAACAGAAATCAAATACACACAGTTGTCACCTAAATAATGCCGCTACAACACCGTGTAAATAAACATGGCCTGGAGAAGAAGGGGGATCTACTGAGTGGGTTTTCTTGTTCGCTCGTTGAAAGGAGCAGGCGTGGTGCTTAGGAGGGGTAGAAGGGGTAGCGAGCAAAGGGCAGTATTTTTCTGCAGTTTTCATAGCAAAAAAAAAAAACTAGGAATAGTATATCAAATATTTCTCCAGTAGAAATATGGAGTTTAATTTTCTTGGTGTCACGAGTCACGAGTCAAATAGCATGCTCTGATGCTCCCTGAAGGGGCTTTCTTGGTGATCTGGTGATCTAGGGGTAAGGTGTCAGACTTCTATGCTGGCGTCCGGGGTTCAATCCTCGGTCCCGGCAAAGATTTATCTGATTAGCAAACCCTTCCTTCACCTCTGACAAGACATCTTGTGAATGTGAGGAATGCCAGGTCTCCACCGTGGTTCGGATTCCACGTTAAACTGTAGGTCCTTCATTTCTTCTCACATTCACCCTACCATTGCACATTAGCGTAAGTGCGTATAACCCGAACGGGTAGTAAGACGCGGTGCTAATAATAATAATAATTTAATTTTCTTCGTATGATGACCTCAACAGTTCTTGAATATCTGTCCCAAGGTTGTCCTGAAATTTAGAAGACAACTTTTTCTCTTCATTAAAAAGTTTTCTCATCTAATGCCGCTATGATCATGACAGATATTCAACAACTGTTGATATCAACGTGTGAAGAAAATTAAAACTCTTATGTTTGCAGTGGAGTAATATTTGATTCCTTTTGACAAAAATTACAAAAACTATTAAACTTGCAAAAACACACCTTTTCTAGCGTCCCTTTCCATTCCACCTTAAGGATACTGTCTGGGTAGCTGAGATATTACCAATCAGATGTTGCATTTAGGTTAAATATTGATAAAACCTTGAAAAGTACAAGAGTTTGGTGTTGGTTTTTTTTAAATAGATACAAAACTATTTTTATGACCGTTTACATATTATAGACTTGTGAACATGGTTTAAATTTGACATTTTCCTCTCCACATATTTAGTTGTTTTTTAAGAGTAAAATTCCCAGGAAACTATTTGTATTTTTCTTCTCCCCTGTTGGTTCTCCTATTGCTGGACAGATCCATAATACCCTAATACCGCAGAAACCACGTGGGTTTATTAATGAGATGACTCTAGTAGACCCCCGAAGAGAAACGAGACGGCAAGGCGTCTCTCACGGACTTGGAGGAAAATGGGCCAGCCTCCCTACCCCCCACTCATACTAAATGAAAGTGAGTCCCCCTCCTCACCTAAACCACCCCCTCCTCCAACCATGCAGGACCTAGACGCTCTCGACCACGACAGAGACAACCTATCTTCCCTAGATTCATTCATGGTTTTGAAATCGACGCCTTAAACTCCAAGAATATTATTATCAAGTACCGGTCATTACATTATTTTACTTTAGGTCTATCTTCTCAATTACTGTATTAATTGGCACCTGTGTTAGCTTTTACTATGGAGTAATACAAATAGCTTCACTCCTTACTAATTGGGCCAGTTAATTTAACTTCGTGGCCAATAATTAGTAATTAGCTCAGTTGAGCCATTTAAAAAAAATCATGACTAAACAGATAACTTTTTGATCGTATGATTTTGTAGGAAGAACCATCTAGAAAATACGATATTGTTTTGCAATCAACAGTAATAACATTTTACTATACTATTATTGTTATTTATAGGTATTGATAATATATATCAAAAGTGATAGCTGTAGATCACGTGACTTGATGAATGAATACGTGAAAGTGGATTTTTCAACGCTTCTGGCTGTAAGAAAAAATTCTTCACCGAAAATTGGAATGTAATTGGACTGTTTGCGGACGAAAAAAAAAATTACTGCTCTTGTATTTGTTTCACATTCTTCTTTTCTCTCCTCTCTTATTTTGGATGGGATGTCGTGGTGAGGTTTTTTTTAAAGTTAATATATATAAACCCACTAAAATCATCCCATAATTTTCTTAAAAAATGTATGTTATGACCATATCAAAACATTACTTTGTTGTTTTAGTTTTGGTATTTATGTTTTTTAACCTTTTTACTTTGATCTCCAAAGTAAGAATTTTCTCGTAAAACGTCATTAGTTAGTATTTTACCTTTTCATACATATTAAAAAAACAACTCCAAACTCATGTTATATTTTGTGTCTGGTCAGTAACATGTTGATACTTTTTCACCCACATTTTGGGATGAAAAATATTTTAAAATATTAAGCCCAAATAAATTTGGATTTATATACTTTTGCATCACGTGTCAGCGTTGTCAAAGACATCCCCCTTAAGTTGATTTCCAAACCATACGTGTACTTATATGATCAGTATGTTTGGAAAGTGAACTAGTGAACTAAATGAACCTAGTGAAAAATATATCGGTGTGTGAATGCAACTTTTTAAATGTGAATTAGAAGTCAAATCGGAGCTTGAAACATGTGAATATAAGGGTTTTATTTGTTGTCACATAAAACTACTTTTAATTTTCAATTTAATCATAAAGCTTCACGACCCCCTAAAACTTAATCAAATAAAACGTACATTTCTTCCAACTTGTCGATAACTTTATCCAAATTTTGCTTATTTAATTTAATACAAAAAAGGCATAATTGAACAATTATGAAGTAGATACCTTTTTTTTAAAAAAAAATAAACTAAATTATCAGGGCTGTCACGCAACTGTTAAAACATTTTTTGTGTCTGGAAAAAGCCAAGAAACCATCGAGGATTTTCATTTTAAAAATATAAAAACACACTGGAATATTAATTTGTGAATTTGGGGCATCTAATTGCAATATTTAGATATTAGTAGGTCTTTGCGTGGATTAAAAAGAGAACTAAATAACCAAGCGAGTTGATTCAAACACATTTTATACACCTCTCAAACCTATTTTTACTCTCTTTTTAAACGTGAAACACTTAATTGTTTAACAACTTAATAAATTTCCCCATCACGGCCAAATCATTCTGTTTTAAATATAAATGGCATGACTTACAAGAAGTAACTTTTATGAAAGATTACATTTCATTCCTTTTAATTACTATCCGAAAAGTGTCCAGAAAAATGGATATTCCTCCTGAAATCCTGGAAAACAAAAGTAGTGTTGTAAATTAAGAAAATAGTGAGAGTCCTGAGTATGTATTTGTAAATCTTTGAGATGTGTTGCTGAAGGAGAATATAGAGGATAAAGTGGACTAAGCGATTGGCTAATGAAGAGGTTCTAAAGAAGACTAAATGAAAAAATCATTCTTCAAGTGATCATATGAAGAAAGACTAACTGTATAAGTCACATCATGAGAAGGAATGTGTTAGTGAGTGGCGTCATAGGAGGCCAGGTGGAAGGGTGAAGGGGACCAGGGACTTCAAAAAGGGAAAGAATATGAAGTTGTAGGATATTAAAAAACTGAAGCTGTTGATAGGACATGCTGGAGGATTCACCTTGGACAAGAAAATGGACATGTCGAAAGACAGAATACGCCAAAAGTCGTGAGACCTATGACAGTCCAGCACTGAAAAGTTCAAAAGTTCCTTACAAGCACGTAACATAACAAAATAAAATAAGTAATCATAGCTAAATAACGATACATATTGAAGAATAGTTACAAACAATAGGACACAATAATAAACAAAAATAACTTGAGAGTAGTAAAAGCATAAGTATTTAAATAGCAGTACAAGCAAACAAATAAAGTAGAACAATGTAAATTTAAATATTAAGGTAGAACCTCTACAGTGTAAGTTAGTGATAAAGGAGTTCCATAAATAACTCTCCGAGTTTGGCTTTTCTTTTATAAAAAAGTTGAATTCGACAAATCTGGAATTAGCGCTGTGGATAAAACTGCCTATAGGGCTCACCTTTTAAGAGTTGTTGAGAGAATATAATTTTGAATTACAATAATAATAATAATAATATTTATTTTCTTTGTAGTTTTCTCTCGTAAAACAAACTAATTCCATGCGAAATAATATTTTTTTAAACATAGGTCCTAAGTTATTTATCTTTTGTTTTTCCAACCCCTATTTTTTTTCCATCTGGATACATAATTATTTGTTCCCCCTTTTTATACCTCCCCTATCCTCTCAATGGTTTATTGCCTCTCTTGTGAATCGTTTCCACCCCAAACCCTGTGTGGGATACTGTCATTAATGATTTGATGTCTTCCGGGTTTATTTTTTTTCCACCCTGGCTCGAGGAAACCACTTCATTTTCACCGTCCATTGGATCCATTTCCTTTTACCCTTCGTCGCCGGTGACTAGCGCACTCAAAACAAGTGGTTATAGGCCCCTAAAGTTTATCTAGTCTTGATTTTTGAGGCCAATGTGATCTTAATAATGAATCCGATGTATTGTCGAAAACCTTATTTTATATGCTGTTTAATTATTATTTTACTAGCTTAAGTTTAACTATAGATTTTAATGTTTGTATATTTCTTATTAACAACTCTTTTCCAGCAGCAGGTTTGTGCAACTTTCAAAAAAATTCACGTAGGATTTTTCTTTTTTTTAATATCTAGAGTTAAAAATAGAAAGGAAATCACCATGATAAAATATATGTATCTTTTACACCTCTGATGTGTGTGTGTGTGTGTGTGTGTGTGTATAAAAACAAAATCTATTTCATTGAAACGTTTCTAAAAAGTTAATAGTGTAAAAAATAATAATTCGGGTTTCAAACAATAATTTTCTGGAGATCCCTTGAGGGCTGAGAGTAAATAAAAGCCCAGTTCTGCAGTTTTTCCTTCGGTTCTATATTTAATTTATTTTTATTTTGTTTCAGCTATTTACTGAAATAGTATTTTTTTAGCTTTACGTCTTACTACCTGTTCGTGCTACACGCGCATATATATACTATCTACGCAAAAGGTTTGAGGAATTAGGAAGGTTAAATGTAAATGAAGTGTACTCGCATTTGCGTGTAGAGAGTGTGGAAAACTATTTTGGTAAACCCTCAGTGCACCTGACCGAGATTCAAACCTTTATCTCCCCGTAATTGGCAGTCTAGTCAACTACGAGAGTAGCACCTTATACCATACAGTCACCGAAGCTGGTCACTAACCATTTGATTGAAAGTGTGGATAATCCGATGTGTAGTAAGATGCGGTGGGATTAAAATTAACCTCTTTTATATTACTTAAAGTAAAAGATTTTTTTAGTGAGTTTAATCGCTACAAACAGCCATTATAATCAACTCAAATTTGGAACACTTGGCTTCTTCGTCTATATAACCCCCCTCCTCTTCATCTCTCGTCTACCTTCAACCGTTTCTACTCTTCGTCATTCTGTGACGAATAACACGAATAAAAGAAAAAGAAGGATATAAATGAAAGGGCTTCATATCAAGTTATTATTTACAGCTCTACCCTTCTTTTCCTTGATTATCTCTTAGCAAATTACACGAGTTTGTTTTTATGAAAGTGTAACGTAATATTTTAATAAGCAATTCGTCACAAATGCCACAGTTGATGGGTTCTGTGTTGTATTTATTATGAACCTTTACAAACAGAACGATCATATTAATTACCAAAAATAAAGGTGAACGCATTAGAGCGTGTGTAGCGCAATAGACTGCGTGAAAAAGAGATAGGAAGGGTGATGTCAACGTGAGATTTTTTTAAATTTGTGTATTCGTGTGAAAACACTGTTTTGGGTGATCAATTTTATTTTATTTGTGCTATGGTTTTTTATATAATTTATTCAAAAAAATAATTACTTGGGCAGTATTGTGTATGTGGTAGGGCCATTACAGATTCTATTTTGAAAACAAAAAGTGAGTAAATATTTTGAGATTCAACTTGAAAAACACACTAATTAATATAAAACGAGTTTTAAAAATTGTATTATAAAACTGTGTTTGTATGCACAGAGTCTAAAGGAGCTTTTATCACCTTTGGTGACGATAATAAATTATTATTCTATACACATCTAGTACTTTACAATATATTAGGGAACTCACCTAACATAACTTTAGACAGGGGCGTACCCACGGGGGGCTAGGGGGACTTTGGGGGCTGAATCACCCCCCAGAGAAGGTTCTCCCCCAGAAAATAAAGGATATTACAAAAAATATTATTAGCATTAGGTTTCGTCAATTCATAAATTATATTTTGTTTCATTATATTTAATATAAAATAAATTAGATTTGTTCAGTAATTAGGGCTTTTCAAGAGTATACTTCTTTCTATTGATTTTTAATTTTACTGCAAATTTGCACTTAAATGAAAACTGGATCTGTGATACCGTAATATTTTCTAGAAATGGTTAAAGTATTCACTCTTTGTACATAAAGTTTTTAAGTGGGTACAGCAATTGAAATTATAATTTTAGAGCAAATATGCAAACATTATTGTATCAGGAATAGGGGAAGGGGTAGTTGAGATAATATTACATGCCCCCACCTACCCACCACCAAATGCCCCGAAACCCCACTATTTAGGGGCCATCGCTGATTCTTTATCTTTCTTATCCCCCTACTTCAAATCAAATGTCCAAATATTACAGTAATTGAAATATATAATGTTGCAATTATGAAAATTAATAAGTGAAAAGACCCCCCAGCTCAAATTTCCGGGTGCAGCCCTGACTTTAGAGCATACACGACCACAACCTATCAGTTTTCCACACAATATGGGCTACTCGAACTCCCTGATATTTTCTATCTTGTTCTTTCTACACTCGGGGGCGAATCTGGAATACATACGTTTATACATGTTTACCTCAACATTTCTTGAATATATGTCATAAACATAGTGGAATTTGAACACAAACTTTTTAAGAACAAATTCTGGTCAAAAGTGACTATGCTCAAGACAAATAATAAATAACGGTTGCGACTACCATATGTAAAAAATTAAACTATAATTATCTACTGAAACAGTATTTTATTTGTTTGGTTAAAAAATGTTTCCGTTGTAGAAACTGCAAGAATACACATACCTAGTGAGTGTATCTGCTTTGGAGTAGGCCATATAAGAAGGTTGCACAAGATAGGGGCATCAAAAGTGCACCATTGCTCGTAGTTTCTGTGCTCCAAATGGCAACGCCGTTTAGTATTTCGTTCATGATCCAACCTAGTCCTGTAGTTTTATTATTTTAGTGTAAATATTGTAAAGAGTCAAGGGGTTGCTTGCTTACACTACATATTTGACTTTTTATTTACCAGGGCATCTTACTTCCCGTTAGGGTTATACCCATATGTACTAATTACACTAAATTGTTAGGGATTAGTAAGGTTAGATTTAGATGAAGTCCAATCATATTTGCGTAGAAGGAGAGTGGAAAACCATTTACGAAAGATTATCCTCAGGTCACCCAAACAGGCTCGAACCAATGTATCCCCACCTTCAGCAGTCTAGTCTATTGCGAGAGTATTGTCTTAGACCAAGCCTGTCCAACTTACGTCTAATGGGCCGCATGTGACCCTCGGCAGCATATTTTGTGGACCGCGACACATTCGAAATGGCAAAAAAAAATATAGCGTCATCTAGGAATCCCTTAAACATGATCAGACTTAAATTGTGTAAGAGTTATTATATGTATTATTTGCTTTACTATTGTGTGTATTTGTGAATGTGGGGAATGCCAGGCCTCCACCGTGGTTCGGATTCCACGTTAAACTGTAGGTCCTCCATTTCATCTCATAATCATCCTACCATTACACATTAGCGTAAGTGCGTATAACCCGAACGGGTAGTAAGACGCGGTGCTAATAATAATAATAATAATAATAATAATAATAATAATATTGTGTGTATCAATTATTATTATAATTTTTAATGTAATATATTATCTAATTAAAAAAAGCATTGCTGATACTCTATAGGCCTAATTTCCACGTGTGCGGCCCTCACACTCTCTAGGAACAGAAAATGAGGCCCTTAGCTAACTTCAAGTTGGACAGCCCTGCCTTAGACCATGTGGCCACCGAAGCGGGTGTTTGTCTTGTTGCCACGTTATGCAGATGTTTGTTTCCCTGTGCGCTTTTGATAAAAGCCCTAGGTGCGCTTTTTATCCACATCTTCATTGGTTTTTAAATGAGATCTATCTCTCTCTTGTGAGCTTTCCATGTTCTCCGATCCAATTCGCGTTCCTTTCTGTCCCACCTAAAGAGACGTCCTTGTAGGAAGGAGGGTGAGGCACGAAGGTGTCACCATAGGGGTCGAATGTCACTTGGGGGTGGGGTTCTTCTATCTGCCAAGTGTAACATGACTCCTCACAATTTAAAACAACCCTTCACACCTTGCTAGACTTGACGAGGTTTCGCTAAATAGGGTGAGAATGGACGTGTTAAAAGCACCGCAACGTGGATTACAACATATTAAATATTAATAAATATTAGGCTATTATACAGAAATATAATATTTAGATTATTGTGCTGAATCAAAATAATCAGATTTAAAAAAATCGCACTAGCTTTGGGGGCTACATATCTAAGGCAGGGGTCGGTAACCTGTTTTGATACCGTGAACCGTATGTATTTTGAAAAAAAAACCTTGGTGGGCCAGGTTAAAAAATATATAGAGCAAACATTTCAACTTTATATTTCTCGTTTAGTAATCAGTTATTAGTCTATTTTTACCAGCACAATAATTATTTGTTTGTTAAATCTTTTGCAGGCTGGATAAAATCAATGTTGTCTGGCATAATTCAGCCAACGGGCCATAGGTTGTCTACCGTTGGTCTAAGGAGTCACTATCATCTTGGAATGGAAGGCCGATGACGGGGAGAGAGAAGTTTGAATTCCGGTTGGGTGTATTGAGAGTGGTTTTCCCTAAATGGTTTTCCACTTTCTCTTCATGCAAATGTGGGAACATATGATTTAAATTATACCTTATACCTCACTATCACATTAGTGTAATTAATGTATATGCGTGTATCTCGAATGGGTAGTAAGTTGTGGTGGGGAAAAAAACGCATAGTGTTTTTCGTCATCGTAAACCGTGTATTTTGAATTGTTTTAGAGCCCAATTTTAATAAGAGGGAGCTTATCTGACAGCTATAAAAGATAGTAGATCTACTTTCACGTATTCATACGTCAAGTCATGTGATCCAAAGCTATTCACTTTTGATATCAATACAAATAAAATAACACTCATAGAATTGTAACATGTAAGCAATGTTGAACATGAAAAATAAATATTTGTATTTTTTTCAACAAAGTTCTCAGTATGAAAATGGAACTTTATCACTGCAGCTGTTTTACTCTGGTTTGGTGTGAGAGCAATAAACGCAGTAAACACGTGCTTGTAAATCATATCAGACTTTACTATTATTGTTATTATATTTGTGATTGTGTTCAGTTTGATAACAGAAAATCTACAACAACTCTCAGCCAGTTCATAAATCATATTCTCGACCAGAGAATAATAAAAACATCCCCAACTAAATAGATGTTTAGTTCGTGAACAAATTGTTCGAACTGAACGATCCTTCCAACTGAACTAGTTCATCTACTCGATGGGATCAAGTTCAAAGTGAACTACGAATGAACGCAACTATCGTGGAATGCTCTTTAGCTGTACAAACATTGAGCAAAATTGACATTGCTATTTTTATTTAATATCATCATTATTATTATTATTATTATTATTATTATTATTATTATTATTATTAGCACCGCGTCTTACTACCCGTTCGGGTTATACGCACTTACGCTAATGTGTAATGGTAGGGTGATTGTGAGATGAAATGAAGGACCTACAGTTTAACGTGGATTTCGAACCACGGTGGAGGCCTGGAATTCCTCACATTTACAAGATGTCTTGTCAGAGGTGAAGGAAGGGTTTGGTAATCAGATAAATCTTTACCGGGACCGAGTTTATTTAATAGATTCAAAAATTCGCTAAACTAAACTTGAGTGAATTTTTCGTACAAAAATTGGTGTTTTACTTGGGCTAAAAAAGTCAAATTTCAGGGATCACATTTTTACTTTATCTTGACACCTCGTAGAGAAAGTATTGTGATTGCAAAAAAATCGAATTGAAGATTTTGATAAATGTCGATGTTTCATGAGCCACTGAAACCAAAAAAGTTGTTTTCGCAATGTAGTATCTGTGCCTCGGGCTATAGCTGAAATCATGTTACCCTTTGGGCTAAAACTTGGTATCTGGGGTTTTCATAAGGTCCCCAGAGGGTTTTTTGAAATTAGATATCTAACCTTAAATTTAAGGGTAGTTTACTGAAGGGCAAAAAGAAAAAAAATCGATTTTCTCCCAATTTGTTCAAACGATTTTGATTAAATTTTATATCTGAACATTGTTTACCATTATAAACACGATAGTTAATTCTCATTTTCTCATGAAAATTACTTTTAGGGTACTTAACATGGGGGAAATTTTTCAATTTTCATAATTTTTCCGCAACTATTTGAGAAAGGTACGAAATAACTTATCATTGTAAAGAGCGGAAGAAAGTCTGAGCGGTGCAGCTTACCATTTATTTTTTAAATTATACTTTTGTCAGTGAAAGTTATTAAAATAAACATTAGGTTAAAACTGACCCAGACCATAGGTTTGGAAACAATAATGGATTTAAAAAATAAAAACTCATAGGTTAGGTATGGAAAGATCTATTTAGAAAATAGCAAAAAAAAAAGTGTATCTAAAAGTTACCAAAAAACTGTTTTTTTCTTACATGTGCCAAAACTTTCTGTCAAAAGTGTCAGCTGCAGAGCATTTGGGTATGCATATGCATGGTGGTAGATTTAGTAACGTTATGAAATGTCAGATATAAATGCTCTTCCCTTTACAATACCACTATAATTTGGTTGTATAGTTAATTAATTGCTTTGCTCGTCCAAACCCCCAGTCAGTTTTCTTTGCAACTGGATGTAAATTAATGTAATTCCAGAGCCGTTTTTTGATAGGTCTTACCGTTTACCCACAAGAGACCTCCAAAGAAAGGTCCACACTGACTTTAAAGTTGCCCCGCAATTTTGAATTTGTTTCGGGAGTTAAACTTTTTTTTTTTTTACTTTATGGAATATTCCCGTCGGTTACAGGCTAGAAGCTATAAGTTCGCCAAATTTCAAGTTTCAAGCTCCTCTGGAAGTAGGTAAACATTGATGTCAGTGAGTGAGTCAGCCGTGTGGCTTGGTAGTAGTATAATAATATGTTTGGAACTAGATAGTTCCCTCGGGGGTGTATAGGAGCATACGCCGTCACAATTCACTAGGAGTCCTTTAATGTCAGTAAGCCATCTTCTGAAACAGTGGGTTTGAATGAAATAAACAGGATATTTGTCAACTCAAAAGCTAAAACAGGATCGAAACTAGGAACAAACACAATGTGAAGGATATAATCCATAATAAAATAAAAATGTAAGGTAAAGGGAAGGTGACGGGTAGCATGACGTGACGTCATTTTAGAGGAAGTGGCATTGCGTGATAAGAGCGGAATTGGGAGCATAAGGGGTACACAAAAAAAGGGTAATTTCATTTTGACGTTACTTATGAAAGAGAAAAAGGCCCTATACGCTGATTATTCTTCTTTACGAACTGATTCAATAAGATTGCAAAGTACAGGCTTTTCCAATCATTTATATATTCAAGGGGGCGCTCTATGTAGCTGAGATAGGGGGTAAATATATAATCTATAATTATATATATTTATATATAGCACAAATTCTTACAACCCCTTTGGGCTATACCCTTATGTACTAGCTACGCAAAAGGTTTGAGGAATTAGGAAGGTTAAATGTAGATGAATTGTACTCACATTTGCGGGTAGAGAGTGTGGAAAACCATTTTGGAAATACCCTCAGTACACCCGACCGAGATTCGAACCTTGATCTCCCCGTTATAGGCAGTCTAGTCTACTGTGAGGGTAGCGCCTTAGACCACGCGTACACCGAATCGGGTAGCTGATAATATATTGCCAATCCGATGTTGCGCTTAGGTTAAATGTAAACAAAACTTTTTTACCATTACAAGATCTTGATGTTTACTGGAAAGAATAAAAAGACTTGGCAGAGAAAAAGGCCTTTCCGATGTCCTTTCGTAGAAAAAGCAGTTAAAATCTTTGGTTGCTAGTAGTGTAGTTTTATATCAGATGACAAACTTTAATTCTCTTTTGAAGTAATTTAAAATATTTAAAATATAATTGTCAACCCCGATGGTCTTAGGGTGAGGTGCTCGGTTCAGAAACCATCGTTCGTGGGTTCAAATTCAGCCGAGGTCAATGGCTTTTTTTTATTTATAAAAATCCGTAGCACAACTTCCTTCGGAGGGGAATTAAAGCTGTCGGTCCCATGTGGATTGTGGCACGTAAAATAACCTTGAAATGTATGTGAGAATATCTTTGCAGGTAAAATTTGTTGGTTCTTTCATTCTAGCCCATAGAAAGTTTCGTGTGTTGATAGTTCAGAAAGTGCACGTTAAATACTTCAAATAAATAAATTCCACATAATTGGGTTATGGGTGTTATAAACTGTAAGACTCCAATAAACTGCTATTACCCACTTCAGTGAGTCGAATGTTTTATCTCTAAGGCGTCACTATAGAAATAGACTGCTGATGATGGTGTTCAGGGGTTCGAATCCTGGTCGAGTGTACTGAGGGGGTATTTTTCCTAAATGTTTTCTTTCTTTCCCTTCACGCCAATGCGGATACACTTACTCTAAATTCAACCTTCCTCTTCCCTAACTTATTGGCTTAATTAGTACACATGGATAGCTATAGCCCAAATGGATAGTATGACACGCTGACAAAGCTAAAGCTAAAAAGAAGCTAATACTGTAGCCTAAACATTATTTAGTAAGAATACAAAGATTCAGGGAGACAACGAGGGAGTTTTAGTCCTTAAAACACCCCTTTGTAAACCCCTTTTGGTAGAAAGCAGAACGCATTTTATATATAAAAAAAGTTTGGCCAAAGCTTACTTATAGGACTATTAATTATACTACTGCTAAGCACACGGCTGACTCACTCTCTGATATTAATGTTTACCCACTTCCAGATGAGCTATAAACTTGAAATTTGGCAAACTTTTAGCTTTTAGCTTGTAACCAACGGAGAAATTCCAAAAAGTTAAAAAAACAGCCGAAAAAAATTCAAAATGGTGGGGCAACTTTAAAGTCGGTGCGAACCTTTGGAGGTCTCTTGTGGCTAAACGGTAGAACCTATCAAAAAACGGCTCTGGAACTACATTAGTTGACATCCACTTGGAAAGACAACTCACTGGGGGTTTGGGGGCGGAGCCCTCAACGAGCAAAGCTAGTATAATTAATCATATAAACACAGTTATTGATCAATTTGTTAGAACACTATTTGGGGTTTTATGCAATAAATCCATTAAGTGGACCCTTAGTGTGAGTGGACCCTTATTGGCGTTGGTTTGCTTGCGTCATCATAAGCTAGAAAGTGGACCGTAAGAGTGATCGGGACTACACTAACACGCCACTACGCGGCCACTCACACTTGGTGGCGTTCTTGAATACCAACATATGAGTCTATGAGCGGGTTTCATAGTCAGACTTCAGTGGCCACGTAATATAAGGCGTCGCTCTCGCCATAGAAGAGAACACCGAAGACGAGGAAATTCGGGTTCGATCCCTATCAGGTGTTCTGAGGGTGATTTTCCTCAATTGTTTCCCACTCTACTTCCATGGAAATGCGGGTACACTTAATCTAATTCAAAACTTCCTGATTCCCAACACATTAGTGTAATTATAACATAGGCGTACAACCCGAACGGCTAGTAAGACGTGGTGCTAAAAAAACAAACTTAGTGCGCCTCAAGTTCGGCTCGATACTAAATACAAGACGACACCCACCTAAACGTAAATGGAATGGGCCAGTTTCACATGTTAAACCAGCCAATTAGATTCTGGTCTAGCTAGGTGCCGCCTTGTATTTAGTATCGAGCCGCACTTGAGGCGCAAGTCTGACTAGAAAGTGACCCTAAGATTTAGAATTTATAACGTAGGACAGAGATCCAAAGGGTGGAACATAAAGTATATGAAGGGGTGGTGAGACTATAAATGGATGAGAGTGTACTAGAGAGGGGTGAGTGACACGACAGTAGAAAGACAGACAGCTGCGACTACATAGTTGACAGAACATTTGGCCAGCGTCCCTCCCTCCCCTAATTGATACCCGGCGCGGATAACAAGATCTCTTCTACAAAGCTAGCATGTTACCCTCGCTGTCTCCCGCAGTGACGTTCCAGTGACACGCTCTAGCGCTGTGCCTCTCGATCTTGTGTCTATTCACGGCGCGCTATTCCTTCACGTGATTCCTCGCGAGACTCGGTCATACGCATGTGCAGAGATCCCTCTCGCAGTTGAACAGGGAACTAACCCAATTCAGTAGCCAGACGACCTAAGGCAATGGTACCCAACCAGGGTGCGTGAAGCACTTCCGGGATATTTGGGGGGAATTGAACCCGGTACCTCTAGATTCGTAACCAAGTGCACTGACCACTATACAATGGGGCAGGTTACGGTAAGCTCAAGTTTCTTATTAACTTAAATTATTCTCAGGAAAATAAGATATATGCCTTCAGATATTTTTATCTTATTTCTGTTGTGTGTTTTTTAGTTATGATTGAATTAAACTACTTCTAATGTTCTTTTTTTATCGCCAATAACCGAATGTCGAGAATTTCGCGGCACATCCCTTGAGAACCACAGTTATAGCGCCATAACTGACTAACACACGCTGAGGAATGAACCAGGAAGGAGAACATCACTAACAGAGGCACGTGGTCTAACAGGATTATATATTCTGTAGTCGTAGGGAAACACACCTTTTCGTAGCAGTAGATCTACTTTATTGAAAGGGATATTTTCATGGAGTATTTTAAATTGAGTTTTCCCAACATGTAACAAATTTTCAACCAATTGTCCAAGAGATGTGCTTAAAAACTGGAACGAGTCGAAAAATTGTAAATACCCAAGACTGAAAGAGATATATTTCTCCATATTGTTTGGGATACATGATATTATTCTGTCTGTAAACTTCCCAATTTTCTGTATAATAATATGGGCATCATAATTTTTTAAATTGTGTAAAATAACGGGTATTCTCTTGGTATATTGAAACTGAATATTGCACATACTATAAGATGAACCCCGATAAGCTCCACTGAGATGACAGTGGTCACGGACGCGGTCTTGACCCAACTCTTTCTCGCAGATACTGCATACAATAGCCGAAATAAATTGATTTTCTTGTTCAGGGGTGATGCGCATAGGGACAACCTTTTTCTTCATCTTGATGATCATGGTTTCTTCTTCAACAAGTTTATGAAGAAAGGTGTCCACAACATTTTCACCACTATAGATAACAGGAGGTTTCACAGATTTACCATCCGAATCGACTACTACATAAGCAAATCCTGATGGTATATACTTCGTCTTTTTTTTTGTGGTTGATGAGTGATCAAGGTTAGGTGCACACCCTGATATTTTAGTATTAAAACACACAAAATCTGCATAGATCACATACGGGATTTTTAACATATGTTTATATGTAGAACATTTCAATATTTTATCCTCTTCCTTGGGCATCTGTATCTTCTGAGAATCGAAATCAGCACATGTATGTATGTGACATAGCAATTTATAAATATAACGGATTTTGGTGAGACATGTCATACCTCCGAAAAAATAATCATTAATTATATTATTTAGGCTCTACAAAAGCTTATACACATATATACGGTGTATCAAACATCTCGTTTTACGATAAAAGGTGTTAAAAAACAGCATTTTTTAAATAATATTGACGTTGATTTTTTTACTATGACAATAATAATATCAATATGTGTAAAAAAATAAAATTGTTGTTGAATAATGGCGTGAGATAGCCCCTACCATTCATCGTATGTTTGTTTACGACTGCTTTCTGATATTTTGACTAACACCATAATAATCCAATCTCACAGGGATATTATTTTTGAAAGTTTGAAAAATGACACCTGTTCACAAAAATCGAATCCATATATCAGATTTCTAATGTACGAATATGTTGCTTTAATCAATAATTCTGAAGATAATTTTCATCTTTTAATCCTCGCCAGTCATGTACAGTACAGTTAAATGTTATAACGGGGGCTTATCTCCATCATATTATTTTGTTTTATAGCTATTTCTATTTTTATGGGTATTGATAATATAAAATGTCGACAGTGACAATTGTAGATAAAATGACGTGACGTATAAATACGTGAAACTTGATCGAGTAGTTTTTCGGGACCCAACCCCTTAGCTCAGTCAGTAACGTGTCTGTCTACTAACAAAGGTTCTCGGGTTCGATTCCCGGCATGGCCTAAACATTTATCATTGGTTAAATGTGGGTTTACCCTGCCTGCACTTTGATGAATTGATGGCCAGGGGTGGATGTCAGTTTTGTTCTAGACTTGAGTTATTATATAAGTCGAGTGCTGAAAAATTCAATCAGTTCAGAAAGTGCTATTTAAATAACTCAATAAATGAAAAGGGTGACCTGGCGGTCTAGGGGTAAGATGTCAGACTTCTGTGCTGAGAGTTCGGGTTAAATCTTCGGTCCCGGCATATATTTATCTGATTACCAAACCCTTCCTTCACCTCTGACAAGACATCTTGTGAATGTGTGAAATGCCAGGCCTCCACCATGGTTCGGATTCCACGTTAAACTGAAGGTCCACCATTTTACCTCACTATCACCCTACCATTACACATTAGCGTAAGTGCATATAACCCGAACGGGTAATAAGACGCGGTGGTAATAATAATAATAATAATAATAATAATAGTAATAACAATAATGAAAATTTCAATTTCCTTTATTATAGGGCTGGCTAACAGTCGTAGGACCTATAACAGACCAGCACTGAAAGTATACAAGTACCATACAGATATATATATCTACACGAAAAAATAATATAAACAAAAATGGCTAAATAATGTTATATAATGATTAATAGATACAAAAAAAAGTAATTAATAATGATAATAATAAAAAATTGCAATAATAACAAAAAATTAAAGAGTGGTTAATAGCAGTAACAATATGCAAAAAATTAATCAGAATACTGTAAAATGTATATAATATAGACAGAACCTCTTAGTTATAAATTATTGATAAGGGATTTCCTTAAATAACTCTCTGAGTTTAGCTTTTCTTTTATGCTAAAAGTCGAATTCGACAAATCTAGAATTGGCGCTATGAATACAACGACATATAGGGCTTACCTTATAAGAGCTATTGAGAAAAAAAAAATTGGATTACTAGAAGGCCGAGAATGGATATGAATGCCTACATAATTAAGGGCAAGTTTGCAATAAATTTTTCTATTGAATATATTAAAAACAAAAAGGGTATCACAATAAAGTATATGCCAGAAGAGAGTTTTAAGCCCTAAGAGGTTTCGAATTCTGTCATAATCATAATAACTCCGGTTGGTAAAGAATTTATCGTAACCCGCAGTTACAAATTTTCTTTGAACGTTTTCCAACTTAAGAGAGTCAATTAATGATGAAAGCACAGAATAAATCAAAAAATAAAAATAAATGGCGTTGATCTAAATCCCACATTTATTCGTTAAAAACCCTTACCTGGATTTGGACCTCACTATCTCCTTTGGAGTTGACTGGTTCACGATGATGAACTGTATATTAGTAGAGAGCACTTGTTTACTATGTTGGAAGTGTTTTATAGAGCACTCGTCAGAATTTACCGAGAAATACCAGGCAAGCCTTCATGATCCTGGTATCTGTTTGGAACTACCGTCAACATTCATAAACACATCAAGCTGAGAGGGAAGGTGATTTCTTGACAAGTCCTACACAAATAACTCTTTCATGGGTAGGTTTCTTTCGCTGGATATAATTGTAAATCAATCTTTTTAGCTAGGTAATATAAAAGTTGGTTGTTATATATATATATATATATATGTTACATACACGTGAATTATATACATATATGTTTCATTTATATTGGTTGTATACATATGCTACGGGTAAAGTTCGAACGTGGATAAAGTTTATATTAGCCAGATAATGTTGAAATTATCCAAAACACTTGGATAATGTTAAATGAGATGTGATTAAATAATGTTTTTCGGTGTTTACCCGGCTAATATTGACATTATCCACCCGCACTTGAATAATGTCAAGATTTTAGGGTTGATGTTAGGTTAGTTATAGCTTAGGACCGGTTAGGCCAGGATAGATTTTATTAGGTGATTTTAGGCTCTGTTTGTTTAGTTTAGGTTAGTGGAAAGGTAATAATTAAAATGAAGCATTTCGAATGTTTATTTGTTTAATTTAGGTTAGTGGAAAAGAAAGAATCAAAATGGGGCATTTCAAATGTTTGTTTGTTTAGTTCAGATTAGCGGAAAAGAAAGAATCAAAATGGGGCATTTCAAATGTTTGTTTGTTTAGTTTAGATTAGCGGAAAAGTGAGAATCAAAATGAGGCATTTCAAATGTTTGTTTGTTTAGTTTAGATGAGCGGAAAAGTGAGAATCAAAATGAGGCATTTCAAATGTTTGATTGTTTAGTTTAGATTAGCGGAAAAGTGAGAATCAAAATGAGGCATTTCGAATGTTAGTGCATCGCTATGATTTAATTTTAGAGATAAAAATGACGTTCAAAAATATAATCAGTATGCACACGTGCTTAGCTTTACAAATAGTATTCCAAGTATTGACGGCTAATGTAAAGATTATCCGGTTAAGGTCAAAAATGAGCTAAATTACTTTCTATTTCTGACTTTATTCACTGCACTTGGATAATGTTGACATCTCCCGGCTAATCTCAACATAATCAATATTTCGCACACTACCCGGAGCATATACACATTTAAACTGTGTTTTGTCGCTTATTTAATTAGTATAATATCAGGTATAGGTGATATAAAATATCCTATTTAGGGTGGGATCACGAAATAAGTTCAGTATTTTTGCAGTTTACGTAGTTAATTATTTTTTCTGCTCAAAATAAAATAAAATAGGCTATTTTTTAGTATATACCTAAGTTAAGTATAATTTACAGCACATCTAAATGATTCTTGAATATTTGTCATCAACATTGAGGCATTTTAAAATACATTTCTTAAACTGAAGAAAAAAGTTATGTTTAAATTTCGTAATGTTCGTGACACATAATCAAGAATTATTTAGACTAATATACCTTGTAAATTATACTAAAAGTATCTTCTTGAGCGATATACTTGATTTATTTGGCAAATTTTTTTTATAATATAAACTTTGTATAAATATGAACCTTTCTTTTTACCTATCCATTCAAGGTGAAGGCAAAATGATTGAATCCCAGACTTCTAAATAAGAGTTAGTAACAGGACTACCCAACTATACGTGTCAAGTTTGAAATAATTTGAAGTTTGTGACCCATAGAGCGTACACACACACACACACACACACACACATATATATATATATATATATATATATATATAAGGCCCCTATTTATCCCAGTTTTCTTACAAATAAAATATCTGAAAGGCTTTTTTCCTTACCAGGACCCAACTATATACTATGGTTCTTGTAGGAATAAAGACCTTCTAGATGATTATTTGTAAGAAAGTTGGGATATAAGCATACATATATATTTGATATATGATTGTAAGTGTTTATATTTGTTGTCTACTATATTTTATTTTTGCTTTCTTGATTTATTTATGTCTTAATATATCCATAAATGAACTCAATTAAGTTACCGCGTCAGACTACAAGGTCGGGCTAGACGCATATACAGGCCTACTAATTATATTAATGTGTTAAGGATGAGTAAGGTTTAATTTGGAGCAAGTTTACCTGCATTTGCGTGGAGGTAGATTGGAAAACCCGTTTAGGGAAAACCGCCCTGGTTACACACAAATGGGATTCAAACCCCGATCTATCCATAATTTGCATTCTAGCACGTGACATGTTATAAAATATTATTATTATTATTATTATCACCGCATCTTACTACCCGTTCGGGTTATACGCACTTACGCTAATGTGTAGGGGTAGGGTGATTGTGAGATGAAATGAAGGACCTACAGTTGAACGTGGAATCCGAACCACGGTGGAGGCCTGGCATTCCCCACATTCACAAGATGTCTTGTCAGAGGTGAAGGAAGGGTTTGGTAATCAGATAAATCTTTGCCGCGACCAAGGATTGAACCCCGGTCGCCAGCACAGAAGTCTGACACCTTACCCCTAGGCTGCCAGGTGACCTGTTATAAAATAGTTTAATGTTGTGTTAATATTATATAAATATAATTACGTTTATACCTTTAGTAATAAGTGGTTGAGAGTAAGAATAAGCACTTGCCCGAAATTCTCTCAAATAAAGAAGTTATTATTATTATTATTATTATTATTATTATTATTATTATTACGACGTGGTGCACACAAAAAAAAACACTAATATGATAACTTTATATTGTAAATTAGTTAAGTGACTTGTTTTCATTCATTGTAAACAAAGGAATACTTTGTATTACCATAAAGATAGTTTTCCAACAAATAAAAGGACTCGAGAAAGATGATGGTAAAGTCATAACACAATAAAAACAAAGCGACGAGCAAATTTATGGCTGTGCGGAGTATACACATGCAAGCGTCAAAATAATTCATCCGGAGGGACTGAAAAACAACTGAGCAATGTCAAATTAGCTCCGCCTTCAGTCTCTGATTGGTCAAATCTCTCTTAAGCCACACCCTTGCAACTCGTCTTAAATTGTAACGGTTAAGGCGCTAGAATAATCTATCAGATATTCCTAAACGCCAGAAACCAAGTGGGTATATAACGTTCCTGGGAAGAGATGTTCACCAGTGGGAGAACTAACAGGAGAGGAGGAAAGTACAAATGACGGTATAGTTTTTGTTGAGAATCTGCCTATCAAATGACATCATTATATTCACAAAGAACCATTCTACGCTTCTACAACAGTTATATATCTCTTCCCGGACATTTAGGTATTAATGATCAACCGAAATATGTGCATTTTTAGACTTTTCAGAGTGGAAAATTCTGGCTTCTAAACTACGTTTAAAAGCCTCTGTATTTATAGGGCAATATAAAATAGTTTGGTGTTCATTCCGTTAAAACTCGTGTACTGTTAAATGTTTGATTAATATTTAACCTAAGCGCAAAATCTGATTGGTAGAGATGTACGATGCTTCGAAACTTTGACTTGGTTTCAAAACAAATATCAGTTTCGACTTCACTTTGAAACAAATTCCTTCTTTGACAGTGTGTCAATAAAAATATTGACAGCTAGAATTCTCAACTTATGGTCAATCATTGCCATTCTAAGTTGTTGTATAAATTATTACACTTTAATATTTAGGTGAATAAATCTTTTAAGTAATTGAATTGTACAAGCTGTGATTATAGCCTGGTCTATCAGAAGAAAACAAAATATCTTGAACTATTGTACAATAAAACCTTTCCCACATAATTTTAGTGCATAAAGTTATATAAAGAGCAATAATATAATACATTTTGAAACATAAAACTATTAATAAAAAATATTCTAACTTGTATTCAACTTCGAAAATATTATATATATTCGATTCAAGTTCGCTTCGAATTGAAAAAGTGGACTTCATAGTCCCCCCCTTCGCCCCCCCCCCAAAGATTGGCAATATCCAAGTTACCTTGGAAACCCCCTTAAGAGAAAGGGGAAGAGGATGTTCAAAGACATTTTAATAATTGATACGATACAATCGTACTTACATTCTGATTGTAGCTTGTAACATTTTCAAAAATCAACTATCAGTAAACTGTGCCATAATTTGTTTTTCTTTAAAAAAAACCATTATTTTTGTAATCATACGAAACCCTATTCAGACAGAATTATGGCAACTGCCATTTATTTTAAATTAATTTTTTTCGAAAATCAGTTAAATTAATTTTTTAAAAGAACTAATATGTATTATAATATATTAAAAACTTTATTTTTTTATTGAACAATACAGAAACCCATAATTTATTGATTTAAAAAAAAATCATTTATATTTGAATAGATGCGTCTGCCACTATCGTTTCTGTCTTTTCTTCTATTTATTTAAAGTAACATCTCATTAAAATAAACGCAACCCTTGCGACTTATATAGTCCCGACATTTCGGCTAGAAGATGAGAAAAAAAATCGGGTCATTGTCGAGCCGAGCATTAGCATTGCTGCAATCACGAGCTTTGCAATGTAATGCTCACCGGTAGTGGAGAGATCGGGGTTCGAATACCAGTTGGGTGTAGTGAGGGTGTTTTTTCTTAAATAGTTTTCCACTATCTTTCCACGCAAGTGTAGGTACACTTACTCTAAATATGATCTATCTCATCTCTAACACATTATTGTAATTAGTAGCCTACATGTTCGTATAACATGAACTGGTAAGATGCTGTGCTAGGAAAAATAATTCTTTTTTAACACCCCGCCTTACTACCCGTTCAGGCTATAACTTATGCTTATGCACTAATTTCACTAATGGGTTAGGGCTACGAAAGGTTGAATTTAGAGGAAATGTAACCACATTTACATGGAGATATATTGGGAAACCATTTAGAAAAAGCCTATCGCAGTTAACTCGACCGGAATCGAACCACAATCTCGATGTTATAGGCAGTCTATTATATTGCGAGAGGGACGGCATAGACGATGTGGCCACCCAATTTCAATCCCCTTTTTTTTTAACAAAACTTATATGAAATTATGATAATGTTGATTAACAGTCCATTATACAGTCCCTGCACCGCGGACAAATGACATAGTTGACAGCTGAACTGAGCTGTCCGTGACAACAAGGGAAATGCTGGAGTAAGACCCCCCACCCCCGGTTATATCGATCACGGTCCACTGAATCCTCACCCCCCCCCCCTTCCTCTTTCACTCTTTTCTCTTGCTTTCCCTTANCCCCCCCCCTTCCTCTTTCACTCTATTCTCATGGAAATATGGGCGAGGGTGCCGCACACCTTCTTCTACCACTATGATGAACTAACTGCCGCATGCATGCTGCTATGGTCACGAACAGAACCCGGGGAGAATTATCATGGTAATCCAGTTGTTGTTGTTTAAAAGGGCCGGGGCGTGTTTTTACACAATTTTGAGGCTTGTCGACATATACCGAGCCATATATATACCCCCCCACCGACACCCTATTATCCGTGGATAGAGGGTGGAAGATGATTGGTGAACATCGCCGGAACTGTCATTCGCAAACTGGGAAACCCGTCCTATTTACCATTTCTCGACATGTGCGTTTTGCATTTCAATGCTTGTTGTGATTTTATGGTTCGATGTCCATTCATCAGGGTAACCTCCATTCATGGTTTTATTTTGTAGTTGTATAACTATTATGATTTGCTGATACGGCTGAGCTACGCGCCGGAATTAAAATGATTTATTCGAGATACAGAGTAAATCGTGTTAGGTGAGAGTTTTCGTCATCAACTATTCACCATCGATTTGCCAACCTGACTCATAGGGCTCATCCATAAATCACGTAACGCTTTTTTTTGGTAACCCTTCCTACCCCACTCCCCCGTTTCACCATGAAACATCGAGTAAACATTTAGACCTACCTCCTTCCCGCTTCAACCTGTGTTATGTCACTTCACATTACGAGTGAATGTCATTATTCCATACGGGAAGCTTTTGTGCAACCAAATGAAGGAATTATATTTAATGCTACCCAAAGTTGGAAGTTATCTATGAGTTATGATCACTAACGGTAAAAACTTGCACAGCAATACTATTTTTCAACATTAGAATTTAAGTATATTATTATTATTATTATTATTATTATTATTATTATTATTATTATTATTATTAGCACCACGTCTTACTACCCGTTCGGGTTATACGCACTTACGCTAATATGTAATGGTAGGGTGATTGTGAGATGAAATGGAGGACCTACAGTTTAACGTGAAATCCGAACCACGGTGGAGGCCTGGCATTCCCCACATTCACTAGATGTCTTGTCAGAGGTGAAGGAAGGGTTTAGTAATCAGATAAATTTGTGCCGGGACCGAGGATTGAACCCCGGCCGCCAGCACAGAAGTCTGACACCTTACCCCTAGACCGCCAGGTCACCGACAATTTAAGTATAATATCTGTGTTATGTAACATTGATGTATCCACCCTACCCCCATGTAACGCCATGTAAAAATTTGAGCTCACCCCCCTCCCCGCTAGTGAGGGGGCTATCGGGGTTCGAATTTCATTTGGATCTACTGAAGGTTACTTTTCTTGAATTCTTTCATATTCTCCTTCCAAGTAAATACCAGTGTATTATCTCACAAATACTTCCTTCCTCATCCCTACTCCCGTAAAGTAACTATCAGATATGCGTGTAACCTCAACAGGGAATAAGACGTGGCAATATAACAAATAGAGCTCCCCCCTCCGCTTCTCAACAGCACTACGTGGTTTATGGCTGAAACCTAACCCATTTGGTCCGGTTAGGTAACAATATTTATGAAACTTATAACCAATATGAAATGTGTCACCCAGCTCAATGATCACGCAGTAAAAAAAAAATGGTCATGCTCATTTTTTCTGGTTTCCCAGTGACGTTAAGGTCGGGATTCGATACCCAAAAGGGTGAATTAAGATCATTTTTAATGATAATAATAATAATACTTAGCACTGCGTCTTACTACCCTTTCGGGTTATACGCTTTAAGTACTAATTACGCTAATGGATTGGGAATTGGGAAGGTTGAATTAGAGGAAGTGAACACACATTTGCGTGGAGGGAGGGTGGACAATCATTTAGGAAAAACCACCCCCAGTTCACCCAACCGAGATTCGAACCTCTATCTCCCCGTCCTTGGTGGTCGAGCTCAGCACGACTCGCGCGTTAGCCAACTACGCCACCGAGGCAGGTCAATTTTTAATGGTTTCCTCTCGTCCTCTTCCCTTGGGCTGCTCAAAAAAAGGTCAGATGCTAAGTTATTTATGTAAGAAATAAATTATAGATTTGATTACATGATAAGATTTTCCTTAACAAACTCGGGCCAACATGATAACTTCGTTGTTTTTTTTCCACAGTGGTGTTTGTGGCAAACAGTGTTAGAACGCTGGTGTCCAACATTTTATTTCCAACCAACTGGGTAGCATTTTAGCAATGAACCAACAACCAACCGCTCGCTGCTAGTTGCCAGGACTACACACAGTGTTCGTTGCCTATGTCCCAGTGTGAAAAAGGCCCTTAGTGGTACGTTGAATACAATCAGGGAAAACCGCCAGGGGCTTAGGGAGCTTCAGCATCCCCCCCCCACCCCCCACCGATGAAGGCCCTCCCCCAGAAAATTAAGGCTATTACAAAAATATTATTAGCTTTATGTTTCGTCAATTAATCAATTATATTTTGTTTAGTTATATTTAATATAAAAGAGATTAAATGTGTGCAGTAATTTTGGGTTTTCAAAGGAATACTTCTTTCAGTTGATTTTTAATATTACTGTAAATTTTCACTTAACTTAAAACTGGACCTGTGATACCGTAATATTTTTTAGAAATGGTTAAAGTATTTATTCTTTGTACATAAAGTTTTTAAGTGGGTACAATAATTGAAATTATTATTTTAGAGCAAATATGTAAACACTATTGTATCAGGAAGAGAGGAAGGGGCAGTTGAGATATTATTATATGCCCCCACCCCCACTAACTGCAAATCCTGGGTGTGAAGAAGAAGAAATTGACCAATGATGTACACAGTGACTGAGGGTAGGACGAGGATCAGATTTTGGTAAAAATTAGCTTAAATATTACAATTTTCATCCTTTGAAATAAAAATTTTCCCCTGGGAGAAACCCCCGGGACCCCACTTTTTAGGGGGCATCGCTGATTCTCTATCTTTATTATCCCCTTTACTTCAATTCAAATTTCCAAATATTACAGGAATTGAAATATATACTGTTTAAATTATGAAAATTATTATGTAAACCGCCCCCCCACCCCAGCTCAAAATCCTGGATGCGCCCCTGAATACAATCGATATTCCCATATTGGAATCAGTACTAGTCAGCAGGCGACCTGCTCCATCGTGCTCCACGGAATACGTCATATTGTGAGGAACATTACCAACATCGGGCGATTATTGGTAAATAGTTCTTTAGAGCAAGGACAGCTGCCCGCCGGCCACCAGAGAGAGTGGTTAAATGTCGCAAACCCTTCGGCCCATTGTAATCGGATTTTGTCAGAAGTTTACCCTTCAACCAGATCGTTATTTTGCAGTATGTTAACAGATGAGAAATAGAAGTTTGGTGACGAAGACACTTAAGTTGGTACCATTCCGGATCTGCTATTGTTTCATTTGGATTTTCCGAAGAGCAGTTGAAACATGGACGTACCAGTTAGGGAAGAAGGGGTTAAGGACCCCGTTTGGTCCGTCTCACAATATTTTGATGATTTAAGGTAAAATGCCTTTCGATTTAATTTTTAATTTGCATCCGTTACTATTTCCATCCTGTGGCATGAGTCAGTTTTTTATTCAAGCAATATATTTTTCCACTACCCCGTCATCGGAAGTCCAGTCTATTGTGAGAGTGACGCCATTTGACCAGCAAATTGTGTTTTGCTGGAGTTAATGATCGATAAATGTGTTTGGTGAACCCAACACTCAGTTAAAATAATCGTGTTTTCATCGTTATATAAATGTATTTAGTAAAACATATACGTATTTAATCCATGAGCTGTTTTGCAAATGTGATGCACTATGGCAGTTGTATCATTGTTATTATTCATTATTTAATACAAAATTAATATTACTGCAGCTAGGACTATAAGTGTTTAAAATGTTGGAGAACGTGTAGAAAAAGTGTTATTTGAATATGATAATCAATAAATTAAATCTTGAATTTATATTTATATCTGAGATAGTATCTTGAATATGAAACTTTGAGTTTAATGAGTGATGTTATCTATATGTATGTATGTATGTATGTATGTAAACAATGATTAGAACCGTGTTTCTTAAAGTTTTGATTATGGTGAACCACCAAATGGATATAAAAGGGGGTTGTTTGAATGTTATGCATCAGGAAAAAACATTATGTCCAGGCGATTACATTTTGCGTCTATAAACACAAGGCAAAAATTCATTTAATTAACTGTTGAAAAAGATTATCATCTGATTACATCGAAGTAATGAGTAAAAGTTTTTTATTATTATTTTAACATTCCAAACCTCATAATTTTTTTATTAATAATTGTTCATATTTGTTGACTTAAGGTTGGTACAATCTTTTTTTTCTATATGACTTGTGTTAGAAAATAAATAAAAGAGATATAACAAATTATGACTATTTCACATTTAATATTTTGCATTTCAGATATATGTATTAAATAAATGTGATCAACAATAGTTAAACCCACCTCGGCGGCCTCATGGTCTAAGGTATCACTATCACAGTAGACTAGACTGCCGATGACAAGGAGATCAAGGTTCGAATCTCTATCGAGTGTGCTGAAGGTGGTTTTTCCAAAATGGTTTCCATTTTTCCCATTCGCAAATACGTGTACACTTAATCTAAATACAATTTTTCAAATCTTTAAAACCATTATCCTAATAAGTACATGGGCGTAAAACCCGGACGGGTGGTAAGACGGTGTGTTTAAAAAAACTTTTTTTTTAATAATTCATTATTATGAAATCTTCCTGTGATCCTGCGGACCACTTGATGGACCGGAGTGGTCCACACGTTGAGAAATACTAGTTTAGGAGAATTTTTAAATTACCTATAATGGGAGAAAGCCAGGCACGTTCATTTGTTGAAATTTTATAGACATGTGAGGAATTAAAATGTCGTTTAGGAATATTCCTGAGGGATGACCTGGCGGTCTAGGGGTAGGGTGTCAGACTTCTGTGCTGGTGGCTGGGGTTCAATCCTCGGTCCCGGCAAAGATTTATCTGATTTCCAAACCCTTCCTTCACCTCTGACAAGACATCTTGTGAATGTGGGGAATGCCAGGCCTCCACCATGGTTCGGATTCCACGTTAAACTGTAGGTCCTCCATTTCATCTCACAATCACCCTACCATTACACATTAGCGTAAGTGCGTATAGCCCGAACGGGTAGTAAGACGCGGTGCTAATAATAATAATAATAATAATAATAATAATATTCCTGGCAGGATATAGATTAAAATGGAAGCATAAGTCTAGCTAGAAGAGGAAACAAGCAATTCTGCCCATTCGTAAATCTTAGAATCAGTCTTTGTACTAATCAAGGGAATAGAGAGGCTGTCTACAAATAAACAAGAGATCTCGCGAGATAAACGCTTATTTCCCTCCATCTCTTTCTATTTCTTAAATTGGCATCGAAGCGTGATAGTGTTTTGAATTCACCAAGTAAGAGAGGTCATTAAATGGTACATACAAATGGCAAGGGCTGTCTTTTAGATACTGTACTAGGTTGAATTGATTGAAGTAACCTCTTGTTAGAAATTGATGTTTAGATTCCAGATGGATAAAAAAGAATCATACACTTCAAATTACCATATATTTTAAATATGACATAAAAACAAAAGGATTCCTCCCCCCCCCCACTCGAAAAAACATATTTTCCAAAGATATACACTCATTTAAACTTGACATAAAGTGTTATTTTGCGATATTATTATAATTTAAAAATTATTCAATTCGTCACTAATAATAATTGAATGATTCAGATTGCGTCCTGGTGATATTATATGAAGATGAATCATTCAGTGATAAGATATTTTGCTCCCATTTCACTTTGATAATGTATAATCAAACAAACTTTCTCACACGAAAAAAAATAGAGATTGCACCTGAAGGTTTGTTTTAATTTCCAACGATTTAGTAATTAAGTGTTATATATTTAGCTATGAGGTATGATTTTTGTGAGATCGGTGTAACAAATGTGTAAACTAATAATTGATTTTTATTCTTAAATAAATAAAAATATAATATATATATAATTATATATATATATATTTGTGTGCTACGCTTTTGATATTATTATTAAGCTGGCCACCTCTTTCAGCGAGAAAGTATCAATCGTTGTCAGGCTATATGGATTAAAATAGAATGCGTTGTGTCGTTTTCTGGAACTACAGTACTTCTTTCTTCTGTCTAAGCTTATACTTCCTTATGACCTTCACCTACAACCACCCTTTGTCACGTCAGTAAGAAAGAGGGAAAAGAGAAAATTACGATACTTCTTATTTCAAGGTAAAGAGGAAAGCTCACTGTCTTAGTACTCAAATATCTTAAAATGTTCTATTGTGAGCCATCAAAAAACTACCGTATTTGTTAGAGGAAGGCTAAATCTAGTCTTTATTTTCATCAAATCTAGTCTCATAACTCCACAAATATGCTTAGGAATTCATTTGAAAATGGTCTAATGGCACATTTTCATACATTTTTTTCTATAAATAAAACGCAAACTACAGAGTTGTTAAGGAAAAAGAACCCTGTTGGAATCTTTTTACTTTATTTTAGCGTGATCTATATTTTGAAATAACGCAACGTAGAATTAAATATTGCATTAAAGTTGAAAATTTTCGGGCAATTTCTCGCTTACCGAGGCGAACATCTTAATCCATTCGTATACCCACTTCGGTGGTCGTGTGGTTTAAAGCGTCACTCTAACTGTAGACTTTACCAACCACCGATGGCATAGCACCGCATCTTACTACCCATTGGGGTTATACGCCTATGTACTAATTACATTAATTGATTAGGGATTAAGAAGGTTTCGTTGAGAGGAAGCGCACTCACATTTGCGTAGAGGGAGAGTGGAAATTTTTTTATTAAAAAACCTCAGTGTACCCGACCGGGATCGAACCCCGAGCTCCCCATCTTCGGCAGTCTAGTCTAACACTAGAAAAACGCGTTAGACCACGCAACCACCGGAGCGGGTCTTACCTAACACGTTAGCTTAATTAGTGCAAATGCGTATAGCCTGGAAGGGTAGTAAGACGTGGCGCTATAAAAAAAACCATCGTAATCACTATAAGATTAACACCTGTAACAAATTTAGTTAAAATAATTATTAAATTATTGATGTATCATTAACTATATTGTTGATAAGAGATTTACTGATAAACGCTTAGTTGCTTTATCAGTTGAAAAGTATTTAACACAAACATTGTTTTTCATATGACATTCTGAGAGTGATAGCAAAATGACACCCAGACAGGGATTTGAACCGTGGCCATCCAAATTCCCATGTCGACCACTCCACCGACCAAGCTATCCCTAATATTCTTCCTAGCAGGGGTGCAGTCAAACACACGCCGGTCAAATCTATGTGTTTATGCACATATGTTGTGCTAGTGTAGAAATTTGTACTTGTTCACGTATCAAAGATGATATTTTTTGTCATGTCAGGCACTCCCCAGATATCCATTCTAAGTAAAATTGTTATAACCATTTCTCCAAAATTTCAAATTTTCAAAAATCACTCACCAGTAAATTACCCTTAGGGGAGAGTCGTGTAGTAACGGACACTTAAGGTTTTTAAATTTAATTTATAATTTTATTAAATGAAAATGAGACAAATGGCATGTAAATATTAAGATTACATGTGTATTTATATACCTGCTGTATTAAAATAGCTTATAGAAAATATTCTTCTTTCTAGAGTCATTAAAAAAAATAGGCTTAGTTCAGTTTAAAAAAGTACTGTCGGGTAGTACCGGACATATTACAATATTATAATTTTTTAATCAAATTTGGACACCAAACTTCTCTTATTGTCTTAAGATGCTTTTTCACAAGAGTCACATTTATAAAGAGAGGGATTTAATTCAGTATTGGCACAATTCTTGTGCGCCCACCCTTGGCAAAAGTCACACTTTATCCAATCCTCGTCAAAATTTTCTCCGCAGATTATGCAGTCGGTTTTATCTTCAACTTCTTCGCTCATAAGTTGTGCCGAAGTTTTGTTAACTTTTCTGTTATTTTGATGTAGTTTTATATATATTTTTTTATCGTGACTTCCAACTTAGTTTTTGATTTTCCCATTTTCGTGAATTGTTTTCTTCTAACTGAGCTTTATAAGGACTTGATGTTAGTATTTCGCTCTTAGCACCACGTATTCTTCTAACATTTAATCTGCGTTCTGCAGCGACAGGCACTGGTGACACTTGTGTGATTATGGTGTGGAAAAACCCAGTTGAAGGAGTTGATGACTGTGGAGTCTTTGATGTTGAAGTTTGTGCGGTTGAAGTTGACTGTTGTGAAGTCATGGAAGTAAATAACTCTGGAAATGGAGGTTGTGGAGATACAGAAGTTGAGGCTCTTGGAAATTCAAATGTTGGTTGTAAATTTTCGTGTCTATAATTTGATGTGAGTGGGGTCTTAGGGGATATTGATTGTATATTTCCTGGATCATTTTTCAATAGCTCTATGTCTTTCTAGACAGAGTCGGGAATATCTAGTCCTTACGATGGCAAATAGTTCAAATCTGTGAATATGTTTGGATTATATGGATATATACCTGCACATTCAAACCCTTTTTTTTATATATATATATATCCATTCGGCAAATTTTGGTAAAAGCATAGCTTACTAATCCAACTACATCACAATTTGTTTTCCGGTCAGGAACTATTTTTACTTCATTTCCTAATTTTAACTTCGCTACTCTGTCTCCTAAGGAGCTTTTAGGAACAGCGTATGTATTTGCCGCCTGTCTCACTGTCATAGCGTTACTTAAAACCTTCTCTACAGCTATTTTCATGTTCTCTTCTTGCCACTTCCCACTTAAGCCTACTTTTCCTTTTTCTTTAATTTAGGCATAGTGTAAAATTCCAGAATAGGTTACCTGAAAGAAAAAGTTCTATGAAGACAAAACAAATATATATATAATTTAGTGTTAGTTATATATATATACCTAATCTGAGTAATCTTATCTAACCTTAAATTGAGTGTTTTATTTGAGCTTTATTTGTTGTTAATAATGTTGATAAAAACTTTGTGGCATCCCTCAGTTTGTCCGGTACTGGACGAAAACAACTTGTCCGATACTAGCCGATCTGTATGGCAATAAAATAATGATAGTCATTACAATAATATTTTCTTTGTTGAGCAAATCAATATTATAACTTATTCATGAGTTTACCCTTTACCTTATATCCAATAAACAAACTAATTGTAATTACCGTATGAGAATGAGGAGTCTTGAAAATGTAGTTGGAACAAAGAAACAAAGCATATAAACTATACAAACCCTCGTGGGAACCTTACGGCTCAAGGGCGCGCCTTCAACTAACGGCTGTATTTGGCTGCAATTAAGAGGAGTAATATTATACCTGAAAGAGTTCTCTAGCTAACGGTAGTTTATTGAAACATGATCTGTCCGATACTAGCCGCTGTCCGGTACTATACGACTCTCCCCTAAATGAATTTTTCCCACAAATGGAAAGTGTATGCGGCTATTTTTAGGTTAAATACACCTCAGATATACATTTTAAACTAAATCGTAGAAACAATTTTCGAAAAATTTTGAATTTTCAAAATTCAACCATCAGTAAATTATCTTTAATTTAAGGGCAAGGTGAAAATAAAAATAAAAATCTTCCGAGGTAGCCTATAAATATAAAGTTTGAACAAAATCTATCAAACTGTTCAATGCCTAAGAGAAATACAGAGAGAATTGTAGAATTCACTATTTTGGGGTTTGTAGGGAAGTGGTGGGGGATGAGGTGTACATAAAATGTTAGGGGTGGGTGCGGGCCATTTTTTAAATGCAAAGCGAAGTTTAAGCAGAGCTTGAAACACGTGAAGAAAAGGAATATAAAGATTTGGTTGTTGTCATATAAATTATAAAATATTCCGGTTTGTTTTTAAATGATCCATTAAGTGCATCCAAGTACACTATAAAATTATTTGATGGTATAATAACTTAATTTATTTATGCTTACGTTATATATCGTTTAATATCTAGTTGGTGCTAAAATATTGTTTAGTAGCTGTTCTAAAATTATTATATGTTGAAATATGCAATATTTAGTGATATATTTCAAGTATGTTCATAATATATCAAAGTTTTTTCCTTCCTTTAAGGACCCTGCCTACCTGTGACTTTACGACAAATCAGTAATACCATGTAAATCTATTTACGTTTTATTCGTCGAGTTTTAAAGAGATAACATTAAAATAGAAACTTTAAATTTAAAAAATAGTCTTACAATGTCACAACATTATTTTTTCTATTTTATTTATAATTAGATTTTTATAATCGAATTTGGTATAGATTGTCTACAGCTCTACAGTTTATTCAATAAAATGTCCCGTAGGAATATTCCTGCCAATATGTAGATTTAAAAAAATCCTTGGAAGCTATGTGCATATATAATAGTAAACAAGAAAAAATATCATTTTAAAAAAACAAGTCGATGTTTTTCAGCCGCAAATAGTAGGGTCAGTGTGTAAACTCGTCAGAAAAAGAGGAGAAATGGTATCAACCCCTAGGCAAGAGGTATCGAGGGGTGAACTATTCAATTTTTTTTTCCTTCTCCTAACTTGTATGGTGTCTTAAGTGTGCTAGTAATTAGAGTGCTTAAGTGCGTCAAATTAAGATGCAACTCTCGCTTCACAAAATAGAAAACGTCGTTAAAAGGTTTCAAAGATGAGAAGGTTTTTGTGGTTGTCAAAGTCGGAGTGAAGGTGATTTGAACTCAAGACTTCAACTTCGACATCTCAAAGACCCGCCTCCATGGCGTAGTTGGCTAACGCGCTTGTCGTGTTGAGCTTGACTGCTGAGGACGGGGAGATCGAGGTTTGAATCTCGGTCGGGTGAACTGGGGGTGGTTTTTACTAAATGGTTTTCCACTCTCCCTCCACGCAAATTCGGGTTCACTTCCTCTAATTCAACCTCCCCAATCCCTAATCCATTAGAGTAATTAGTACTTAAAGCGTATAACCCGAACGGGTAGTAAGACGCGCTGCTAAAATATTATTATATTATTATTACATCTCAAAGCTTCACACACACTTTTTTAAATGTAAAGGTTCATTACAATCTCAAGTTCGAAAAATACTCACGATCACAATACTTTCTCTTTATATGAGAGAGTAAAAATTCAAAACTGGATATTTTTTTTAATATCCCCACGAAAACTTTGGGACGTCTGTTTTCGTGCATTGAAAAGATTATGGATGTAAGGAAAGTTTTCCCTCGTGAATTGAGATATGAAGTAAGTTGAGCTGAGTCTACCTCTGAGGCAGATGTAAAGAGCAGAACGCGCGGCGAGTTCCCATCTTCTTCAAATCTCTCGTGGTGTTTTTTTCTCTACATCAATGTCTTTGATATGAATGACAAGCAGACAGTCTCGTTCCCAATCGTTATCGGGTCGAGGATAGGTGACAACACGTGTCAACACCGCGATATCGTATCAGTACACAAGCAAACACATACACACATACACACACATGCATGGTACGTCGATTCACGCGCGCTTTACTTCAACGCATCGAGACAAATACGGTTGTTTTTAAAAAAAAAAAAGGGCTTCTGCCTTTTACTAAAGATAAATGGCAAATATTTGGGATGGCTATAAATACGTTCAGTAGTGGTGGTAGAGCCTTGAGGTTGGGGGATATTGCTCCCCCCCCTGCCCCCCTAACCCCTGGAAAGAATTTGCTCCCAAATAGATTTATTTCACTCCTATATGATACGATTAAAAATAAACTCTGACTAGCTTCTAGTGACATTTATTTTCCTATCCTAAATGATTTTCTAATCTCTGTCCACGAAAATGTGGCTACATTTCATCTCAAATAAAACCTTCCTTAGCCCTTTTATACTAGTATAATTATTGTATGCGTATAACCCGAACGGTTACTAAGAAGAATTGAGATTTGAGATAATAATAGTAATGATAATAGTAGGCCTAGTAGTAATACTCCTAATAAAAATAAGGTGAAATGATAAACTCTTATAAGTAATAAAACGTATTTGTATACAACTTTAAACAACGTGTATTAGATTTCTAAAAAAATGTAATACTTCAAAACCAACCAAACGTAAAAAAGGTTGAAAAACAAGCGTAATAAAATTAAAGTTTTTTTACCTTCCCGTCAAGTAGAGGATGATCAATTATTATTATTGAGAGTTTAGTCATTTTTAGACGTGATTTATATGTGTAAAACAAATATTAACGATAAGATTAGTTTTCTAGTGGGACTGGTAAGCATGATGCAATATAGGCCTATAAATCGATGTCGCCTTAATACATGGTTAAGAGGGTTACAACTCTCACATTTGACACAGATTTGAGACTAATAAACAATAATTTTGTTTGATCTCCTTGTTTACTGACTCACTTTGACATTCATTTTGTTTTATACAAATATGGATTTTTAATTTGCGACAATATAATTATCTAGTTTAGTAATTTTTATTAGAATTTAAGAATGGAATAAATACACACTTACTAGGCCAAGCCAAAAAAATTCAGAACCACAAGTTCCATTTATTTTATATCGTATGGCACATCCAGGCTCGGTCGCCTCATGTGTGGACTATTAGCCGCTCTGTTGGAACAGAACGTTTCCCTAGAAGGTTGTCTACACGTCGTACCCACAATGAGACGATGTGATGATAGTTATAAAGATGCTGTGGAGTCGGGGGGAGTCTTAACCTAACTGAAGCCTAATTGACCAAACCTTATTGACCATTGCAATTATTCCTCTAAAGGGAAAATGTCCAAAGGTACCGGCTGGTAATCGAACCAGGGACCCCTAAGCTCGTATACAAGGGTACTGACTATACCATGGGGCCATTTATAACCACAAATTGAAGCTAGTATAAAAATTATATTTTAAAAATAATGTAAATAAGGAAAATACAAATGTAAACAAATAGACTAAAAACTTAAACTCATGTTTATTTGTATGTTAGCTGACTTCAACAATTTTTTTTACTTGGTCAACCCTTTGCAAATTCTTTTTTACTTTTTTTTACTTTTTGTGTTTTCCAACTTTAGCGAGAAATAAATGTATATTTACAAAAATTGAATTAATTTTTTAATCTAATTTAATTTCTATGTTTCTTAAAAAAATACTAGACGATGAGAAAAGTAAATAAAAAACTACCTATATCCTAATTAGTGAATAAAATTAATATGATTGTTTTTAAGAACTCCTATTTATCTAAGTATTGTGGTAACGATACCCACAACTTGAAATAGACGATAGGAGAGATATTGAAGATAAAAGAAGCGGGTCTACTAAATTAGTCAGTATGAGGATCTCAGTGGTTATTTCAAGAGTGGGTGAAATTAAAATAGTTCAACGATTAAAAAAAAAATGTATCCTGTTTAGAAACATTCTATACACAAACTGTCTTCCACCGAGAGATAATTCGTGGCTACATCAAAACAATTTCATGCATCCCTGTGTAATTCATTTCTGAAATTAAACAGAGCTGGTTACAGCGTGTTTGAGGCTTTAATCTTTATCTTGTTGAGAAGGCTTTACGTATAAGGATTTTTTTTTTATGTTATGGATTTATTTCTAAGGATTTCTTTATCTTGTTAGTGCTTTATGTCTAAGGATTTATTAAGCTTGTTAAGAATTTATGTCCAAAGGTATCTTTAGTTTGTTAATAATTAATATCAAAGGATTCGTTTAGCTTGTTAGGGCTTTATGTCTAAGGATTTATTTAGATTGTCTGGGCGTTATATCTAGGGAGTGCTTTGTTTCTAAGGATTAGTTAACATGCTAGGGTTTTTTTGTATAAGGATGTATTTAGATTGTCAGGGCTTTATGCCTAAGTATGTATTTAAATTTTAGGGCTTTATTTCTAGGGACTTGTTTATTTTGTCAGGGCTTTATGTATAAGGATTTATTTAGATTGGCAGGGCCTTATGTCTAAGGAGTGCTTAGTTTCTTAGGATTAGTTAACGTGTTAGGGCTTTATGTCTAGGGATGTGTTTATGTTGTCAGGGCCTTATGTATAAGGATCTCTTGAAGATTAAAGGGTTTTATGTCCAAAGCTTTCTTTAGTTTGTCAGGGCTTTATATCCAAGGATTTATTTAACATGTTAGGACTTTATGTTCAAGGCTTTCTTTGACTTATTAAAGCTTAGGTAAGAGGTCTTGGTTTTTTATTTATCATTTTATATTCTAAACAACTCCAAAGATTGTAAATTATATCTAAAATTAAACCTCTATCACTCCTACTCCATTAGCCTAATTTATGTCTGCGTAATATGTTTACGAATATCAAGACGCGGAGGAAATAAATCAATTAAAACCTAAATATTGTATGTGCCCCATCCATCGCCGGGCACATTTCACCCAAATGCAATATAAACGTAATATTAATATCAATAGAGTCGTAACTCTACCAAATGTATTGTACGAGGCGCGGTAAACATTTTCATCGAAATTTACGAGTCGAGATATTATTGTTATTGACTGAGAGATTAACGCTGAAATCTCTCACGGTCGATGTGTTAAGAAAGAGAGAGATAGAGAGGGAAGACGTATACATCGGATCCCCGAGTTTATCCGTTGTGATTTTTACGACCGCTAGAGAAGAGCGTTGATAAGGTGAAAGAGCTAGTGGTCCAGTCACCGTGCGGTATATCTGTAAGGGGCAGGCGCGCACGGTGGATCATTCAGTCAGTGGTACGTCTCGGAAGCGGTCGGAGGGTTTTTAGTCTGCTCGTTCAGCTCCTCTGACTTCTGTCAAGTGAGGGAAGGGTGGTTTTCTTGGAGGGTTTGTTGTGAGTGCATGCGACGCAAGGGGATCAACTGCTGGTAATAAACAGGTATGAGAGCTGTCTTTTAGTATTTAATTATATCTCTTTTATTTATTTAACCACGTTTTATTTTTTGAAATCTTAGTGTTCTTTTAGATAATTGGGGGCTGTAATGTTACTAAATAGTTATGAAAGCTCTCTCTAAGTATTTACTTTTTCTCTTTTATTTATTTAATCACGTATTCAGTTTCTATTACTTATTTAGTCACGTTTTATTTTTGAAATAGTGGTTTTCTTCTTTATAATGTTGGGCTAACCTGTTACTAAACAGTTATGGATGCTGTCTAAATATTTACTGTGCTTTATTTTACTTAATTTTATTTTTAAGACAATTATTTATTTTCTTTCAAAGACCATTGTGCTTTATTCTATAACTTGGTGTCCTCTAAATACACATATTTTAAAATGTATTTAATATAAAATTTGTTAAAAAAAACACATATAAAGTGGTTCACATGACACTACTGACATTATTTGGTAACTTCAAAGAGTTGTAGGTGCATTAAACTAATAAGATATTCTTTTAACTTATTTTATGGGTGAGCGTTAGTTTTGTAATTGGATGTGTTTAAAATCAACAAAGCATACCTAATCCGACTTCCTCAGGATAGAATGACATTTGGGGATCTTGTAGACCCATAAGCACTTGCGAAAGATAGGATTCGCGTTCACCCCACATCCGCAAAGGTTTAATTCTACACCCTTCTGCAGCATCTGATGTTTGCAACCATAAGATGCAATAACCAGCTATAGACATATGCTAGACCAATCATAGCCACAACATAAGATATTAGAGTAAATTCGTGATTAAGTGAAGTAATTTAAATGTATTTAAATGAAATCCCGATTTTCACCAACAAATTTCCAGCTTTTCTGTTGTGTGCATCTCCATGGAGACCATGATTTGTGTACTATATCAGCATTACACCGCATCGGGTTATACGTTTATGTACTAAACTACGCTAATGAGTTAGGGATGAGGAAGGTTATATTTCTAGGAAGTGTAACAGCATTTGTGTGAAGGGAGATGGCAAAACCGTTTATGAAAAACTACCCTCAGTACACTCGACCGAGATTCTAACCTCGGCAGTCTAGTGTACTGCGAGAGTAGCGCGTTAGACCACGTGGCCAACGAAGCGGGTGGCTATATCAGTAATTAAAATATTCATCTTGGGCTAGAAATAATAATTCATAGCTCAAGTTTTAAGTGGTTTGGTGTGACATATAGATATAGAGCTTGGAGAAGGGTCGTTTTAAAGTGAGTATCGTCTTGTGAAGGGGAAAAGGATGGTTCGACTTAAAACTAAACACTGAAAGCTCAAACTCTATGGAAAATTGATCGCCTTTGAGGTGTAAACAATTAAATATAAAGTCTAGTGACACCTATTTCTATGGAACTTTTCCCGCTAAAATGTTTTGAATACATTTCAGCGCTATAATCTGGAGTCGTCACACCAACGATCCACCAGCGAGCTGGATCTCTGCAGCACAGAAGTAGTCTAGGAAAGCCCAAGTACGCTGTAAACCACAATGGCCTGTAGTTAAACTTTTAATGTAATGTTTTATTGGGCTTGTTTTAGGGTGAGAGACTATCTACAGCCCCAATAGGGAGCGAGGCGGACTAAGGAGTAAGACTCGTATGGTCAGATAAACCGGCGATGGGGGAGGTCATTGTTCAAATCCCAGCCGGAAGTACTGGGGTAATTATTTCCTAAATGATCGAATAAACTGTGAATTGACACCTAGATACGGGAATTGAATACGGTACCTTTGGCTTAGCACGCCAATGCTCTACCATTGAGATATCCAGGGATCGTCCCGTGCTCAGGGTTCATTCTTTACTCATATTTTAAGGAAGATTCTGTGAAGAATGTGTAGATATAATTAGCTATTAAGATATATCATCCATCGGCAACTCGGTTGAGATTTATACTGTCAATAGTATAAATATATTGTACTGTACATTCCAAGCAAAACAAGATGGAAGAAAGCAACGATATTCAATAAAGTATACATGAAAGGCAAAGTTTGAGGCATAGATTATTATAATTACGTCTCAATTATTTCCGTAGTTATAATCATTCATACCCCAAGTTTCGCCTTTCACGTATACTTCATTGAGTGGCGATGCTTTCGTCCATATTTCCTAAATTGTTTTCCTCTTTAGCTTCGTGCTATCGCAAGTACATTTTCTCTAAATTATACCTTTTACACCTCTTGAGTGTAAATATTTTAATAACTAGGACTAGTAGTGAAATTCGGTGCTCAAAAACTTATGAATATTGGCCATAGATTAAGTGATATTTGAAGATCAGATTTTAAAATTAAGAGGAAAAGTCCTGAACAAATGCCGTGCAATAAGCGGAGGTGACTGTGAAAATCCAAAATTCGTATCTCGCACCGGGGGTGTTTTCACAAGTGTGTTAAAAAAAAATACAGCAACAGGCAGCCCAGTCTATGGCACACACTTGAGGTGAACTTCAGAGCTTCGCGCGTTTTTACCGTCCGTGTTTATAATTATTGTTTATTCTGTGGCTTCGCTTTATTCTGTTTCGGAAACTTTAATCTTCGCTGACCTGTATATGTACAGATTGACAAAACAAGGTAACTCTCCCTCAAGTTTAATCTCTTTTTAACATAATAAGACAAAAATATCTTGAGTTTTTATATGTATGTGGTCTTACTTTGTACTTATTTATCTACTAGCGTTTATTCTTACTGAAAAACATTATGAGACAAAGTCAGCCTGCATTGAGGGGTGAATTTGTGGCAACTTCAAATTTTATTTCTCTCTTAACTACATATCAGCATTTGTGTGGAAGCAAAGTGGGAAACTATTTAGGGAAAACCACCCTAGGTAGAGCTGATCAAGTTTCAAACCCCGATCTCCCCGTCTTCAGCAGGCTAGTCTAACATGGGGGATCTGCCTAAGTCCATTTGGTCACTGGATCAAGTCACTTTAACTATTAAAGTAATCATTGATTTGTCTTAACGAATAGATAAATAAAAGATGGGGTTTTCAGACTAGTGTATTTGATAGGGATTACAATGTGTAGTTTTCATCTGATATTTGAAAAACATCAAAAAGCGTGGCAAAGACAACCCGCGCTTACAGTAACGCTCATGACAAACATAAAAAAAACTGTTAATATCACCATTTGTAGAAAATTAAACTATTTAATTTTTTATGACAAAAAGTTTTTTATATTTTAAAAAACTGCAATAATGTTTACTTTAACTTGATATCCCTTCCATATCACCTTAAGATATACTTCGTTTACCCTGAAAGGTAGAAACCTCACCTAGAGAGATTACACTATGATCCTGACTTTAAAGCTGTACCATAGTGTAATATTGCAAGGTAAAATTGGCATTACAGGTTTGACGAAAGGTACGGATGAAATCATAGGGTGACCTATAGTGTCCGTACATTATTCAAGTTCTTTTTTATCGTGCTTTCGTTGTGTAAGTATTCGAACATGCATTCGGGCATCGGACTAGGAGAAACTCTGAATAATTTAATTCATTTCAGGTCGATAGTTCAACAGCATACAGTTGAATGTAGTTCCGAAAACGCCGATGGAAACACTAAAGGGACAATGTTATGCATCGTTAATTTTAGAGGTGGAGTAATTGAATGGAGGTGCTTAGGACTAGAAAAAAAAAATGAAACAGTACAACCAATAATAATCGTTTGTAGGGTCCGATAATTACTAACCATTATTATTGCTGTTTGATGCGACCATCCAACTGTAGTAAATTATGACTTTGTTGCACATGACTGACCCTCTTAATCATTAATTTGGGGAGGAACGAGTGGCACGAAGCCGCAAAATTAAGTTAGGGGTTGGTCCGTTTATAGGGAAATTTGAAATCATTAGTTCAATCAAATGTAACTGTTTCAAATAGCGCTGGTAAAACCATTGTTTATTTTTAACGGGAAAAGGGTTTTGTTTGTATTTAAGAATATAGTGTTTTTTTAACCTTATGATTTGGAAAATTTATTCCGCTTTTCATAGGAAGGGTCTTTTAAAAAATACAAACTTTTTACGGGAAAAGTTGATAGCATTTTATTTATCGATATTATGAATCAAAAGTTACAGTTGCGGACCGGCCCGCCATGAGGGGGGAGCTAACTATTGGTACCATGAGACTGGGATTCCAGGGGCCCGGGCCCTAAATCCAGAATGACATTTTTTTTAAAATTGTAGTAGATTAAATAAAATAAAACATGAACGGTAAGCCATAGAATGCCCATCCATGTTAAGAAATAGTGAAGGCGTCTTCAGCCCACGGCCCGTGGGCCAGTTGTGACACGAGGTAACTTATTATTGGCCTCTTTGGTTTTTTACTTGAGGAAAGGTGTTTTTTTATACAAATATGTTGTACTTTGAACCGGAAAATGACCACTCTAATAGACAAGAAAAATCGCGCTACCTCTAGCTGATAAAATCTAAATTATTATTATTATTATTATTATTATTATCACCGCGTATTACTACCCTTTCGGGTTGTACGCACTTACACTAATGTGTAATGGTAGGGTGATTGTGAGATGAAATGAAGGACCTACAGTTTAACGTGGAATCCAAACCATGGCGGAGGCCTGGCATTCCTCACATTCACAAGATGTCTTGTCAGAGGTGAAGGAAGGGTTTGGTAATCAGATAAATCTGTGCCGGGACCAAGGGTTGAACCCCGGCCGCCAGCATAAAAAATCTAAAACTAGGAGTAAACAACCGAGAGCACACTTCACGTGAAATCCAAAATTTGGCTTGTTGTAGACAGGCCTATTCCCTAATGTGAGTATAAGAATGAGCTAATCAGAACATTTTAATATGTTTTCAATCTGAATTCTGTTGGTACAGTGTTGCGTACCGCGAGCCAATAGAGACCAAAACTTGGCCCTTGGACATAAAAGGGTTGAAGACCTCTGGGATGGTGCATGTCCAGCCCACCAGCTGGGTCTCCTCTTGAGGACGTTACTGGAATTTGTTACATCATATCATATTATTATTGGTTCGGTACAGATTTGTCCTTCGTTACGAAGTGTTCGGAAGTTTCAAGGAATCTATTATTTTTGTAATTAAATTAAATTTGGCGCGTGAAGAGAGTCGGGCAGTGATTCAAGTTCACTTTAAATTAAAGTATTTTAGCTTGGGTGTAACATTTCAGTGTTCAGTTACGGATTAATTTGCGTACATTACTTTTGTTTTGTAAAATTGACCAATGATTTTTTTTTTCAAACAACGTACAAACCTTAGTCGAGCTATGATGACATAAGAGGGGAAGGTGGGGTGCTTTCTCCCCTTGGGAAATAATTTGTGCCCCCCTCCTACCGATTGAAATAAACTCACCCCCTTTCCTGGAATAAACTTACCTTTCTATAGATTTATTTCACTCCCATTAGATATAATCGATTATTAAATTGAAAAATTATTGTTTTGTATCAAGTTCCAAATAGCTTTTAGGAGCATGCAATTGTCAAAACTTTGGCAAGAAAGGAAAATTCCAAATAAATTTTAGACACATTTAATTTTTTTTAAAAAGCAAAGATGACTCTAAATATGTTTTATAAGCAATTAATTTTTAAAAAACATCTGGGTGTAGATCATAATAAATCTATTTTAGAGGCATCTAGTTTGCTAAACCTTTCCAGGTGAGAACCACTTCATTAGCTTACATAGGCATTCCAAATAACATCTGAGAGCATCTAATTTTCCAAAATTTTCCTGGAGAAAATCACTTCAAATAGCTTATATAATAGGTATATAATCTTCCAAAATATTCCAAAGACCACTTCAAATAGCTTATAAAGAAGTATAATTTTAAAAAAAATTCAGACGAGGGCCAACTCTAATATCTTCTAAGAATATCCAATTTTCAAATATTAGCCTAAGGCCCCACAAGACCCCTTTTTATTTGCTAAGCTAACTCCNATTTTCAAATATTAGCCTAAGGCCCCCCCAGCCCCCTTTTTATTTGCTAAGCTAACCCCCCCCTTATCTCTCCCCCCCCCCCCACACCAGAAATAACAATTTCGCTGCCACTGAAGTCGAGTATAACAAAGTGAAGGAGGCACGCGCTTTTTCCCCTGTTATTGGGCCCGGTTTGAACACCTGGTGGGCCTGCAGATCACATAGTTTAACGTATGAATACGTGAAAATAGTTCCAGCAGTTTTCTCAGTTCCCCTATTAATAAACCTACCAGCGACCATTTTATAACAAAGCACAGTGTTTATAAATATAAAGCAGCTCAAAGACAAAAAGCACCTTTAGACCACAGTTTTATTTCAGCCTTGGCTTCATCCTGTTAGAGCTCCCAATTTTTATTTTAAAATATCGCAAAACCCGAGTAAGCCATCATCATGGAATGAGAATAGCCAATATTTTTAAGCTATGGTCTATAACGTTATCCTGCTATCGATCCACACTATCCGAGTGGCCGCCGTCTGTTGGCGATGATAGTGCAAACTTTTACGGATATAGTGTGTCATATGATCAGAACAATGAACCCTTTGGCCGTTAATCTCAGTGTTTTAGACCGGAACCGCTACATTTTCATTCAAGTAGTTCCTCATTTGTCCTAACGAGGCTGAGTTAACACCGTTCCAAACCCACTGTTTTACAGAAAATTTGGAAGTGCCAGGGATCGAGCCCGGGACATCTGGGTATGTAGAGAGCATCTATAACCACTAGACCACAGAGGCAATCTTGTTAATTTATAACATTTCATAAATATCTAAGCAAAAAAGAACTTTTGTTGCGAAGTTATTTTTCTAATAGGCCGTAATATGTTTGGTATTTAGTATTGTTCAAAGGACCCCATTTTTAAATATATTTATAAAATTATTTTTACATTTTCCTCTCAGAGCCATATTATCCTTTGATAAGCCCCTTTTTGGATATTATTTAAGTTTATGACTGGGATAACTAACTCAGTATAAATGTGTTCGACTGGAATGTTCATTTCTGATCAAGAATGTTTGGTCTATTTCAATATAATTTTCCTAGTTGTAATTTTCAATGTGGTTTACCATGTTACCTCGGAGAGATAGTTTTTGTTTTTATCGCAACTTTTAAACTGAAAATTGTAAGCAAATTTAAAAATAAAATTTAAAATATACTTTTTTATTTATTGGTGGTGAAATTATATCATCTAACTGAATTATTCATTTGGTCAAGGGACTACTAAAATAAATATTGGTAAATTTTAGTTAATACTGTATTTTTTAATCTTTTACAAGTGAGAATCAGCAATCACTAAAATCACTAAAGTCATACAATCACAATATTTCATATCACAAAAATGAAACCTTAGCCTTTCTCTCGGTTTTATTCAAGCGGTGATGCGTCATCCCCCTAACAACCTCCCAAATTCATCCTGACATTTAAAAAAAACCGTGGCTTCCATTTTTAAGATTGATTGTGAAAGCTTTTCATCATGGCCCCGAGTAATTATTTTATACTGAGGCTTTAAATATGAGATACTCACTTTATGATGACACTAGTCATTTTGTCAGAGTGGTTTGGATACTTCGCACTTTGGGATAGGTTGAAAGGGGGAGGGGGGTTTATTGGGATGAAACCAGAAATGGACGAGATTTTGTTGGTAAAGCTGGTTCAAAGTTATCGAATTTTGTTAGAGTGCACTGGGGTTGATTTTAAAATAGCTTGATTTTTTCATCCCCTCTACGTGCTAATGCGGTTAATGGAATTTTCTCCTGAAAGTATCAAATAAATAAATAAATGATATGATATACCAGACTTTTTCACTCCTTTACCTAAAAAATGAGATATTTACGTAAAAATTTAAAATAAGTGAAATAAAATAATATACATTGTTGTAGAAACATAATGAGACAAGAGGTACACTTCTGTCAACCAAAAGGAATAACAATCAAATATCCATTTCCCAAGACCATAATTTAAAAACTAAAAATTATTCTTAGCAGAGAAGCTATTGGTTTTATAAGAGTATACTTCAAGTAAAAGTTTTGTTAATTTTAATATTACTACAACCTAACAATTATGAGTTATTTTATATCTGAAATAGTTGCAAAGCAATGATACAAATTGGACATTTTCGCTGATGTAAAGTACCTTCAAACTCATTGTTATAGGGAAAATGAGAATGGCCATTTTATTTAAAGAGTTAAACAATGCCTGAATATGAAATTTAATTAAAATCATTTAAGCATATTTGGAGAAAATCAATTTGATCTCTTCTTGCCCTTCAGTTAAAAAAAAAAGCCATGGCGTGAGCTCGCAATCAAGCTATGCTGACCGAGCGGCCGCCACGGTTATCAATGATAGTGCCAACATTCGCGGATAGAGAGTGTCATGTTGTCATCACAATAAGCCCTACGGCCAGTAAACGCGGTTTCCTTGACCGGATCCGCTACTTCTTTATTCAAGCAGCTTCTTATTTCGTCCTCACTAGGCTGAGTTTGACCCTGTTTCAGACCTAATACGTCACAGAAAAAATCTGGAAGCACCGGGGATCGAGCCTAGGACCTCTGGATCTGTAGCCAGGAGCTACAACCACTAGAATATAGAGGTTGTCGCGTTTCAGTAAAAAAAAACAGAGTACCAAGTTATAGCCTGATTGGGGAAATGGTTTCAATATTAGGCCAAAATACAGACAGACAAACAGATGGCATAGTGAAAACAACTTTTTTTTATTTCAAGAGCTCAAGAAACTTTGAAATTCATAAAAATCTTTAGTTTTTTTTTTTTTACGATCACAATAAGTTACTTCTCTCCCCCGGGGGTTGAGAGAAAGTAAAAATGTACACAGTACTACACCAGATTAAGGCGTTCAAATCCCGGCTGAATATACCGACATGTTTTTTTTTTACCTTAAATGATTTCCTCTTTTTTTCACATAAAAACGGGAAGATATTTTCCTCCACAATCCACCTGTTTCATCCCTGGCCCAATAGCGGTTAGACGTATGGGTAGTAGGATGCGATGCATTGAAAAGACATTAAAAAACATCACGAGTAGCCACGTCAAACTAACCTCGAGTGATTTCATGAACTTAGCCTAGAGGGTTTATTTTTTTCTTGAGAAAAAAAAGAATTTATAAGCACCTTTGTATTTAAATGCAATCGTTTCGAAGAAGTTCAGGCGGTTTGTTTTATTATCCGGTAGACACAACGGACGGAAGTCATATAAACCCCATTTAATGCAACTCGAGACTCCTGGCCTCAGGACACATCGTCCTGTAAAGACGTAAAAGGATGGCAATATAGGTGGCCATGACTATCCAGAACGCACGACTTTGCTATTTATATGGGAAAACTAAAGTCACTGATCTTTGCGATCGTAGAGCATATTTTTGAGAACATCAGTTGTAATTTTGAATTTTTTTTTAACATTCAACTTAAAAAGTTAAACCATTTGATAATGCTTAAAAATTCATTTGGTATTATTGCGTCAGGGGCCCTGCCGTTATTTTTTATAGGCACTGGTCCTCGTGTAGACTCGAGATTTTTGGTCATAAGTAGGGGCCTACTCCTTAGACAGTGGAGATACGAAGCAATCCCTAATGTAAAATTGAGTTTTCAGGTTGCGAGTGAGGCCAGGTGCTCTTAAACACTTGAGAGACAAAGTAATTCCTTATGAAAATTTGAATTTTCTGGTCATACGTGTGGCCTTGCTCTTAGACATTGAAGAGGCAAAGCACTCACTCACGTAGACTCAAGCTTTTTGGATGTAAGTGTGGTCCTTCCTTTAGACATTGAAGATGCAAAGCACTCACCCATGTAGACTCTAGTTGTTTTGTTTTTATTGCTGTAAGTGAGGACCTGCCCTTAGACACTGAAGGGACGAAGCAATCCCTTGTGTATACTAGAGCTTTTTGGTGGTTTGGGATCACCCTTAAGGGGAACTGTGCACGTTATAAATTGATCATGGGTTTGAATTAAGCTCCAAATGAGTAAATATGATAAAAATTACCACCTTCACGAAACAATTCCCCTCCTAAGACACTGAATACAGCTAATATTTACCCTTGACTTTATAGGTCAACCGGTTTCATAGAGATTAGAAGGCTTGGGCTTTGAATTCCAGCTAGGTGTTCTGCGGGGGATTTTAATACATGCTTTCCCACTCTCCCTCCAAACAAATTCAGCTAAAGTTCCACTTAATTCTAGTTTTCTCATTCCTACCAGAGTAGTGCAATCAAATTATGTCGAAAACCCGAACAAGTAGTGAAAAGAGGTTCAAAATATAAATTTGGTTAATTCCTCTAAATCAGGGATTCTCAACATTTCTAGGCTCGTGGCACCCATGTAAGAATTTTTGTACGCGTTTTGTTTTTTACATTTTTTAATCATTTTTCAACCAAAGTAGCGTAGCATATTAAAAATTAACAGTGTTTTAATTTTGTAACTATTTAAAATAAATATAAACATTTTTACTTACTCCCTTACTGAGTCAAATGAATGATATAAATACATTAAACTCCCGATTATCCGCGGGCGGATTATCTGCTTTGCGCCTTAACTGCGGCATCGCCAACAGCAAGGGATATGTTTTTGAAAAACTCCGCGCGTTGGTGGTGAATACCTACCGATTGTTGCACTCAATAAACCCCTAGGGAAGAGATGATGGCCAGAGGGGCAAAAAGTTTGTGCAGGAGGTGGGAGGGAGGGGGAGAGCTCTCGGGGTTGTACCGGCTAAATTATCTGGAACAATAAGATGCGATGACTCGCTCCTATCTGACAATCTGATGTTACGGAAAATACATAGCGGGATAAGGAAAGAGGAAAAAACGTTTCAATGATGCAGAATACTACTAATACATACGTTTTTTTAAAAGTTATATATACTGTACATTGATATAAAGAGGTTTTTTTACTATCTTTATTATTATTATTATTATTATTATATCGTTGGTAACCTGGCAGTCTAGGGGCAAGGTGTCAGACTTCTGTGTGGCGGCCGGGGTTCAATCCTCAGTCGCGGCAAATATTTATCTGATTACCAAACCCTTCCTTCACCTCTGACAAGACATCTTGTGAATGTGGGGAATGCCAGACCTCCACCGTGGTTCGGATTCCACGTTA